>OV277348.1:30190803-30535803 GCA_922984085.1 Sicus ferrugineus | reverse complement strand
TACTAATAGTGAGTGGATTACAATAAGCCACAAAAAGAAACCGCAAGAGATGAGCAAACGCGTTAGGGCTTTGAAGACAATGAAGCCGGAATCAATTATTATTGAGAAAACGGGCAATGTGTCGTACAGTGACATGTTAAAAAAGGTCAAAGGCGAACAAAGTCTTACAAAGCTAGGAGAAAATGTGGTCAAGATAAGGAAGACCCAAAAAGGCGAAATGCTTTTTGAACTTAAGAGGAGCCCAGACATTAATGCGCAAATGCTTAAAGCGGATGTGCAGAAAATACTAGGTGAACAGGCAAAGGTGAAAACTCTTGGCAACGAACAGGTGATGGAAATTAGAGACTTGGACGAAGTCACAACGAGCGAGGAAGTGGTGGTAGCAGTTCGAAGCATCTGTGAGGAAGAACCAGTGGTCAGCTCGATCCGGAAATCGTATAGCGACACTCAGACTGCAGTAATTCGAGTATCGACGAGGGCAGCCAAAGTACTCCTAGAAATAGGTAAGCTTAAAATTGGGTGGTCAGTGTGTCGAATAAGAATGAAGGAGTCGGTTCTCCGCTGCTTTAAATGCTTAGACTTCGGTCATATAGCCAGAGTGTGTACGAGCCAAGTGGACAGAAGCAAATGCTGCATAAATTGTGGGCAGGAGGGTCACTTAGCCAGGGCCTGCAAAAATGAAGCTTGTTGCCTTATATGTTCAAGCAAAAAAATGGACAGCAAGCACGCTACAGGTGGGATAAAATGCCCTGCATTTAAAGCGGCATGCGGCAATCGGAAATGAAGTTGCTGCAGATTAACCTCAACCATTGTGAAGCGGCCCAGGAGCTTCTCAAACAGACGGTAGCCGAACTAAAACTGGACGCAGTGATTATGGCTGAGCAGTACCGAAATCAGCGAGGATGGTTCTCTGATAAAAAGGCGAAGACGGCTATCTGGAACTGTGGAAACTTACCTTTCCAGTGGAAGCATGAAGTCGAAAGGGATTACTACGTTGTAGTAAAGATTGCTGGTATTTATATATATAGCTGCTACTGTCCGCCAAGTTTAACCGACCTGGAATACTCGGCAGTAATTGATCAGTTGGTAAGGGACGCTCGCAATACTTCACCCTTTATAATAGCTGGGGATTTTAATGCGTGGGCCGTGGAATGGGGCAGCCTGCTCACTAATGAAAGAGGTAGAATTCTGCTCGAAGCCTTTGCGTATTTAGACGCCGTACTGCTAAACAATGGGCGTCAGCACACATTCGAAAGGAACGGAAGAATATCGACGATAGATATTACATTCGCAAGCTGTTCGTTGGTAAGACGCATCGATTGGCGGGTTAGCAACCGGTATACAAATAGTGACCACCGTGCTTTGATAATTCATATCAGGCGTGATCACGCAGAGGAGGTGGTACAGAGTACCTCAAGAATAAAGAGTTGGAAAATACACACGTTGGACAGAGATGTTTTTGAGAAAATGCTGCGAATGTCTGCTCCACAAGCGGAAAGAGCAGAAGACTTAGCCAGACAAGTTGTCTCGTGGCTTAATGCAGCTTGCGATGCGTCAATGGCGAGAAGGGGCAATAAACAAGGCCGACGATCAGTGTTCTGGTGGAATGATGAGATCGCTGCGCTTAGAAGGAAATGCCTCAAAGACAGAAGAAGGGAACAACGCAGCATTGCAACCGAAAATTATGAAGCACATCGAGCTGCACATACGATGTCACGCAGGGCACTTAAAAAGGCGATCAAGAAGAGCAAGAATGCCTGCTTCAGGAAATTGTGCGATGACGTGGATTCTAACCCATGGGGTGACGCGTACAAAATCGTAATGTCGAGGGTAAAATATCCAAAGGTACAAATTCCCACAGCGCAGGAATTTATGCAGAAGGTGGTGCAGAAACTCTTTCCGCAGCATGAGCATAATACACCCACCACAGAGTCTGAGACAACTATTATGCCAGCGCCGACTGTCACCGACGAGGAAATAGTTGCGGCAATGAGTTCCTTCGGCTGTAAAAAGGCACCAGGACCAGATGGGATACCCAATGAAATTATAAAGTTGGCATACAGCATCACACCTGAACCATTTCGGGAATTATTTCAGGCTTGCGTGAACGAGCATATCTTCCCAAAAATATGGAAGATTCAGCGCTTGGTTTCACTTCCAAAGCCCAACAAGCCTTCAATGGAGCCAAGCTCATACAGGCCATTATGCATGGTGGATGCACTGGGAAAGGTACTCGAACATATCCTGCGTGAGCGCCTACAGCGTCATGTGGACGAGATAAATGGACTATCGCCTCATCAGTATGGTTTTCGAAAGGGCCATTCTACAGTAGACGCTATCCAGAGAGTAATAAGCATAGCCGAGAAAGCAATCGAGGGCTCTCGCTGGTTACACGGCACAAAAGAGTACTGTTTGGTCATAACATTGGACGTCCAAAACGCCTTCAATTCAGCAAGCTGGGAAAGCATCATCGCAGCCCTGGAGCGGCTGCAAACACCACGCTACCTCGTCAGAATTTTGAAGAACTTTCTCTCAAACAGAATTCTTCTTTATAGCACAGATGTGGGTATCAAGCGATACGAAGTTACGGCAGGAGTTCCGCAAGGCTCAGTGCTGGGCCCGCTAATATGGAATCTAATGTACGATTCGGTGCTGCGCATACCGGTACCAAGCGGCGTAAATATAATCGGATATGCTGACGATATTGCCGTCGTCATTGTGGCTAAACATCTTCACCAACTCCAAGCTTTAGCGACCAGCGTGGTGAACACCATTAAGACCTGGCTTCAAAAAAACAAACTACACCTGGCTGCCCAGAAAACAGAAGCTGTGCTAATAACTAGCAGGAAGAAGCTGGAGTTTGTAGAACTAAACATCGATGGAGTGACAATTACATCTTCCTCCGCAATTCGATACCTGGGCATTATGCTGGATAGCAGATTGTCATTTGCTGCGCATATCGAAATGGTTTGCGGTAAGGCGATGACAAGGTATGCGGCCTTAGCTCGTATAATGGCAAATACGTATGGGCCCACTCAAAGACGTAGGCTGCTACTATCGAAGGTAGTCACTTCGATAATTATGTATGCTGCACCGGTTTGGGCTAAGGCGGTATATTTGGAAAGGAATGTGCGACAGTTAAACCGGGTCTTCCGATTGTGTGCTCTGCGGATTTGTAGCGGCTTCCGAACCATTTCGCACGAAGCAGCCGGAGTAATTGCGGGCTTACCACCACCAGATCTGTTGGTCGCTGAGACTACGATGCGATATCGCAAGAGGGCTGAAACTCGTAGAAAACTCACAGCCCACGAGATAGAGGAGATTGTGAGCATCACTTTCTCTAAGTGGCAAGATCGGTGGAGCAGCTCCAGCAAAGGTCGATGGACACACCTGCTAATCCCGGACGTAAGGCGGTGGGTTGAAAGGCAGCACGGGGAACTGGACTTTTATTTGACGCAGATGATTAGCGGTCACGGTTGCTTCCGCGGTTATCTGTATAAATATGGCCATGATACGAGCTCAATATGTGGGTGGAGCTCCAGTGCACGTGAAGATGCACGTCACATCTTTTTTGAATGCGGTAGCCTCTCGCAAGTAAAAAGAAGCGCTGAAATTGTGCTGCGGAGCTCATTAACTGTGGACAACATCGTATGCTGCAGTCAGCAGATGCCTGGACGGCCGTCAAATCCTTGTGTGCTACTGTTATGCAACGCCAACGCATGTTGGAGCGTGTGCGTAGTAGACAACTGTGAACAGTGAACCGGACAAACGAACGTGTTAACTGCGACGTTATAATTTAGAGACTTACAACGATAGGACGTAAACGTACGTTTGAGCTTTAGCTCCACCTGCCTCCCGACGGTATGCTTAACGGTAGTTCCGGGGGGACCGACAGACACGGGGGAGAGGTTTTAGCGTGTTAAAGTCTCGCACTCAGGCTGTCGATGCTTTCCTCTCATTTAAAAACACACACACACACACACACACACACACACACACACACACACACACACACACACACACACACACACACACACACACACACACACACACACACACACACACACACACACACACACACACACACACACACACACACACACACACACACACACACACACACACACACACACACACACACACACACACACACACACACACACACACACACACACACACACACACACACACACACACACACACACACACACACACACACACACACACACACACACACACACACACACACACACACACACACACACACACACACACACACACACACACACACACACACACACACACACACACACACACACACACACACACACACACACACACACACACACACACACACACACACACACACACACACACACACACACACACACACACACACACACACACACACACACACACACACACACACACACACACACACACACACACACACACACACACACACACACACACACACACACACACACACACACACACACACACACACACACACACACACACACACACACACACACACACACACACACACACACACACACACACACACACACACACACACACACACACACACACACACACACACACACACACACACACACACACACACACACACACACACACACACACACACACACACACACACACACACACACACACACACACACACACACACACACACACACACACACACACACACACACACACACACACACACACACACACACACACACACACACACACACACACACACACAAGCAGAATAAGACGTCTAAGCGCTTAAGAGACGAATCGGTAACAACACAACCGCGCGTTAAAAAGGTTCGCGAAAACGAAGTGCCAAAAACCTGCAGTGGGCAGCAAAATATAGACGTTGTAAAAGATACTGAAGATACTAATAGTGAGTGGATTACAATAAGCCACAAAAAGAAACCGCAAGAGATGAGCAAACGCGTTAGGGCTTTGAAGACAATGAAGCCGGAATCAATTATTATTGAGAAAACGGGCAATGTGTCGTACAGTGACATGTTAAAAAAGGTCAAAGGCGAACAAAGTCTTACAAAGCTACGAATCGGTAACAACACAACCGCGCGTTAAAAAGGTTCGCGAAAACGAAGTGCCAAAAACCTGCAGTGGGCAGCAAAATATAGACGTTGTAAAAGATACTGAAGATACTAATAGTGAGTGGATTACAATAAGCCACAAAAAGAAACCGCAAGAGATGAGCAAACGCGTTAGGGCTTTGAAGACAATGAAGCCGGAATCAATTATTATTGAGAAAACGGGCAATGTGTCGTACAGTGACATGTTAAAAAAGGTCAAAGGCGAACAAAGTCTTACAAAGCTAGGAGAAAATGTGGTCAAGATAAGGAAGACCCAAAAAGGCACACACACACACACACACACACACACACACACACACACACACACACACACACACACACACACACACACACACACACACACAAGCAGAATAAGAAGTCTAAGCGCTTAAGAGACGAATCGGTAACAACACAACCGCGCGTTAAAAAGGTTCGCGAAAACGAAGTGCCAAAAACCTGCAGTGGGCAGCAAAATATAGACGTTGTAAAAGATACTGAAGATACTAATAGTGAGTGGATTACAATAAGCCACAAAAAGAAACCGCAAGAGATGAGCAAACGCGTTAGGGCTTTGAAGACAATGAAGCCGGAATCAATTATTATTGAGAAAACGGGCAATGTGTCGTACAGTGACATGTTAAAAAAGGTCAAAGGCGAACAAAGTCTTACAAAGCTAGGAGAAAATGTGGTCAAGATAAGGAAGACCCAAAAAGGCGAAATGCTTTTTGAACTTAAGAGGAGCCCAGACATTAATGCGCAAATGCTTAAAGCGGATGTGCAGAAAATACTAGGTGAACAGGCAAAGGTGAAAACTCTTGGCAACGAACAGGTGATGGAAATTAGAGACTTGGACGAAGTCACAACGAGCGAGGAAGTGGTGGTAGCAGTTCGAAGCATCTGTGAGGAAGAACCAGTGGTCAGCTCGATCCGGAAATCGTATAGCGACACTCAGACTGCAGTAATTCGAGTATCGACGAGGGCAGCCAAAGTACTCCTAGAAATAGGTAAGCTTAAAATTGGGTGGTCAGTGTGTCGAATAAGAATGAAGGAGTCGGTTCTCCGCTGCTTTAAATGCTTAGACTTCGGTCATATAGCCAGAGTGTGTACGAGCCAAGTGGACAGAAGCAAATGCTGCATAAATTGTGGGCAGGAGGGTCACTTAGCCAGGGCCTGCAAAAATGAAGCTTGTTGCCTTATATGTTCAAGCAAAAAAATGGACAGCAAGCACGCTACAGGTGGGATAAAATGCCCTGCATTTAAAGCGGCATGCGGCAATCGGAAATGAAGTTGCTGCAGATTAACCTCAACCATTGTGAAGCGGCCCAGGAGCTTCTCAAACAGACGGTAGCCGAACTAAAACTGGACGCAGTGATTATACTGGACGCAGTGATTATGGCTGAGCAGTACCGAAATCAGCGAGGATGGTTCTCTGATAAAAAGGCGAAGACGGCTATCTGGAACTGTGGAAACTTACCTTTCCAGTGGAAGCATGAAGTCGAAAGGGATTACTACGTTGTAGTAAAGATTGCTGGTATTTATATATATAGCTGCTACTGTCCGCCAAGTTTAACCGACCTGGAATACTCGGCAGTAATTGATCAGTTGGTAAGGGACGCTCGCAATACTTCACCCTTTATAATAGCTGGGGATTTTAATGCGTGGGCCGTGGAATGGGGCAGCCTGCTCACTAATGAAAGAGGTAGAATTCTGCTCGAAGCCTTTGCGTATTTAGACGCCGTACTGCTAAACAATGGGCGTCAGCACACATTCGAAAGGAACGGAAGAATATCGACGATAGATATTACATTCGCAAGCTGTTCGTTGGTAAGACGCATCGATTGGCGGGTTAGCAACCGGTATACAAATAGTGACCACCGTGCTTTGATAATTCATATCAGGCGTGATCACGCAGAGGAGGTGGTACAGAGTACCTCAAGAATAAAGAGTTGGAAAATACACACGTTGGACAGAGATGTTTTTGAGAAAATGCTGCGAATGTCTGCTCCACAAGCGGAAAGAGCAGAAGACTTAGCCAGACAAGTTGTCTCGTGGCTTAATGCAGCTTGCGATGCGTCAATGGCGAGAAGGGGCAATAAACAAGGCCGACGATCAGTGTTCTGGTGGAATGATGAGATCGCTGCGCTTAGAAGGAAATGCCTCAAAGACAGAAGAAGGGAACAACGCAGCATTGCAACCGAAAATTATGAAGCACATCGAGCTGCACATACGATGTCACGCAGGGCACTTAAAAAGGCGATCAAGAAGAGCAAGAATGCCTGCTTCAGGAAATTGTGCGATGACGTGGATTCTAACCCATGGGGTGACGCGTACAAAATCGTAATGTCGAGGGTAAAATATCCAAAGGTACAAATTCCCACAGCGCAGGAATTTATGCAGAAGGTGGTGCAGAAACTCTTTCCGCAGCATGAGCATAATACACCCACCACAGAGTCTGAGACAACTATTATGCCAGCGCCGACTGTCACCGACGAGGAAATAGTTGCGGCAATGAGTTCCTTCGGCTGTAAAAAGGCACCAGGACCAGATGGGATACCCAATGAAATTATAAAGTTGGCATACAGCATCACACCTGAACCATTTCGGGAATTATTTCAGGCTTGCGTGAACGAGCATATCTTCCCAAAAATATGGAAGATTCAGCGCTTGGTTTCACTTCCAAAGCCCAACAAGCCTTCAATGGAGCCAAGCTCATACAGGCCATTATGCATGGTGGATGCACTGGGAAAGGTACTCGAACATATCCTGCGTGAGCGCCTACAGCGTCATGTGGACGAGATAAATGGACTATCGCCTCATCAGTATGGTTTTCGAAAGGGCCATTCTACAGTAGACGCTATCCAGAGAGTAATAAGCATAGCCGAGAAAGCAATCGAGGGCTCTCGCTGGTTACACGGCACAAAAGAGTACTGTTTGGTCATAACATTGGACGTCCAAAACGCCTTCAATTCAGCAAGCTGGGAAAGCATCATCGCAGCCCTGGAGCGGCTGCAAACACCACGCTACCTCGTCAGAATTTTGAAGAACTTTCTCTCAAACAGAATTCTTCTTTATAGCACAGATGTGGGTATCAAGCGATACGAAGTTACGGCAGGAGTTCCGCAAGGCTCAGTGCTGGGCCCGCTAATATGGAATCTAATGTACGATTCGGTGCTGCGCATACCGGTACCAAGCGGCGTAAATATAATCGGATATGCTGACGATATTGCCGTCGTCATTGTGGCTAAACATCTTCACCAACTCCAAGCTTTAGCGACCAGCGTGGTGAACACCATTAAGACCTGGCTTCAAAAAAACAAACTACACCTGGCTGCCCAGAAAACAGAAGCTGTGCTAATAACTAGCAGGAAGAAGCTGGAGTTTGTAGAACTAAACATCGATGGAGTGACAATTACATCTTCCTCCGCAATTCGATACCTGGGCATTATGCTGGATAGCAGATTGTCATTTGCTGCGCATATCGAAATGGTTTGCGGTAAGGCGATGACAAGGTATGCGGCCTTAGCTCGTATAATGGCAAATACGTATGGGCCCACTCAAAGACGTAGGCTGCTACTATCGAAGGTAGTCACTTCGATAATTATGTATGCTGCACCGGTTTGGGCTAAGGCGGTATATTTGGAAAGGAATGTGCGACAGTTAAACCGGGTCTTCCGATTGTGTGCTCTGCGGATTTGTAGCGGCTTCCGAACCATTTCGCACGAAGCAGCCGGAGTAATTGCGGGCTTACCACCACCAGATCTGTTGGTCGCTGAGACTACGATGCGATATCGCAAGAGGGCTGAAACTCGTAGAAAACTCACAGCCCACGAGATAGAGGAGATTGTGAGCATCACTTTCTCTAAGTGGCAAGATCGGTGGAGCAGCTCCAGCAAAGGTCGATGGACACACCTGCTAATCCCGGACGTAAGGCGGTGGGTTGAAAGGCAGCACGGGGAACTGGACTTTTATTTGACGCAGATGATTAGCGGTCACGGTTGCTTCCGCGGTTATCTGTATAAATATGGCCATGATACGAGCTCAATATGTGGGTGGAGCTCCAGTGCACGTGAAGATGCACGTCACATCTTTTTTGAATGCGGTAGCCTCTCGCAAGTAAAAAGAAGCGCTGAAATTGTGCTGCGGAGCTCATTAACTGTGGACAACATCGTATGCTGCAGTCAGCAGATGCCTGGACGGCCGTCAAATCCTTGTGTGCTACTGTTATGCAACGCCAACGCATGTTGGAGCGTGTGCGTAGTAGACAACTGTGAACAGTGAACCGGACAAACGAACGTGTTAACTGCGACGTTATAATTTAGAGACTTACAACGATAGGACGTAAACGTACGTTTGAGCTTTAGCTCCACCTGCCTCCCGACGGTATGCTTAACGGTAGTTCCGGGGGGACCGACAGACACGGGGGAGAGGTTTTAGCGTGTTAAAGTCTCGCACTCAGGCTGTCGATGCTTTCCTCTCATTTAAAAAAAACACACACACACACACACACACACACACACACACACACACACACACACACACGCTTTTGTTCTGGCTGGCATTATCCCAATGGATATTATGGCGCAGGAGGCTCAACGTTGCTACACAAAAAAGAACTTGGGTGTCGACGTACCACGTGAGAGAGCACTTTCCTTGGAAATGTGGCAGAGGCGATGGAACGAGTCCAGCAAAGGGCGGTGGACACACACTCTGATCCCAAACATTAATGAATGGATTAGTCGCACGCACGGGGAGCTGAACTACTACCTAACACAGTTCCTCACGGGCCATGGCGTTTTTCGGAGTAGCTTGTTCCGATTCGGAAATGACGATTCGCCGCTTTGTCCAGCATGTCCGCAGGTGGTGGAAGACCCGCAGCATTTACTGTTTGAGTGCCCGCGCTTTGCTGCGGAAAGGAGATTGGTCAGCGACACGCACGGTTCAGAACTGAACGCAACAAATCTTGTTGATGCGATGCTATCCTCGGTGGCAACATGGACAGCCGTATGCCGATTCGCTGCCTGCTTATATGCGAAGCTGAGGAGCACTGAGAGAGCGCGGATAACTGGCAGAAGGACTGGTTCAGTTGGGGCCCTTAACCAAGACGATAGGGACACTCAGTGACTTTGACCAACTGTCGGACAGGGACAGACGGACTGTCACGTGATTGAGCTTGTTGCTCCCTCTGCCTCCCGACGTAATACTTGACGGTAGTTCCGGGAGGACAGTCAGACCTGGGGGAGGTGGTTTTAGCGTGTTAAAGTCTCGCACCTTGGCTTTCGATGCTTTCCACCTCATTTAAAAAAAAAAAAAAACACACACACACACACACACACACACACACACACACACACACACACACACACACACACACACACACACACACACACACACACACACACACACACACACACACACACACACACACACACACACACACACACACACACACACACACACACACACACACACACACACACACACACACACACACACACACACACACACACACACACACACACACACACACACACACACACACACACACACACACACACACACACACACACACACACACACACACACACACACACACACACACACACACACACACACACACACACACACACACACACACACACACACACACACACACACACACACACACACACACACACACACACACACACACACACACACACACACACACACACACACACACACACACACACACACACACACACACACACACACACACACACACACACACACACACACACACACACACACACACACACACACACACACACACACACACACACACACACACACACACACACACACACACACACACACACACACACACACACACACACACACACACACACACACACACACACACACACACACACACACACACACACACACACACACACACACACACACACACACACACACACACACACACACACACACACACACACACACACACACACACACACACACACACACACACACACACACACACACACACACACACACATGAGAGTGGCGGTTGGAAGAGGCCTCACGCAACAGGAGACCATGACCATCAAGGATGTCACTTTGTCGAAATGGCAGCAGAGATGGGATCATTGCAATAAAGGCAGGTGGACGTATCATCTAATACCAGAGATCAGGACATGGATAGAGAGACGCCATGGGGAACTAGATTTTTACATGACGCAGATGCTCAGCGGTCATGGATGTTTCCGAAGTTATCTTTACAAGTACGGCCATGACTCTGAGGAATTTTGCGCGCGGTGCCCCAACCTCTGCGAAGATGCAAACCACATATTTTTCGAGTGTGATGGCCTTGCACAAACGCGAGAAATGACAGAGGCGGCGTTGCGACAACCAATAACAGCGCAGAATATCGTCGAGTGCATGTTAAAATCGCCAGAGGCGTGGGATGTGTTGAAGTCCATGTGCGCGAAAGTCATGAGAGAGCAGCGCAGTCTGGAGCGTGCACGTAACAGTCAGATGATGGCAAGGCAAGTGGACAGAACTGGACCGACTAACGTAGGGTGAACAGGGACGTTAGGGTGAGATAATGTCACACAATTGAACGATTACGAACGCTTGAGTGTTAAGCTCCTTCTGCCTCCCGACGTAATACTTAGCGGTAGTTCCGGGAGGACTGACAGACTAGGGGGAGGGGTTTTAGCGTGGTTAAAGTCCCGCACGCCGGCTTTCGATGCTTTCCCCTCATACGAAAAAAAAAAAAAAAAAAAAAAAAAAAAAAAAAAAAACACACACACACACACACACACACACACACACACAGAATAAGAAGTCTAAGCGCTTAAGAGACGAATCGGTAACAACACAACCGCGCGTTAAAAAGGTTCGCGAAAACGAAGTGCCAAAAACCTGCAGTGGGCAGCAAAATATAGACGTTGTAAAAGATACTGAAGATACTAATAGTGAGTGGATTACAATAAGCCACAAAAAGAAACCGCAAGAGATGAGCAAACGCGTTAGGGCTTTGAAGACAATGAAGCCGGAATCAATTATTATTGAGAAAACGGGCAATGTGTCGTACAGTGACATGTTAAAAAAGGTCAAAGGCGAACAAAGTCTTACAAAGCTAGGAGAAAATGTGGTCAAGATAAGGAAGACCCAAAAAGGCGAAATGCTTTTTGAACTTAAGAGGAGCCCAGACATTAATGCGCAAATGCTTAAAGCGGATGTGCAGAAAATACTAGGTGAACAGGCAAAGGTGAAAACTCTTGGCAACGAACAGGTGATGGAAATTAGAGACTTGGACGAAGTCACAACGAGCGAGGAAGTGGTGGTAGCAGTTCGAAGCATCTGTGAGGAAGAACCAGTGGTCAGCTCGATCCGGAAATCGTATAGCGACACTCAGACTGCAGTAATTCGAGTATCGACGAGGGCAGCCAAAGTACTCCTAGAAATAGGTAAGCTTAAAATTGGGTGGTCAGTGTGTCGAATAAGAATGAAGGAGTCGGTTCTCCGCTGCTTTAAATGCTTAGACTTCGGTCATATAGCCAGAGTGTGTACGAGCCAAGTGGACAGAAGCAAATGCTGCATAAATTGTGGGCAGGAGGGTCACTTAGCCAGGGCCTGCAAAAATGAAGCTTGTTGCCTTATATGTTCAAGCAAAAAAATGGACAGCAAGCACGCTACAGGTGGGATAAAATGCCCTGCATTTAAAGCGGCATGCGGCAATCGGAAATGAAGTTGCTGCAGATTAACCTCAACCATTGTGAAGCGGCCCAGGAGCTTCTCAAACAGACGGTAGCCGAACTAAAACTGGACGCAGTGATTATGGCTGAGCAGTACCGAAATCAGCGAGGATGGTTCTCTGATAAAAAGGCGAAGACGGCTATCTGGAACTGTGGAAACTTACCTTTCCAGTGGAAGCATGAAGTCGAAAGGGATTACGAAGTCGAAAGGGATTACTACGTTGTAGTAAAGATTGCTGGTATTTATATATATAGCTGCTACTGTCCGCCAAGTTTAACCGACCTGGAATACTCGGCAGTAATTGATCAGTTGGTAAGGGACGCTCGCAATACTTCACCCTTTATAATAGCTGGGGATTTTAATGCGTGGGCCGTGGAATGGGGCAGCCTGCTCACTAATGAAAGAGGTAGAATTCTGCTCGAAGCCTTTGCGTATTTAGACGCCGTACTGCTAAACAATGGGCGTCAGCACACATTCGAAAGGAACGGAAGAATATCGACGATAGATATTACATTCGCAAGCTGTTCGTTGGTAAGACGCATCTATTGGCGGGTTAGCAACCGGTATACAAATAGTGACCACCGTGCTGTGATAATTCATATCAGGCGTGATCACGCGGAGGAGGTGGTACAGAGTACCTCAAGAATAAAGAGTTGGAAACTACACACGTTGGACAGAGATGTTTTTGAGCAAATGCTGCGAATGTCTGCTCCACAAGCGGAAAGAGCAGAAGACTTAGCCAGACAAGTTGTCTCGTGGCTTAATGCAGCTTGCGATGCGTCAATGGCGAGAAGGGGCAATAAACAAGGCCGACGATCAGTGTTCTGGTGGAATGATGAGATCGCTGCGCTTAGAAGGAAATGCCTCAAAGACAGAAGAAGGGAACAACGCAGCATTGCAACCGAAAATTATGAAGCACATCGAGCTGCACATACGATGTCACGCAGGGCACTTAAAAAGGCGATCAAGAAGAGCAAGAATGCCTGCTTCAGGAAATTGTGCGATGACGTGGATTCTAACCCATGGGGTGACGCGTACAAAATCGTAATGTCGAGGGTAAAATATCCAAAGGTACAAATTCCCACAGCGCAGGAATTTATGCAGAAGGTGGTGCAGAAACTCTTTCCGCAGCATGAGCATAATACACCCACCACAGAGTCTGAGACAACTATTATGCCAGCGCCGACTGTCACCGACGAGGAAATAGTTGCGGCAATGAGTTCCTTCGGCTGTAAAAAGGCACCAGGACCAGATGGGATACCCAATGAAATTATAAAGTTGGCATACAGCATCACACCTGAACCATTTCGGGAATTATTTCAGGCTTGCGTGAACGAGCATATCTTCCCAAAAATATGGAAGATTCAGCGCTTGGTTTTACTTCCAAAGCCCAACAAGCCTTCAATGGAGCCAAGCTCATACAGGCCATTATGCATGGTGGATGCACTGGGAAAGGTACTCGAACATATCCTGCGTGAGCGCCTACAGCGTCATGTGGACGAGATAAATGGACTATCGCCTCATCAGTATGGTTTTCGAAAGGGCCATTCTACAGTAGATGCTATCCAGAGAGTAATAAGCATAGCCGAGAAAGCAATCGAGGGCTCTCGCTGGTTACATGGCACAAAAGAGTACTGTTTGGTCATAACATTGGACGTCCAAAACGCCTTCAATTCAGCAAGCTGGGAAAGCATCATCGCAGCCCTTGAGCGGCTGCAAACACCACGCTACCTCGTCAGAATTTTGAAGAACTTTCTCTCAAACAGAATTCTTCTTTATAGCACAGATGTAGTTATCAAGCGATACGAAGTTACGGCAGGAGTTCCGCAAGGCTCAGTGCTGGGACCGCTAATATGGAATCTAATGTACGATTCGGTGCTGCGCATACCGGTACCAAGCGGCGTAAATATAATCGGATATGCTGACGATATTGCCGTCGTCATTGTGGCTAAACATCTTCACCAACTCCAAGCTTTAGCGACCAGCGTGGTGAACACCATTAAGACCTGGCTTCAAAAAAACAAACTACACCTGGCTGCCCAGAAAACAGAAGCTGTGCTAATAACTAGCAGGAAGAAGCTGGAGTTTGTAGAACTAAACATCGATGGAGTGACAATTACATCTTCCTCCGCAATTCGATACCTGGGCGTTATGCTGGATAGCAGATTGTCATTTGCTGCGCATATCGAAATGGTTTGCGGTAAGGCTATGACAAGGTATGCGGCCTTAGCTCGTATAATGGCAAATACGTATGGGCCCACTCAAAGACGTAGGCTGCTACTATCGAAGGTAGTCACTTCGATAATTATGTATGCTGCACCGGTTTGGGCTAAGGCGGTATATTTGGAAAGGAATGTGCGACAGTTAAACCGGGTCTTCCGATTGTGTGCTCTGCGGATTTGTAGCGGCTTCCGAACCATTTCGCACGAAGCAGCCGGAGTAATTGCGGGCTTACCACCACCAGATCTGTTGGTCGCTGAGACTACGATGCGATATCGCAAGAGGGCTGAAACTCGTAGAAAACTCACAGCCCACGAGATAGAGGAGATTGTGAGCATCACTTTCTCTAAGTGGCAAGATCGGTGGAGCAGCTCCAGCAAAGGTCGATGGACACACCTGCTAATCCCGGACGTAAGGCGGTGGGTTGAAAGGCAGCACGGGGAACTGGACTTTTATTTGACGCAGATGATTAGCGGTCACGGTTGCTTCCGCGGTTATCTGTATAAATATGGCCATGATACGAGCTCAATATGTGGGTGGTGCTCCAGTGCACGTGAAGATGCACGTCACATCTTTTTTGAATGCGGTAGCCTCTCGCAAGTAAAAAGAAGCGCTGAAATTGTGCTGCGGAGCTCATTAACTGTGGACAACATCGTTAGTTGTATGCTGCAGTCAGCAGATGCCTGGACGGCCGTCAAATCCTTGTGTGCTACTGTTATGCAACGCCAACGCATGTTGGAGCGTGTGCGTAGTAGACAACTGTGAACAGTGAACCGGACAAACGAACGTGTTAACTGCGACGTTATAATTTAGAGACTTACAACGGTAGGACGTAAACGTACGTTTGAGCTTTAGCTCCACCTGCCTCCCGACGGTATGCTTAACGGTAGTTCCGGGGGGACCGACAGACACGGGGGAGAGGTTTTAGCGTGTTAAAGTCTCGCACTCAGGCTGTCGATGCTTTCTTCTCATTTTAAAAAAAAACCACACACACACACACACACACACACACACACACACACACACACACACACACACACACACACACACACACACACACACACACACACACACACACACACACACACACACACACACACACACACACACACACACACACACACACACACACACACACACACACACACACACACACACACACACACACACACACACACACACACACACACACACACACACACACACACACACACACACACACACACACACACACACACACACACACACACACACACACACACACACACACACACACACACACACACACACACACACACACACACACACACACACACACACACACACACACACACACACACACACACACACACACACACACACACACACACACACACACACACACACACACACACACACACACACACACACACACACACACACACACACACACACACACACACACACACACACACACACACACACACACACACACACACACACACACACACACACACACACACACACACACACACACACACACACACACACACACACACACACACACACACACACACACACACACACACACACACACACACACACACACACACACACACACACACACACACACACACACACACACACACACACACACACACACACACACACACACACACACACACACACACACACACACACACACACACACACACACACACGCGCACACACACACACACACACACACACACACACACACACAGAGGAGGACAGAGTTTGGAGTTTTTAGGGAGAAGACGTGTGCACGTCGACTCCTTCTAAAAAAGCCGTTCTTCGTCGGATTAAGTGCGTTTTTAATTGCGTCGTGTTTCACCGTGCGGTTTGCCTGGGACACAGCAGTGGTATTTTTTAAATTTGAAACACAAGAAATTAAGAAACACAAGAGCAAAATTTCCTTGCAACAAAAGATCCCGCGCAACATTAGTGCAAATAGTTTGAACATAAGCAAATCTGTCAAAGTGCGGAATACGAATTTGGCGCGCTGACAGTTTTTGACAGTTTCTTGCTACCAACAAATCTGAAAGAGCGCCACTTTCTCCCCCTATCAGCTAGTCTAGCTTGGTATACCTTAGTGAAGACAACTTTAGCAACGGTTCTGGCCTACGCTAAAGCTATGCTTGGTGGGAGCGAGACGGCACTACTATCAGAAGGTGGGAAAAAGAGTGCGAAATCAGCAGAAGGCAGAACTAGTGATCTGCAACAAAATGGCGGCGGCAGCCAATTAACGGAGGCGTACATGGGCTCAGCGGATCCATTCAAAAGGAGCAACCGTATTGGACGAACGCCAGTGAAGCTTAGTAAGGAGGGAGGCATCGCTCGCTCAAGCTCCTCACCACCGAGTTCGGCAGCAGTAAGTATAGATGCTAACAAACGGGCTTGCTCGTTCGAATTACTAGGCAGCAAAATTCGCGAGTTACACGGTATGATGACGGAGACAATCGCATCAACGGGTAGCTTGCGGCGCAGTATTCACCAACCAATGAGGAACCTCATGGATAGCATTCTAGAGGTTTATGATGATGCTAGAACGGAGGTAGCGCATAAGTTGGCGTTAAGTCCTAATGCTCCTCACAGTGCATCTGGTGAAATTGAATGCGAGAGTGTTAGCGCAAGAGAGATTTGCGAGTCTTCAACGCAAACTTCTCCTTTCCTCAAGCAGAATAAAAAGTCTAAGCGCTTAAGAGACGAATCGGTAACAACACAACCGCGCGTTAAAAAGGTTCGCGAAAACGAAGTGCCAAAAACCTGCAGTGGGCAGCAAAATATAGACGTTGTAAAAGATACTGAAGATACTAATAGTGAGTGGATTACAATAAGCCACAAAAAGAAGCCGCAAGAGATGAGCAAACGCGTTAGGGCTTTGAAGACAATGAAGCCGGAATCAATTATTATTGAGAAAACGGGCAATGTGTCGTACAGTGACATGTTAAAAAAGGTCAAAGGCGAACAAAGTCTTACAAAGCTAGGAGAAAATGTGGTCAAGATAAGGAAGACCCAAAAAGGCGAAATGCTTTTTGAACTTAAGAGGAGCCCAGACATTAATGCGCAAATGCTTAAAGCGGATGTGCAGAAAATACTAGGTGAACAGGCAAAGGTGAAAACTCTTGGCAACGAACAGGTGATGGAAATTAGAGACTTGGACGAAGTCACAATGAGCGAGGAAGTGGTGGTAGCAGTTCGAAGCATCTGTGAGGAAGAACCAGTGGTCAGCTCGATCCGGAAATCGTATAGCGACACTCAGACTGCAGTAATTCGAGTATCGACGAGGGCAGCCAAAGTACTCCTAGAAATAGGTAAGCTTAAAATTGGGTGGTCAGTGTGTCGAATAAGAATGAAGGAGTCGGTTCTCCGCTGCTTTAAATGCTTAGACTTCGGTCATATAGCCAGAGTGTGTACGAGCCAAGTGGACAGAAGCAAATGCTGCATAAATTGTGGGCAGGAGGGTCACTTAGCCAGGGCCTGCAAAAATGAAGCTTGTTGCCTTATATGTTCAAGCAAAAAAATGGACAGCAAGCACGCTACAGGTGGGATAAAATGCCCTGCATTTAAAGCGGCATGCGGCAATCGGAAATGAAGTTGCTGCAGATTAACCTCAACCATTGTGAAGCGGCCCAGGAGCTTCTCAAACAGACGGTAGCCGAACTAAAACTGGACGCAGTGATTATGGCTGAGCAGTACCGAAATCAGCGAGGATGGTTCTCTGATAAAAAGGCGAAGACGGCTATCTGGAACTGTGGAAACTTACCTTTCCAGTGGAAGCATGAAGTCGAAAGGGATTACTACGTTGTAGTAAAGATTGCTGGTATTTATATATATAGCTGCTACTGTCCGCCAAGTTTAACCGACCTGGAATACTCGGCAGTAATTGATCAGTTGGTAAGGGACGCTCGCAATACTTCACCCTTTATAATAGCTGGGGATTTTAATGCGTGGGCCGTGGAATGGGGCAGCCTGCTCACTAATGAAAGAGGTAGAATTCTGCTCGAAGCCTTTGCGTATTTAGACGCCGTACTGCTAAACAATGGGCGTCAGCACACATTCGAAAGGAACGGAAGAATATCGACGATAGATATTACATTCGCAAGCTGTTCGTTGGTAAGACGCATCTATTGGCGGGTTAGCAACCGGTATACAAATAGTGACCACCGTGCTTTGATAATTCATATCAGGCGTGATCACGCAGAGGAGGTGGTACAGAGTACCTCAAGAATAAAGAGTTGGAAACTACACACGTTGGACAGAGATGTTTTTGAGCAAATGCTGCGAATGTCTGCTCCACAAGCGGAAAGAGCAGAAGACTTAGCCAGACAAGTTGTCTCGTGGCTTAATGCAGCTTGCGATGCGTCAATGGCGAGAAGGGGCAATAAACAAGGCCGACGATCAGTGTTCTGGTGGAATGATGAGATCGCTGCGCTTAGAAGGAAATGCCTCAAAGACAGAAGAAGGGAACAACGCAGCAACCGAAAATTATGAAGCACATCGAGCTGCACATACGATGTCACGCAGGGCACTTAAAAAGGCGATCAAGAAGAGCAAGAATGCCTGCTTCAGGAAATTGTGCGATGACGTGGATTCTAACCCATGGGGTGACGCGTACAAAATCGTAATGTCGAGGGTAAAATATCCAAAGGTACAAATTCCCACAGCGCAGGAATTTATGCAGAAGGTGGTGCAGAAACTCTTTCCGCAGCATGAGCATAATACACCCACCACAGAGTCTGAGACAACTATTATGCCAGCGCCGACTGTCACCGACGAGGAAATAGTTGCGGCAATGAGTTCCTTCGGCTGTAAAAAGGCACCAGGACCAGATGGGATACCCAATGAAATTATAAAGTTGGCATACAGCATCACACCTGAACCATTTCGGGAATTATTTCAGGCTTGCGTGAACGAGCATATCTTCCCAAAAATATGGAAGATTCAGCGCTTGGTTTTACTTCCAAAGCCCAACAAGCCTTCAATGGAGCCAAGCTCATACAGGCCATTATGCATGGTGGATGCACTGGGAAAGGTACTCGAACATATCCTGCGTGAGCGCCTACAGCGTCATGTGGACGAGATAAATGGACTATCGCCTCATCAGTATGGTTTTCGAAAGGGCCATTCTACAGTAGATGCTATCCAGAGAGTAATAAGCATAGCCGAGAAAGCAATCGAGGGCTCTCGCTGGTTACATGGCACAAAAGAGTACTGTTTGGTCATAACATTGGACGTCCAAAACGCCTTCAATTCAGCAAGCTGGGAAAGCATCATCGCAGCCCTTGAGCGGCTGCAAACACCACGCTACCTCGTCAGAATTTTGAAGAACTTTCTCTCAAACAGAATTCTTCTTTATAGCACAGATGTAGTTATCAAGCGATACGAAGTTACGGCAGGAGTTCCGCAAGGCTCAGTGCTGGGACCGCTAATATGGAATCTAATGTACGATTCGGTGCTGCGCATACCGGTACCAAGCGGCGTAAATATAATCGGATATGCTGACGATATTGCCGTCGTCATTGTGGCTAAACATCTTCACCAACTCCAAGCTTTAGCGACCAGCGTGGTGAACACCATTAAGACCTGGCTTCAAAAAAACAAACTACACCTGGCTGCCCAGAAAACAGAAGCTGTGCTAATAACTAGCAGGAAGAAGCTGGAGTTTGTAGAACTAAACCTCGATGGAGTGACAATTACATCTTCCTCCGCAATTCGATACCTGGGCGTTATGCTGGATAGCAGATTGTCATTTGCTGCGCATATCGAAATGGTTTGCGGTAAGGCTATGACAAGGTATGCGGCCTTAGCTCGTATAATGGCAAATACGTATGGGCCCACTCAAAGACGTAGGCTGCTACTATCGAAGGTAGTCACTTCGATAATTATGTATGCTGCACCGGTTTGGGCTAAGGCGGTATATTTGGAAAGGAATGTGCGACAGTTAAACCGGGTCTTCCGATTGTGTGCTCTGCGGATTTGTAGCGGCTTCCGAACCATTTCGCACGAAGCAGCCGGAGTAATTGCGGGCTTACCACCACCAGATCTGTTGGTCGCTGAGACTACGATGCGATATCGCAAGAGGGCTGAAACTCGTAGAAAACTCACAGCCCACGAGATAGAGGAGATTGTGAGCATCACTTTCTCTAAGTGGCAAGATCGGTGGAGCAGCTCCAGCAAAGGTCGATGGACACACCTGCTAATCCCGGACGTAAGGCGGTGGGTTGAAAGGCAGCACGGGGAACTGGACTTTTATTTGACGCAGATGATTAGCGGTCACGGTTGCTTCCGCGGTTATCTGTATAAATATGGCCATGATACGAGCTCAATATGTGGGTGGTGCTCCAGTGCACGTGAAGATGCACGTCACATCTTTTTTGAATGCGGTAGCCTCTCGCAAGTAAAAAGAAGCGCTGAAATTGTGCTGCGGAGCTCATTAACTGTGGACAACATCGTTAGTTGTATGCTGCAGTCAGCAGATGCCTGGACGGCCGTCAAATCCTTGTGTGCTACTGTTATGCAACGCCAACGCATGTTGGAGCGTGTGCGTAGTAGACAACTGTGAACAGTGAACCGGACAAACGAACGTGTTAACTGCGACGTTATAATTTAGAGACTTACAACGGTAGGACGTAAACGTACGTTTGAGCTTTAGCTCCACCTGCCTCCCGACGGTATGCTTAACGGTAGTTCCGGGGGGACCGACAGACACGGGGGAGAGGTTTTAGCGTGTTAAAGTCTCGCACTCAGGCTGTCGATGCTTTCTTCTCATTTTAAAAAAAAACCACACACACACACACACACACACACACACACACACACACACACACACACACACACACACACACACACACACACACACACACACACACACACACACACACACACACACACACACACACACACACACACACACACACACACACACACACACACACACACACACACACACACACACACACACACACACACACACACACACACACACACACACACACACACACACACACACACACACACACACACACACACACACACACACACACACACACACACACACACACACACACACACACACACACACACACACACACACACACACACACACACACACACACACACACACACACACACACACACACACACACACACACACACACACACACACACACACACACACACACACACACACACACACACACACACACACACACACACACACACACACACACACACACACACACACACACACACACACACACACACACACACACACACACACACACACACACACACACACACACACACACACACACACACACACACACACACACACACACACACACACACACACACACACACACACACACACACACACACACACACACACACACACACACACACACACACACACACACACACACACACACACACACACACACACACACACACACACACACACACACACACACACACACACACACACACACAGACAGAGTTTGGAGTTTTTAGGGAGAAGACGTGTGCACGTCGACTCCTTCTAAAAAAGCCGTTCTTCGTCGGATTAAGTGCGTTTTAATTGCAGTTTTCAATTCGAAGGGATTATTTAGTGTGCGATAGTGCAATCTCGCGTCGTGTTTTACCGTGCGGTTTGCCTGGGACACAGCAGTGTTATTTTTTTTAAATTTGAAACACAAGAAATTAAGAAACACAAGAGCAAAATTTCCTTGCAACAAAAGATCCCGCGCAACATTAGTGCAAATAGTTTGAACATAAGCAAATCTGTCAAAGTGCGGAATACGAATTTGGCGCGCTGACAGTTTTTGACAGTTTCTTGCTACCAACAAATCTGAAAGAGCGCCACTTTCTCCCCCGATCAGCTAGTCTAGCTTGGTATAGCTTAGTGAAGACAACTTTAGCAACGGTTCTGGCCTACGCTAAAGCTATGCTTGGTGGGAGCGAGACGGCACTACTGTCAGAAGGTGGGAAAAAGAGTGCGAAGTCAGCAGGAGGCAGAACTAGTGATCTGCAACAAAATGGCGGCGGCAGCCAATTAACGGAGGCGTACATGGGCTCAGCGGATCCATTCAAAAGGAGCAACCGTATTGGACGAACGCCAGTGAAGCTTAGTAAGGAGGGAGGCATCGCTCGCTCAAGCTCCTCACCACCGAGTTCGGCAGCAGTAAGTATAGATGCTAACAAACGGGCTTCGGGCTCGTTCGAATTACTAGGCAGCAAAATTCGCGAGTTACACGGTATGATGACGGAGACAATCGCATCAACGGGTAGCTTGCGGCGCAGTATTCACCAACCAATGAGGAACCTCATGGATAGCATTCTAGAGGTTTATGATGATGCTAGAACGGAGGTAGCGCATAAGTTGGCGTTAAGTCCTAATGCTCCTCACAGTGCATCTGGTGAAATTGAATGCGAGAGTGTTAGCGCAAGAGAGATTTGCGAGTCTTCAACGCAAACTTCTCCTTTCCTCAAGCAGAATAAGAAGTCTAAGCGCTTAAGAGACGAATCGGTAACAACACAACCGCGCGTTAAAAAGGTTCGCGAAAACGAAGTGCCAAAAACCTGCAGTGGGCAGCAAAATATAGACGTTGTAAAAGATACTGAAGATACTAATAGTGAGTGGATTACAATAAGCCACAAAAAGAAACCGCAAGAGATGAGCAAACGCGTTAGGGCTTTGAAGACAATGAAGCCGGAATCAATTATTATTGAGAAAACGGGCAATGTGTCGTACAGTGACATGTTAAAAAAGGTCAAAGGCGAACAAAGTCTTACAAAGCTAGGAGAAAATGTGGTCAAGATAAGGAAGACCCAAAAAGGCGAAATGCTTTTTGAACTTAAGAGGAGCCCAGACATTAATGCGCAAATGCTTAAAGCGGATGTGCAGAAAATACTAGGTGAACAGGCAAAGGTGAAAACTCTTGGCAACGAACAGGTGATGGAAATTAGAGACTTGGACGAAGTCACAACGAGCGAGGAAGTGGTGGTAGCAGTTCGAAGCATCTGTGAGGAAGAACCAGTGGTCAGCTCGATCCGGAAATCGTATAGCGACACTCAGACTGCAGTAATTCGAGTATCGACGAGGGCAGCCAAAGTACTCCTAGAAATAGGTAAGCTTAAAATTGGGTGGTCAGTGTGTCGAATAAGAATGAAGGAGTCGGTTCTCCGCTGCTTTAAATGCTTAGACTTCGGTCATATAGCCAGAGTGTGTACGAGCCAAGTGGACAGAAGCAAATGCTGCATAAATTGTGGGCAGGAGGGTCACTTAGCCAGGGCCTGCAAAAATGAAGCTTGTTGCCTTATATGTTCAAGCAAAAAAATGGACAGCAAGCACGCTACAGGTGGGATAAAATGCCCTGCATTTAAAGCGGCATGCGGCAATCGGAAATGAAGTTGCTGCAGATTAACCTCAACCATTGTGAAGCGGCCCAGGAGCTTCTCAAACAGACGGTAGCCGAACTAAAACTGGACGCAGTGATTATGGCCGAGCAGTACCGAAATCAGCGAGGATGGTTCTCTGATAAAAAGGCGAAGACGGCTATCTGGAACTGTGGAAACTTACCTTTCCAGTGGAAGCATGAAGTCGAAAGGGATTACTACGTGGTAGTAAAGATTGCTGGTATTTATATATATAGCTGCTACTGTCCGCCAAGTTTAACCGACCTGGAATACTCGGCAGTAATTGATCAGTTGGTAAGGGACGCTCGCAATACTTCACCCTTTATAATAGCTGGGGATTTTAATGCGTGGGCCATGGAATGGGGCAGCCTGCTCACTAATGAAAGAGGTAGAATTCTGCTCGAAGCCTTTGCGTATTTAGACGCCGTACTGCTAAACAATGGGCGTCAGCACACATTCGAAAGGAACGGAAGAATATCGACGATAGATATTACATTCGCAAGCTGTTCGTTGGTAAGACGCATCGATTGGCGGGTTAGCAACCGGTATACAAATAGTGACCACCGTGCTCTGATTATTCATATCAGGCGTGATCACGCAGAGGAGGTGGTACAGAGTACCTCAAGAATAAAGAGTTGGAAACTACACACGTTGGACAGAGATGTTTTTGAGCAAATGCTGCGAATGTCTGCTCCACAAGCGGAAAGAGCAGAAGACTTAGCCAGACAAGTTGTCTCGTGGCTTAATGCAGCTTGCGATGCGTCAATGGCGAGAAGGGGCAATAAACAAGGCCGACGATCAGTGTTCTGGTGGAACGATGAGATCGCTGCGCTTAGAAGGAAATGCCTCAAAGACAGAAGAAGGGAACAACGCAGCATTGCAACCGAAAATTATGAAGCACATCGAGCTGCACATACGATGTCACGCAGGGCACTTAAAAAGGCGATCAAGAAGAGCAAGAATGCCTGCTTCAGGAAATTGTGCGATGACGTGGATTCCAACCCATGGGGTGACGCGTACAAAATCGTAATGTCGAGGGTAAAATATCCAAAGGTACAAATTCCCACAGCGCAGGAATTTATGCAGAAGGTGGTGCAGAAACTCTTTCCGCAGCATGAGCATAATACACCCACCACAGAGTCTGAGACAACTATTATGCCAGCGCCGACTGTCACCGACGAGGAAATAGTTGCGGCAATGAGTTCCTTCGGCTGTAAAAAGGCACCAGGACCAGATGGGATACCCAATGAAATTATAAAGTTGGCATACAGCATCACACCTGAACCATTTCGGGAATTATTTCAGACTTGCGTGAACGAGCATATCTTCCCAAAAATATGGAAGATTCAGCGCTTGGTTTTACTTCCAAAGCCCAACAAGCCTTCAATGGAGCCAAGCTCATACAGGCCATTATGCATGGTGGATGCACTGGGAAAGGTACTCGAACATATCCTGCGTGAGCGCCTACAGCGTCATGTGGACGAGATAAATGGACTATCGCCTCATCAGTATGGTTTTCGAAAGGGCCATTCTACAGTAGACGCTATCCAGAGAGTAATAAGCATAGCCGAGAAAGCAATCGAGGGCTCTCGTTGGTTACACGGCACAAAAGAGTACTGTTTGGTCATAACATTGGACGTCCAAAACGCCTTCAATTCAGCAAGCTGGGAAAGCATCATCGCAGCCCTGGAGCGGCTGCAAACACCACGCTACCTCGTCAGAATTTTGAAGAACTTTCTCTCAAACAGAATTCTTCTTTATAGCACAGATGTGGGTATCAAGCGATACGAAGTTACGGCAGGAGTTCCGCAAGGCTCAGTGCTGGGACCGCTAATATGGAATCTAATGTACGATTCGGTGCTGCGCATACCGGTACCAAGCGGCGTAAATATAATCGGATATGCTGACGATATTGCCGTCGTCATTGTGGCTAAACATCTTCACCAACTCCAAGCTTTAGCGACCAGCTTGGTGAACACCATTAAGACCTGGCTTCAAAAAAACAAACTACACCTGGCTGCCCAGAAAACAGAAGCTGTGCTAATAACTAGCAGGAAGAAGCTGGAGTTTGTAGAACTAAACATCGATGGAGTGACAATTACATCTTCCTCCGCAATTCGATACCTGGGCGTTATGCTGGATAGCAGATTGTCATTTGCTGCGCATATCGAAATGGTTTGCGGTAAGGCGATGACAAGGTATGCGGCCTTAGCTCGTATAATGGCAAATACGTATGGGCCCACTCAAAGACGTAGGCTGCTACTATCGAAGGTAGTCACTTCGATAATTATGTATGCTGCACCGGTTTGGGCTAAGGCGGTATATTTGGAAAGGAATGTGCGACAGTTAAACCGGGTCTTCCGATTGTGTGCTCTGCGGATTTGTAGCGGCTTCCGAACCATTTCGCACGAAGCAGCCGGAGTAATTGCGGGCTTACCACCACCAGATCTGTTGGTCGCTGAGACTACGATGCGATATCGCAAGAGGGCTGAAACTCGTAGAAAACTCACAGCCCACGAGATAGAGGAGATTGTGAGCATCACTTTCTCTAAGTGGCAAGATCGGTGGAGCAGCTCCAGCAAATTTCGATGGACACACCTGCTAATCCCGGACGTAAGGCGGTGGGTTGAAAGGCAGCACGGGGAACTGGACTTTTATTTGACGCAGATGATTAGCGGTCACGGTTGCTTCCGCGGTTATCTGTATAAATATGGCCATGATACGAGCTCAATATGTGGGTGGTGCTCCAGTGCACGTGAAGATGCACGTCACATCTTTTTTGAATGCGGTAGCCTCTCGCAAGTAAAAAGAAGCGCTGAAATTGTGCTGCGGAGCTCATTAACTGTGGACAACATCGTTAGTTGTATGCTGCAGTCAGCAGATGCCTGGACGGCCGTCAAATCCTTGTGTGCTACTGTTATGCAACGCCAACGCATGTTGGAGCGTGTGCGTAGTAGACAACTGTGAACAGTGAACCGGACAAACGAACGTGTTAACTGCGACGTTATAATTTAGAGACTTACAACGATAGGACGTAAACGTACGTTTTGAGCTTTAGCTCCACCTGCCTCCCGACGGTATGCTTAACGGTAGTTCCGGGGGGACCAACAGACACGGGGGAGAGGTTTTAGCGTGTTAAAGTCTCGCACTCAGGCTGTCGATGCTTTCCTCTCATTTAAAAAAAAAAAAAAAAAAAACACACACACACACACACACACACACACACACACACACACACACACACACACACACACACACACACACACACACACACACACACACACACACACACACACACACACACACACACACACACACACACACACACACACACACACACACACACACACACACACACACACACACACACACACACACACACACACACACACACACACACACACACACACACACACACACACACACACACACACACACACACACACACACACACACACACACACACACACACACACACACACACACACACACACACACACACACACACACACACACACACACACACACACACACACACACACACACACACACACACACACACACACACACACACACACACACACACACACACACACACACACACACACACACACACACACACACACACACACACACACACACACACACACACACACACACACACACACACACACACACACACACACACACACACACACACACACACACACACACACACACACACACACACACACACACACACACACACACACACACACACACACACACACACACACACACACACACACACACACACACACACACACACACACACACACACACACACACACACACACACACACACACACACACACACACACACACACACACACACACACACACACACACACACACACACACACACACACACACACACACACACACACACACACACACACACACACACACACACAGGAGGACAGAGTTTGGAGTTTTAGGGAGAAGACGTGTGCACGTCGACTCCTTCTAAAAGCCGTTCTTCGTCGGATTAAGTGCGTTTTTAATTGCGTCGTGTTTCACCGTGCGGTTTGCCTGGGACACAGCAGTGGTATTTTTTAAATTTGAAACACAAGAAATTAAGAAACACAAGAGCAAAATTTCCTTGCAACAAAAGATCCCGCGCAACATTAGTGCAAATAGTTTGAACATAAGCAAATCTGTCAAAGTGCGGAATACGAATTTGGCGCGCTGACAGTTTTTGACAGTTTCTTGCTACCAACAAATCTGAAAGAGCGCCACTTTCTCCCCCTATCAGCTAGTCTAGCTTGGTATAGCTTAGTGAAGACAACTTTAGCAACGGTTCTGGCCTACGCTAAAGCTATGCTTGGTGGGAGCGAGACGGCACTACTATCAGAAGGTGGGAAAAAGAGTGCGAAATCAGCAGAAGGCAGAACTAGTGATCTGCAACAAAATGGCGGCGGCAGCCAATTAACGGAGGCGTACATGGGCTCAGCGGATCAATCAACCAATGAGGAACCTCATGGATAGCATTCTAGAGGTTTATGATGATGCTAGAACGGAGGTAGCGCATAAGTTGGCGTTAAGTCCTAATGCTCCTCACAGTGCATCTGGTGAAATTGTGTTAGCGCAAGAGAGATTTGCGAGTCTTCAACGCAAACTTCTCCTTTCCTCAAGCAGAATAAAAAGTCTAAGCGCTTAAGAGACGAATCGGTAACAACACAACCGCGCGTTAAAAAGGTTCGCGAAAACGAAGTGCCAAAAACCTGCAGTGGGCAGCAAAATATAGACGTTGTAAAAGATACTGAAGATACTAATAGTGAGTGGATTACAATAAGCCACAAAAAGAAGCCGCAAGAGATGAGCAAACGCGTTAGGGCTTTGAAGACAATGAAGCCGGAATCAATTATTATTGAGAAAACGGGCAATGTGTCGTACAGTGACATGTTAAAAAAGGTCAAAGGCGAACAAAGTCTTACAAAGCTAGGAGAAAATGTGGTCAAGATAAGGAAGACCCAAAAAGGCGAAATGCTTTTTGAACTTAAGAGGAGCCCAGACATTAATGCGCAAATGCTTAAAGCGGATGTGCAGAAAATACTAGGTGAACAGGCAAAGGTGAAAACTCTTGGCAACGAACAGGTGATGGAAATTAGAGACTTGGACGAAGTCACAATGAGCGAGGAAGTGGTGGTAGCAGTTCGAAGCATCTGTGAGGAAGAACCAGTGGTCAGCTCGATCCGGAAATCGTATAGCGACACTCAGACTGCAGTAATTCGAGTATCGACGAGGGCAGCCAAAGTACTCCTAGAAATAGGTAAGCTTAAAATTGGGTGGTCAGTGTGTCGAATAAGAATGAAGGAGTCGGTTCTCCGCTGCTTTAAATGCTTAGACTTCGGTCATATAGCCAGAGTGTGTACGAGCCAAGTGGACAGAAGCAAATGCTGCATAAATTGTGGGCAGGAGGGTCACTTAGCCAGGGCCTGCAAAAATGAAGCTTGTTGCCTTATATGTTCAAGCAAAAAAATGGACAGCAAGCACGCTACAGGTGGGATAAAATGCCCTGCATTTAAAGCGGCATGCGGCAATCGGAAATGAAGTTGCTGCAGATTAACCTCAACCATTGTGAAGCGGCCCAGGAGCTTCTCAAACAGACGGTAGCCGAACTAAAACTGGACGCAGTGATTATGGCTGAGCAGTACCGAAATCAGCGAGGATGGTTCTCTGATAAAAAGGCGAAGACGGCTATCTGGAACTGTGGAAACTTACCTTTCCAGTGGAAGCATGAAGTCGAAAGGGACTACTACGTTGTAGTAAAGATTGCTGGTATTTATATATATAGCTGCTACTGTCCGCCAAGTTTAACCGACCTGGAATACTCGGCAGTAATTGATCAGTTGGTAAGGGACGCTCGCAATACTTCACCCTTTATAATAGCTGGGGATTTTAATGCGTGGGCCGTGGAATGGGGCAGCCTGCTCACTAATGAAAGAGGTAGAATTCTGCTCGAAGCCTTTGCGTATTTAGACGCCGTACTGCTAAACAATGGGCGTCAGCACACATTCGAAAGGAACGGAAGAATATCGACGATAGATATTACATTCGCAAGCTGTTCGTTGGTAAGACGCATCTATTGGCGGGTTAGCAACCGGTATACAAATAGTGACCACCGTGCTTTGATAATTCATATCAGGCGTGATCACGCAGAGGAGGTGGTACAGAGTACCTCAAGAATAAAGAGTTGGAAACTACACACGTTGGACAGAGATGTTTTTGAGCAAATGCTGCGAATGTCTGCTCCACAAGCGGAAAGAGCAGAAGACTTAGCCAGACAAGTTGTCTCGTGGCTTAATGCAGCTTGCGATGCGTCAATGGCGAGAAGGGGCAATAAACAAGGCCGACGATCAGTGTTCTGGTGGAATGATGAGATCGCTGCGCTTAGAAGGAAATGCCTCAAAGACAGAAGAAGGGAACAACGCAGCAACCGAAAATTATGAAGCACATCGAGCTGTACATACGATGTCACGCAGGGCACTTAAAAAGGCGATCAAGAAGAGCAAGAATGCCTGCTTCAGGAAATTGTGCGATGACGTGGATTCTAACCCATGGGGTGACGCGTACAAAATCGTAATGTCGAGGGTAAAATATCCAAAGGTACAAATTCCCACAGCGCAGGAATTTATGCAGAAGGTGGTGCAGAAACTCTTTCCGCAGCATGAGCATAATACACCCACCACAGAGTCTGAGACAACTATTATGCCAGCGCCGACTGTCACCGACGAGGAAATAGTTGCGGCAATGAGTTCCTTCGGCTGTAAAAAGGCACCAGGACCAGATGGGATACCCAATGAAATTATAAAGTTGGCATACAGCATCACACCTGAACCATTTCGGGAATTATTTCAGGCTTGCGTGAACGAGCATATCTTCCCAAAAATATGGAAGATTCAGCGCTTGGTTTCACTTCCAAAGCCCAACAAGCCTTCAATGGAGCCAAGCTCATACAGGCCATTATGCATGGTGGATGCACTGGGAAAGGTACTCGAACATATCCTGCGTGAGCGCCTACAGCGTCATGTGGACGAGATAAATGGACTATCGCCTCATCAGTATGGTTTTCGAAAGGGCCATTCTACAGTAGATGCTATCCAGAGAGTAATAAGCATAGCCGAGAAAGCAATCGAGGGCTCTCGCTGGTTACATGGCACAAAAGAGTACTGTTTGGTCATAACATTGGACGTCCAAAACGCCTTCAATTCAGCAAGCTGGGAAAGCATCATCGCAGCCCTTGAGCGGCTGCAAACACCACGCTACCTCGTCAGAATTTTGAAGAACTTTCTCTCAAACAGAATTCTTCTTTATAGCACAGATGTGGTTATCAAGCGATACGAAGTTACGGCAGGAGTTCCGCAAGGCTCAGTGCTGGGACCGCTAATATGGAATCTAATGTACGATTCGGTGCTGCGCATACCGGTACCAAGCGGCGTAAATATAATCGGATATGCTGACGATATTGCCGTCGTCATTGTGGCTAAACATCTTCACCAACTCCAAGCTTTAGCGACCAGCGTGGTGAACACCATTAAGACCTGGCTTCAAAAAAACAAACTACACCTGGCTGCCCAGAAAACAGAAGCTGTGCTAATAACTAGCAGGAAGAAGCTGGAGTTTGTAGAACTAAACATCGATGGAGTGACAATTACATCTTCCTCCGCAATTCGATACCTGGGCGTTATGCTGGATAGCAGATTGTCATTTGCTGCGCATATCGAAATGGTTTGCGGTAAGGCTATGACAAGGTATGCGGCCTTAGCTCGTATAATGGCAAATACGTATGGGCCCACTCAATGACGTAGGCTGCTACTATCGAAGGTAGTCACTTCGATAATTATGTATGCTGCACCGGTTTGGGCTAAGGCGGTATATTTGGAAAGGAATGTGCGACAGTTAAACCGGGTCTTCCGATTGTGTGCTCTGCGGATTTGTAGCGGCTTCCGAACCATTTCGCACGAAGCAGCCGGAGTAATTGCGGGCTTACCACCACCAGATCTGTTGGTCGCTGAGACTACGATGCGATATCGCAAGAGGGCTGAAACTCGTAGAAAACTCACAGCCCACGAGATAGAGGAGATTGTGAGCATCACTTTCTCTAAGTGGCAAGATCGGTGGAGCAGCTCCAGCAAAGGTCGATGGACACACCTGCTAATCCCGGACGTAAGGCGGTGGGTTGAAAGGCAGCACGGGGAACTGGACTTTTATTTGACGCAGATGATTAGCGGTCACGGTTGCTTCCGCGGTTATCTGTATAAATATGGCCATGATACGAGCTCAATATGTGGGTGGTGCTCCAGTGCACGTGAAGATGCACGTCACATCTTTTTTGAATGCGGTAGCCTCTCGCAAGTAAAAAGAAGCGCTGAAATTGTGCTGCGGAGCTCATTAACTGTGGACAACATCGTTAGTTGTATGCTGCAGTCAGCAGATGCCTGGACGGCCGTCAAATCCTTGTGTGCTACTGTTATGCAACGCCAACGCATGTTGGAGCGTGTGCGTAGTAGACAACTGTGAACAGTGAACCGGACAAACGAACGTGTTAACTGCGACGTTATAATTTAGAGACTTACAACGGTAGGACGTAAACGTACGTTTGAGCTTTAGCTCCACCTGCCTCCCGACGGTATGCTTAACGGTAGTTCCGGGGGGACCGACAGACACGGGGGAGAGGTTTTAGCGTGTTAAAGTCTCGCACTCAGGCTGTCGATGCTTTCCTCTCATTTAAAAAAAAACCAAAAACACACACACACACACACACACACACACACACACACACACACACACACACACACACACACACACACACACACACACACACACACACACACACACACACACACACACACACACACACACACACACACACACACACACACACACACACACACACACACACACACACACACACACACACACACACACACACACACACACACACACACACACACACACACACACACACACACACACACACACACACACACACACACACACACACACACACACACACACACACACACACACACACACACACACACACACACACACACACACACACACACACACACACACACACACACACACACACACACACACACACACACACACACACACACACACACACACACACACACACACACACACACACACACACACACACACACACACACACACACACACACACACACACACACACACACACACACACACACACACACACACACACACACACACACACACACACACACACACACACACACACACACACACACACACACACACACACACACACACACACACACACACACACACACACACACACACACACACACACACACACACACACACACACACACACACACACACACACACACACACACACACACACACACACACACACACACACACACACACACACACACACACACACACACACACACACACACACACACACACACACACACACACACACACACACACACACACACACACACACACACACACACACACAGGAGGACAGAGTTTGGAGTTTTTAGGGAGAAGACGTGTGCACGTCGACTCCTTCTAAAAAAGCCGTTCTTCGTCGGATTAAGTGCGTTTTTAATTGCGTCGTGTTTCACCGTGCGGTTTGCCTGGGACACAGCAGTGGTATTTTTTAAATTTGAAACACAAGAAATTAAGAAACACAAGAGCAAAATTTCCTTGCAACAAAAGATCCCGCGCAACATTAGTGCAAATAGTTTGAACATAAGCAAATCTGTCAAAGTGCGGAATACGAATTTGGCGCGCTGACAGTTTTTGACAGTTTCTTGCTACCAACAAATCTGAAAGAGCGCCACTTTCTCCCCCTATCAGCTAGTCTAGCTTGGTATAGCTTAGTGAAGACAACTTTAGCAACGGTTCTGGCCTACGCTAAAGCTATGCTTGGTGGGAGCGAGACGGCACTACTATCAGAAGGTGGGAAAAAGAGTGCGAAATCAGCAGAAGGCAGAACTAGTGATCTGCAACAAAATGGCGGCGGCAGCCAATTAACGGAGGCGTACATGGGCTCAGCGGATCCATTCAAAAGGAGCAACCGTATTGGACGAACGCCAGTGAAGCTTAGTAAGGAGGGAGGCATCGCTCGCTCAAGCTCCTCACCACCGAGTTCGGCAGCAGTAAGTATAGATGCTAACAAACGGGCTTGCTCGTTCGAATTACTAGGCAGCAAAATTCGCGAGTTACACGGTATGATGACGGAGACAATCGCATCAACGGGTAGCTTGCGGCGCAGTATTCACCAACCAATGAGGAACCTCATGGATAGCATTCTAGAGGTTTATGATGATGCTAGAACGGAGGTAGCGCATAAGTTGGCGTTAAGTCCTAATGCTCCTCACAGTGCATCTGGTGAAATTGAATGCGAGAGTGTTAGCGCAAGAGAGATTTGCGAGTCTTCAACGCAAACTTCTCCTTTCCTCAAGCAGAATAAAAAGTCTAAGCGCTTAAGAGACGAATCGGTAACAACACAACCGCGCGTTAAAAAGGTTCGCGAAAACGAAGTGCCAAAAACCTGCAGTGGGCAGCAAAATATAGACGTTGTAAAAGATACTGAAGATACTAATAGTGAGTGGATTACAATAAGCCACAAAAAGAAACCGCAAGAGATGAGCAAACGCGTTAGGGCTTTGAAGACAATGAAGCCGGAATCAATTATTATTGAGAAAACGGGCAATGTGTCGTACAGTGACATGTTAAAAAAGGTCAAAGGCGAACAAAGTCTTACAAAGCTAGGAGAAAATGTGGTCAAGATAAGGAAGACCCAAAAAGGCGAAATGCTTTTTGAACTTAAGAGGAGCCCAGACATTAATGCGCAAATGCTTAAAGCGGATGTGCAGAAAATACTAGGTGAACAGGCAAAGGTGAAAACTCTTGGCAACGAACAGGTGATGGAAATTAGAGACTTGGACGAAGTCACAATGAGCGAGGAAGTGGTGGTAGCAGTTCGAAGCATCTGTGAGGAAGAACCAGTGGTCAGCTCGATCCGGAAATCGTATAGCGACACTCAGACTGCAGTAATTCGAGTATCGACGAGGGCAGCCAAAGTACTCCTAGAAATAGGTAAGCTTAAAATTGGGTGGTCAGTGTGTCGAATAAGAATGAAGGAGTCGGTTCTCCGCTGCTTTAAATGCTTAGACTTCGGTCATATAGCCAGAGTGTGTACGAGCCAAGTGGACAGAAGCAAATGCTGCATAAATTGTGGGCAGGAGGGTCACTTAGCCAGGGCCTGCAAAAATGAAGCTTGTTGCCTTATATGTTCAAGCAAAAAAATGGACAGCAAGCACGCTACAGGTGGGATAAAATGCCCTGCATTTAAAGCGGCATGCGGCAATCGGAAATGAAGTTGCTGCAGATTAACCTCAACCATTGTGAAGCGGCCCAGGAGCTTCTCAAACAGACGGTAGCCGAACTAAAACTGGACGCAGTGATTATGGCTGAGCAGTACCGAAATCAGCGAGGATGGTTCTCTGATAAAAAGGCGAAGACGGCTATCTGGAACTGTGGAAACTTACCTTTCCAGTGGAAGCATGAAGTCGAAAGGGATTACTACGTTGTAGTAAAGATTGCTGGTATTTATATATATAGCTGCTACTGTCCGCCAAGTTTAACCGACCTGGAATACTCGGCAGTAATTGATCAGTTGGTAAGGGACGCTCGCAATACTTCACCCTTTATAATAGCTGGGGATTTTAATGCGTGGGCCGTGGAATGGGGCAGCCTGCTCACTAATGAAAGAGGTAGAATTCTGCTCGAAGCCTTTGCGTATTTAGACGCCGTACTGCTAAACAATGGGCGTCAGCACACATTCGAAAGGAACGGAAGAATATCGACGATAGATATTACATTCGCAAGCTGTTCGCTGGTAAGACGCATCTATTGGCGGGTTAGCAACCGGTATACAAATAGTGACCACCGTGCTTTGATAATTCATATCAGGCGTGATCACGCAGAGGAGGTGGTACAGAGTACCTCAAGAATAAAGAGTTGGAAACTACACACGTTGGACAGAGATGTTTTTGAGCAAATGCTGCGAATGTCTGCTCCACAAGCGGAAAGAGCAGAAGACTTAGCCAGACAAGTTGTCTCGTGGCTTAATGCAGCTTGCGATGCGTCAATGGCGAGAAGGGGCAATAAACAAGGCCGACGATCAGTGTTCTGGTGGAATGATGAGATCGCTGCGCTTAGAAGGAAATGCCTCAAAGACAGAAGAAGGGAACAACGCAGCAACCGAAAATTATGAAGCACATCGAGCTGCACATACGATGTCACGCAGGGCACTTAAAAAGGCGATCAAGAAGAGCAAGAATGCCTGCTTCAGGAAATTGTGCGATGACGTGGATTCTAACCCATGGGGTGACGCGTACAAAATCGTAATGTCGAGGGTAAAATATCCAAAGGTACAAATTCCCACAGCGCAGGAATTTATGCAGAAGGTGGTGCAGAAACTCTTTCCGCAGCATGAGCATAATACACCCACCACAGAGTCTGAGACAACTATTATGCCAGCGCCGACTGTCACCGACGAGGAAATAGTTGCGGCAATGAGTTCCTTCGGCTGTAAAAAGGCACCAGGACCAGATGGGATACCCAATGAAATTATAAAGTTGGCATACAGCATCACACCTGAACCATTTCGGGAATTATTTCAGGCTTGCGTGAACGAGCATATCTTCCCAAAAATATGGAAGATTCAGCGCTTGGTTTTACTTCCAAAGCCCAACAAGCCTTCAATGGAGCCAAGCTCATACAGGCCATTATGCATGGTGGATGCACTGGGAAAGGTACTCGAACATATCCTGCGTGAGCGCCTACAGCGTCATGTGGACGAGATAAATGGACTATCGCCTCATCAGTATGGTTTTCGAAAGGGCCATTCTACAGTAGACGCTATCCAGAGAGTAATAAGCATAGCCGAGAAAGCAATCGAGGGCTCTCGCTGGTTACATGGCACAAAAGAGTACTGTTTGGTCATAACATTGGACGTCCAAAACGCCTTCAATTCAGCAAGCTGGGAAAGCATCATCGTAGCCCTTGAGCGGCTGCAAACACCACGCTACCTCGTCAGAATTTTGAAGAACTTTCTCTCAAACAGAATTCTTCTTTATAGCACAGATGTGGGTATCAAGCGATACGAAGTTACGGCAGGAGTTCCGCAAGGCTCAGTGCTGGGACCGCTAATATGGAATCTAATGTACGATTCGGTGCTGCGCATACCGGTACCAAGCGGCGTAAATATAATCGGATATGCTGACGATATTGCCGTCGTCATTGTGGCTAAACATCTTCACCAACTCCAAGCTTTAGCGACCAGCGTGGTGAACACCATTAAGACCTGGCTTCAAAAAAACAAACTACACCTGGCTGCCCAGAAAACAGAAGCTGTGCTAATAACTAGCAGGAAGAAGCTGGAGTTTGTAGAACTAAACATCGATGGAGTGACAATTACATCTTCCTCCGCAATTCGATACCTGGGCGTTATGCTGGATAGCAGATTGTCATTTGCTGCGCATATCGAAATGGTTTGCGGTAAGGCTATGACAAGGTATGCGGCCTTAGCTCGTATAATGGCAAATACGTATGGGCCCACTCAAAGACGTAGGCTGCTACTATCGAAGGTAGTCACTTCGATAATTATGTATGCTGCACCGGTTTGGGCTAAGGCGGTATATTTGGAAAGGAATGTGCGACAGTTAAACCGGGTCTTCCGATTGTGTGCTCTGCGGATTTGTAGCGGCTTCCGAACCATTTCGCACGAAGCAGCCGGAGTAATTGCGGGCTTACCACCACCAGATCTGTTGGTCGCTGAGACTACGATGCGATATCGCAAGAGGGCTGAAACTCGTAGAAAACTCGCAGCCCACGAGATAGAGGAGATTGTGAGCATCACTTTCTCTAAGTGGCAAGATCGGTGGAGCAGCTCCAGCAAAGGTCGATGGACACACCTGCTAATCCCGGACGTAAGGCGGTGGGTTGAAAGGCAGCACGGGGAACTGGACTTTTATTTGACGCAGATGATTAGCGGTCACGGTTGCTTCCGCTGTTATCTGTATAAATATGGCCATGATACGAGCTCAATATGTGGGTGGTGCTCCAGTGCACGTGAAGATGCACGTCACATCTTTTTTGAATGCGGTAGCCTCTCGCAAGTAAAAAGAAGCGCTGAAATTGTGCTGCGGAGCTCATTAACTGTGGACAACATCGTTAGTTGTATGCTGCAGTCAGCAGATGCCTGGACGGCCGTCAAATCCTTGTGTGCTACTGTTATGCAACGCCAACGCATGTTGGAGCGTGTGCGTAGTAGACAACTGTGAGCTTAACGGTAGTATGCTTAACGGTAGTTCCGGGGGGACCGACAGACACGGGGGAGAGGTTTTAGCGTGTTAAAGTCTCGCACTCAGGCTGTCGATGCTTTCCTCTCATTTAAAAAAAAAACAAAACAAAAAACACACACACACACACACACACACACACACACACACACACACACACACACACACACACACACACACACACACACACACACACACACACACACACACACACACACACACACACACACACACACACACACACACACACACACACACACACACACACACACACACACACACACACGCACACGCGCACACACACACACACACACACACACACACACACACACACACACACACACACACACACACACACACACACACACACACACACACACACACACACACACACACACACACACACACACACACACACACACACACACACACACACACACACACACACACACACACACATGTTCGCAAGGGTATTCCAAATTTGCCTGCAACAAGGAATCTTCCCCAGTGCTTGGAAAGTTCAAAAGCTGGTTCTGATCCCGAAACCCGACAAGCCACCGGGAGAACCGTCGTCATACAGGCCAATATGCCTTCTTGATAGCGTCGGAAAAATGCTGGAGCGAATTATATATGAAAGGCTGCGTCCCTATGCAGAAGGCGCTGGGGGTCTCAGTAGAAGCCAATATGGATTTCGCAGAGGCTGCTCTACTATTGATGCTATCACTGCAGTAGTGTCTTTGGCTAGAGAGGCAATTCGTGGCACTAGATGGAGAGGTGGCTCCAAGCAGTACTGTGCTGTCATCACGCTCGACGTGAAAAACGCCTTCAATACGGCGCCGTGGCACTGCATCTTACGGGCGCTACGTGAAAAAGCAGTCCCGGGCTACCTCCTCCAAATAGTTAGCAGCTACCTCAGCAACAGGGTACTGCTCTACGACAGTGACACGGGAATAGAGCGCTACTCCATAACAGCTGGCGTTCCTCAGGGCTCAGTTCTCGGACCCCTGCTATGGAACTTAATGTACGATGGAGTTCTAAGACTTCCGGTCCCTGAAGGAGTTAACATCATCGGCTTTGCTGACGACTTGGCTGTAGTAGTGGTGGCGAAACATATAAGCCAAATCCAGGAAAAGGCGCACATGGCCGCGTCGAAACTGTACGCAGCTGGCTTAATTCGACTGGCTTGATGATGGCGGAAAATAAGACCGAAATGGTACTCATAAGCAGTCGCAAAAAAGTGGAAGTGGCACAGCTAAAAGTGGGAGAGGCAACAATAAATTCCCAGCGCGCAATTAAATACTTAGGAGTGTTTATCGATGATCGCCTCAAGTTTCGGCAACACACGGAGTATGCTTGCAAAAAAGCCGCTGCCTGTCACGCGTCACTAGCGCGGATGCTGCCAAACGTTGGCGGCCCGAAAGGCGGAAAGAGACAGCTCCTGACTAGAGTTACTACGTCAATTTTGATGTATGCGGCGCCTATTTGGGCCGAATCATTAAAGACCGTGGCTAATTGGAAGCTCGTTAATAGAGTCCATCGGCTTAGCGCCTTGCGCATAATAAGCGCACACCGAACAGTCTCGGACGATGCGGCTTTTGTTCTGGCTGGCATTATCCCAATGGATATTATGGCGCAGGAGGCTCAACGTTGCTACACAAAAAAGAACTTGGGTGTCGACGTACCACGTGAGAGAGCACTTTCCTTGGAAATGTGGCAGAGGCGATGGAACGAGTCCAGCAAAGGGCGGTGGACACACACTCTGATCCCAAACATTAATGAATGGATTAGTCGCACGCACGGGGAGCTGAACTACTACCTAACACAGTTCCTCACGGGCCATGGCGTTTTTCGGAGTAGCTTGTTCCGATTCGGAAATGACGATTCGCCGCTTTGTCCAGCATGTCCGCAGGTGGTGGAAGACCCGCAGCATTTACTGTTTGAGTGCCCGCGCTTTGCTGCGGAAAGGAGATTGGTCAGCGACACGCACGGTTCAGAACTGAACGCAACAAATCTTGTTGATGCGATGCTATCCTCGGTGGCAACATGGACAGCCGTATGCCGATTCGCTGCCTGCTTATATGCGAAGCTGAGGAGCACTGAGAGAGCGCGGATAACTGGCAGAAGGACTGGTTCAGTTGGGGCCCTTAACCAAGACGATAGGGACACTCAGTGACTTTGACCAACTGTCGGACAGGGACAGACGGACTGTCACGTGATTGAGCTTGTTGCTCCCTCTGCCTCCCGACGTAATACTTGACGGTAGTTCCGGGAGGACAGTCAGACCTGGGGGAGGTGGTTTTAGCGTGTTAAAGTCTCGCACCTTGGCTTTCGATGCTTTCCACCTCATTAAAAAAAAACACACACACACACACACACACACACACACACACACACACACACACACACACACACACACACACACACACACACACACACACACACACACACACACACACACACACACACACACACACACACACACACACACACACACACACACACACACACACACACACACACACACACACACACACACACACACACACACACACACACACACACACACACACACACACACACACACACACACACACACACACACACACACACACACACACACACACACACACACACACACACACACACACACACACACACACACACACACACACACACACACACACACACACACACACACACACACACACACACACACACACACACACACACACACACACACACACACACACACACACACACACACACACACACACACACACACACACACACACACACACACACACACACACACACACACACACACACACACACACACACACACACACACACACACACACACACACACACACACACACACACACACACACACACACACACACACACACACACACACACACACACACACACACACACACACACACACACACACACACACACACACACACACACACACACACACACACACACACACACACACACACACACACACACACACACACACACACACACACACACACACACACACACACACACACACTGATCGATCAGTCGTGTTTACATCGGCTCCTGTTCCGTATTCCGTGTGAGTTTTAGAGTATTAAATCTAAATTCAAAGTGAATATTAAGTGCAATAGGCTGGCAACGCAGTAAGTGGTAATAACGAGTGCTAACTGGGACACATAAGCCAAATTTTAGTTTTAAAGTTTGGCTTAAATACAATATTCACAGAAGCAAAGGAAAAATTTTCGTGCAACATATATTTCCCGCGCAACATTCCGTGACAGTTGGTGAGACCGTAAATCGATCTGTCAAACGACGATATATATATTTGTCGCGCTACCGTCTTCGGAGGAGGTGGAGCTAATGACATACAGCGCCACTTTTTCTCTAGCAAGCAAAGTTAGCAGAGACAACTCGAGCTACGGTTCATGTCTTCGCTAACTAGTATGTTTAGCCAGAGCGAGACGGCACCAATATCACATGCTGGGAAAAAGCAAACGATAGTAGAAGGCAACGCCCAAACTATTGAACTGCAGCAAAATGGCGGAGGCATGCAATCCATCAGCAGCCAATCAACAGGGGATCGCATCGATCTAGCGGACCCTTTCAAACGAAGCAGTCGTATTGGTCGTTCGCCGTTGAAGGTGAGTGCAGAGGAAAAAAACGTGGCGAGTTCAAATTCCTCTAGCCCTATGTGCAGCTTGGACGCACAAGATGAAAAGTCACCGGCGATGGTAAGTGATAAAACTAATGATTACATACCAACCCAAACGACTTTCTGCCGATTGGGAGAGCATATACGAAATCTGGTTGATATGTTGAAGGACGGCAAAAGGCGCTCCATACATCAACCTATGCGTGACGCTATAGAGAGCATAAAGGCTCTTTATGAGCTTTATGCTATAGAGACCCACGACGAGGGAGCGAAAACGGTGATAAGAGCGAGTAAATCCTCACAAACGTCATCCTGGCTCAAAGTTAAAGGCAACAAGAGGAAGCAAGCGGCAGAAATTGATAAGCCAATTTCTAAAAGAAAGGCTGCAGAACCACATTGTATTCAGAAGTCATCAGTTGTAAAAATACAAACAGATGAAAATCAAGTTCGATCAGACAAAAATGATGAGGGCTGGATAAAAGTCAAACCATTGCGGATAGAAAAACCTAAAGAGATGAAGCCGCATAGAACAAGGCCAGATGCGGTAAAGATTACGACAAAGGGCGTTCTCTCATATGCCGACATTTTGCGGAAAATGAAAACAGACACCATACTTGCTGAACTGAGCGGAGCTGTTACAAAAATTCGGAGGACTCAAAAAGGAGACCTCTTACTACAGCTCAGCGAGATGGGAGATAAAGCAGAGCAGTTTAGGAGTGCTATTGGTAACACACTTGGTGAACAAGCCTCAGTTAGTAGCCTGAAACAGCGTGTGTCTATCGATATAAAGGATGTAGACGAGATCACCACCGAAAAGGATATTTATGAAGCGATTAAATCCCAAACTGGTATACAGGATGTTGCTATTGATGACGTCATCAATTTAAGAAGAGCGTATGGTGGCACACAAACTGCGACTGTTAAATTAACGGCGGAAAATGCAAACAAACTGCTTAAACTTGGAAACATTAAAATTGGCTGGGTAAGCTGCCGCATTCGAGAAAATAACAGGTTAATCCGATGTTTCAGATGTCTGGAATTCTGACACATATCGAAGCGGTGTAAAAGCATATGCGACCGCTCAAAATGCTGCATGAGATGCGGGGTAGAAGGGCACTTGGCGAGAGAGTGTAACAACGAGCCGCTGTGTATGTTCTGTAAAGCGGACAAATCAAAGGATCCTAAACATACTGCTGGCGGCAGCGGATGTCCATTCTTGAAGGAGGCATTAACTCAGAAGAGGCAATGAAAGTGATCCAAATCAATTTAAATCACTGCGAAGCAGCTCATGATCTTCTGGAACAAACAGTCAGAGAAGAGAACGTCGACCTGGTCTTAGTAAGTGAACCATATAAGGGCAAACAGGGTAATAAATGGATTGCTGACAAATCCGGTATGGCAGCCATTTGGGCGTGTGGTGCAGTAATGCTCGAAAATACAAACAACCATTTTGCGGGCTTTGTAAGAGCGAAAGTAAGTGGAGTACACTTCTACAGTTGTTATGCCCCTCCTAGATGGACTCATGAGGAATACCAAAAAATGCTAGATGACCTCGTAGCAGATACCAGAACAACATCTCCAGTTGCTATTGCGGGCGACTTTAATGCGTGGGCTGTAGAGTGGGGCAGTAGTCGCACCAACGCAAGGGGCCGAAGCCTACTGGAAACATTCGCTTCACTTGAAGTAGTCTTGCTTAATAATGGTAGCAAATATACCTATTGGCGAGCGGGTGCCAGCTCAGTTATTGATGTCACAGTTGTTAGCCCATCTTTGGCAGGAACTTCCAAATGGTGGGTAAGCAAGCGCTATACTCAAAGTGACCATCACTGTCTTTTTCGAGATTCGAAGCCGCAGGGACGTATCGAAATACATGCCAAAACCCACAGGCCCGAAATGGAAAGTGTCGGCCTTTGACAGATTGGCCTTCAATGAAATGATCGATGCTTACCAACCGTCATCTGTATCCGCAAAAGAGCTTGCAAACGGCATACACGCAGCGCTAATAGAAGCGTGTGACGCATCAATGCCCCGTAGAAACGTAAGTAAACGAGCACCACCATGCTACTGGTGGACCGATAACATTCGTTTACTCAGAGCAGACTGCCTAAAGGCTAGACGACGTTCACAGCGATCATGGGGTACACCAGAATTTAACGAGCGTCTAAATGCGTTCAAAACTCTCCGGAAAAGTTGAAGACAGCAATCACACAAAGCAAAGCACAGTGCTTTAAGCGCCTCTGCGAAGAAGCGGATTTGGACCCCTGGGGTACGGGCTACAGAGTAGTAATGAAAAAACTTAAAAGTCACGGTTCGCCACAGATTACGTGTCCGGTGGTATTAAAAAATATAGTAACCACACTATTCCCCAGACACGCAATAACACAGATAGAGCAAAGGGTCCTGTGCACGGTACCCACTGATATACCACCAGTGACTGCAGAAGAGGTAAAGGAGGCATATAAAAGGTTCGGTGATGGCAAAGCGCCTGGACCGGATGGGGTGCCAAATATCGCACTTAAAGCTGCGATCCTCAGAAGACCTGAAATATTTGCACAGACGTTCCAGAAGTGTATTGAAGAGGGCGTTTTTCCGGATCCTTGGAAAGTGCAAAGACTACTGCTGATTCCAAAAGGGAAAAAACCCCCCGAAGAACCGACATCATACCGACCAATATGTCTACTGGACACAATCGGTAAAGTTTTGGAACGCATTTTAGGTGACCGAATACAATCATTTATAGATGAAAAGGCAGCTTTGTCCGATCGCCAATACGGCTTTAGAAAGTTCCGATCTACCATCGATGCAGTAAATGCTGTTGTCCGAATTGCGTCCAGCGCAATATCAGGCCAAAGGTGGAAAGGAGGGTCAAAACAGTACTGTGCAGTGATTACTCTGGACGTTAAAAATGCTTTCAACACAGCCAGTTGGTTACACATTAGGAACGCACTTAGAAGAATACAGGCCCCAAAATATCTTCAAGATATTTTAACAAATTATCTTTCTAACAGAAAACTGGTATATCAGACCGAAAATGGAGCGAAATCCTATCAAATATCAGCAGGGGTTCCACAAGGATCTGTGCTTGGCCCAATCCTGTGGAATATAATGTATGATCAGATATTGAGACTTCAGCTACCGAATGGTGTGACAACTATAGGATATGCAGATGACTTAGTAATTGTCGTTGTAGCAAAGCATATCATTGAAATAGAGGCGTCAGCTAACGTTGCTATATGCCAAGTGAAGAGGTGGCTGGAAGAGGTTGGTCTCGATCTAGCCGCTCATAAAACAGAAGCGCTTCTTATAAGCAGCCGGAAAAAGGTTGAGTACGCGAAGATTGTAGTAGATGGTCTTACTATCCAGTCATCACTTTCTCTAAAATATCTTGGAGTAATTTTAGACAACCGACTGAACTTCAAGCAGCACGTAAGCTATGCATCCGAGAAGGCTACAAGAACTCTAGCACCGCTGTCTAGACTTCTCCCAAATGTGGGTGGTCCAAAACCTGCTAGAAGAAAACTCTTGGCGTCTGTCGTAAGCTCGATAGTGCTTTATGCTGCGCCGATATGGGCAGATGCCCTGAACATAATATCATCGAGAAGGAAGTTGCTTGCTGTTCACAGACTGAGCACCTTACGAGTGATTAGTGGCTTCCGCACAGTTTCCGCCGACGCTGCATGCGTAATAGCAGCAATGATACCTATTGATATCTTGGCGTTCGAAATGAAACGAGTCTACTATCGATGCCGAGAAAATCAGACTAGAAAGAAAGAAATAGTGCTGGAAGAAAGAGCGGTTTCAATCGCTGAATGGCAGAAACGCTGGTCAAGAGCAACAAAAGAAAGATGGTCTTATAGACTTATACCGAATATTGAGGAATGGATAAAAAGGCGACGTGGTGATGTAAATTTCTACGTTACCCAGTTTTTAACCGGTCATGGTTGCTACCGGAGTTACCTACATAGGTTTGGACATGATAACTCGTCTGAATGTCCAACCTGTGTGAATGAAGTTGAAGACGTCGAGCATGTGATTTTCAGATGTCCATGTTTTGGAACGCGTGCTTTCCAATTGCCGGAACCTCAGGAAATAATACGATACATACTTCAAAGTATAGAGAACTGGAGTAATGTGGAAACACATGTAACCAATGTGTTAGTAGAGCTACGCAGAACCGAGCGGATCCGAAATATAGAAGGCAGCACATCAGCAAATTTACACTGAGTTATATATGCACTGAGTTAAATACACGAAGATAGCATGATTGCTATTGCTCCACGAAGTAATACCTAACGGCAGTTCCGTGGACACACACACACACACGCGCGCACACGCGCACACGCGCACACGCGCACACGCGCACACGCGCACACGCGCACACGCGCACACGCGCACACGCGCACACACGCACACACACACACACACACACACACACACACACACACACACACACACACACACACACACACACACACACACACACACACACACACACACACACACACACACACACACACACACACACACACACACACACACACACACACACACACACACACACACACACACACACACACACACACACACACACACACACACACACACACACACACACACACACACACACACACACACACACACACACACACACACACACACACACACACACACACACACACACACACACACACACACACACACACACACACACACACACACACACACACACACACACACACACACACACACACACACACACACACACACACACACACACACACACACACACACACACACACACACACACACACACACACACACACACACACACACACACACACACACACACACACACACACACACACACACACACACACACACACACACACACACACACACACACACACACACACACACACACACACACACACACACACACACACACACACACACACACACACACACACACACACACACACACACACACACACACACACACACACACACACACACACACACACACACACACACACACACACACACACACACACACACACACACACACACACACACACACACACACACACACACACACACACACACACACACACACACACACGTTCGCAAGGGTATTCCAAATTTGCCTGCAACAAGGAATCTTCCCCAGTGCTTGGAAAGTTCAAAAGCTGGTTCTGATCCCGAAACCCGACAAGCCACCGGGAGAACCGTCGTCATACAGGCCAATATGCCTTCTTGATAGCGTCGGAAAAATGCTGGAGCGAATTATATATGAAAGGCTGCGTCCCTATGCAGAAGGCGCTGGGGGTCTCAGTAGAAGCCAATATGGATTTCGCAGAGGCTGCTCTACTATTGATGCTATCACTGCAGTAGTGTCTTTGGCTAGAGAGGCAATTCGTGGCACTAGATGGAGAGGTGGCTCCAAGCAGTACTGTGCTGTCATCACGCTCGACGTGAAAAACGCCTTCAATACGGCGCCGTGGCACTGCATCTTACGGGCGCTACGTGAAAAAGCAGTCCCGGGCTACCTCCTCCAAATAGTTAGCAGCTACCTCAGCAACAGGGTACTGCTCTACGACAGTGACACGGGAATAGAGCGCTACTCCATAACAGCTGGCGTTCCTCAGGGCTCAGTTCTCGGACCCCTGCTATGGAACTTAATGTACGATGGAGTTCTAAGACTTCCGGTCCCTGAAGGAGTTAACATCATCGGCTTTGCTGACGACTTGGCTGTAGTAGTGGTGGCGAAACATATAAGCCAAATCCAGGAAAAGGCGCACATGGCCGTCGAAACTGTACGCAGCTGGCTTAATTCGACTGGCTTGATGATGGCGGAAAATAAGACCGAAATGGTACTCATAAGCAGTCGCAAAAAAGTGGAAGTGGCACAGCTAAAAGTGGGAGAGGCAACAATAAATTCCCAGCGCGCAATTAAATACTTAGGAGTGTTTATCGATGATCGCCTCAAGTTTCGGCAACACACGGAGTATGCTTGCAAAAAAGCCGCTGCCTGTCACGCGTCACTAGCGCGGATGCTGCCAAACGTTGGCGGCCCGAAAGGCGGAAAGAGACAGCTCCTGACTAGAGTTACTACGTCAATTTTGATGTATGCGGCGCCTATTTGGGCCGAATCATTAAAGACCGTGGCTAATTGGAAGCTCGTTAATAGAGTCCATCGGCTTAGCGCCTTGCGCAAAATAAGCGCACACCGAACAGTCTCGGACGATGCGGCTTTTGTTCTGGCTGGCATTATCCCAATGGATATTATGGCGCAGGAGGCTCAACGTTGCTACACAAAAAAGAACTTGGGTGTCGACGTACCACGTGAGAGAGCACTTTCCTTGGAAATGTGGCAGAGGCGATGGAACGAGTCCAGCAAAGGGCGGTGGACACACACTCTGATCCCAAACATTAATGAATGGATTAGTCGCACGCACGGGGAGCTGAACTACTACCTAACACAGTTCCTCACGGGCCATGGCGTTTTTCGGAGTAGCTTGTTCCGATTCGGAAATGACGATTCGCCGCTTTGTCCAGCATGTCCGCAGGTGGTGGAAGACCCGCAGCATTTACTGTTTGAGTGCCCGCGCTTTGCTGCGGAAAGGAGATTGGTCAGCGACACGCACGGTTCAGAACTGAACGCAACAAATCTTGTTGATGCGATGCTATCCTCGGTGGCAACATGGACAGCCGTATGCCGATTCGCTGCCTGCTTATATGCGAAGCTGAGGAGCACTGAGAGAGCGCGGATAACTGGCAGAAGGACTGGTTCAGTTGGGGCCCTTAACCAAGACGATAGGGACACTCAGTGACTTTGACCAACTGTCGGACAGGGACAGACGGACTGTCACGTGATTGAGCTTGTTGCTCCCTCTGCCTCCCGACGTAATACTTGACGGTAGTTCCGGGAGGACAGTCAGACCTGGGGGAGGTGGTTTTAGCGTGTTAAAGTCTCGCACCTTGGCTTTCGATGCTTTCCACCTCATTTTAAAAAAAAAAAAAACACACACACACACACACACACACACACACACACACACACACACACACACACACACACACACACACACACACACACACACACACACACACACACACACACACACACACACACACACACACACACACACACACACACACACACACACACACACACACACACACACACACACACACACACACACACACACACACACACACACACACACACACACACACACACACACACACACACACACACACACACACACACACACACACACACACACACACACACACACACACACACACACACACACACACACACACACACACACACACACACACACACACACACACACACACACACACACACACACACACACACACACACACACACACACACACACACACACACACACACACACACACACACACACACACACACACACACACACACACACACACACACACACACACACACACACACACACACACACACACACACACACACACACACACACACACACACACACACACACACACACACACACACACACACACACACACACACACACACACACACGGGTCGCACGCACGGGAGCTGAACTACTACCTAACACAGTTCCTCACGGGCCATGGCGTTTTTCGGAGTAGCTTGTTCCGATTCGGAAATGACGATTCGCCGCTTTGTCCATCATGTCCGCAGGTGGTGGAAGACCCGCAGCATTTACTGTTTGAGTGCCCGCGCTTTGCTGCGGAAAGGAGATTGGTCAGCGACACGCACGGTTCAGAACTGAACGCAACAAATCTTGTTGATGCGATGCTATCCTCGGTGGCAACATGGACAGCCGTATGCCGATTCGCTGCCTGCTTATATGCGAAGCTGAGGAGCACTGAGAGAGCGCGGATAACTGGCAGAAGGACTGGTTTAGTTGGGGCCCTTAACCAAGACGATAGGGACACTCAGTGACTTTGACCAACTGTCGGACAGGGACAGACGGACTGTCACGTGATTGAGCTTGTTGCTCCCTCTGCCTCCCGACGTAATACTTGACGGTAGTTCCGGGAGGACAGTCAGACCTGGGGGAGGTGGTTTTAGCGTGTTAAAGTCTCGCACCTTGGCTTTCGATGCTTTCCACCTCATTTTAAAAAAAAAAACACACACACACACACACACACACACACACACACACACACACACACACACACACACACACACACACACACACACACACACACACACACACACACACACACACACACACACACACACACACACACACACACACACACACACACACACACACACACACACACACACACACACACACACACACACACACACACACACACACACACACACACACACACACACACACACACACACACACACACACACACACACACACACACACACACACACACACACACACACACACACACACACACACACACACACACACACACACACACACACACACACACACACACACACACACACACACACACACACACACACACACACACACACACACACACACACACACACACACACACACACACACACACACACACACACACACACACACACACACACACACACACACACACACACACACACACACACACACACACACACACACACACACACACACACACACACACACACACACACACACACACACACACACACACACACACACACACACACACACACACACACACACACACACACACACACACACACACACACACACACACACACACACACACACACACACACACACACACACACACACACACACACACACACACACACACACACACACACACACACACACACACACACACACACACACACACACACACACACAGTAGTCAGTTTGACTTAATGAGTGAGATCGGGCGTGTTTTGAAACCCCTCCTGGTTTTATTAAAATTTTTCAAGGAGATCGCGGTTTTTAATTCGTCAGAGTGTGTTGTAAATCGAGTGCGAAAGTTTTAGCTACGCGGGTGCATATCGCGAAAACGTACTGTGACATATATAAGCTACAGCATTAAATTGCCAATCTTTGACGCAAATTTTTGCAAATTAGAAAGTGAGAGCAAATTCTTTGGCAACATTTTGTGTCAAAATTTCCCGCGCAATTTTTTGGCTGGGTGAGTGAAATAAAATTCCTCAATTAGAGTCGTTATCCCTCTCCTACATCCGCTGCGGTGGTCAGTACCAAAATTTCAAACGAGGAACTGCATTGCCGACGCGGGGGCTGATGTTTGCTTAGCGAGCAAAGGCTATCTAAATTGGGGTCATGTCCACGCTAACCTCTATGCATAGAGGGAGTGAGACGGCAACGCCACCGTGCGCTGGGAAGAGGCGTACTGCAACAACGTCAGTAGGCAGTGACAATAAGGATCGACGGCAAAATGGCTGCGGCAGCCAACCAGCAGAGATCTGCGTAGATGGCGTGGATCCATTCAAAAGGAGCAGTCGGATTGGTCGCTCGCCGGTAAGGATGAGCGATGGAGTGCAAAGTCCACGTTCAAGCTCATCTCCTCCGAGCTTAACTAGTAAAAATGTGCAAAAATCCCAACCAAAATGCGCGTTTGTGGTTCTGGGTACGAAGATCCGTGAGCTACATTCAGTGATGTCTGAGACTATTTCATCAACGGGTATGCTGCGCCGTACGATTAATCAACCTATGAGGAATTTGTTAGATCACATTGTAAAATTATACGATACAGCAGAATTGGAAGCGGAGAAAAATTTGCTAGTAAGCCAGCGGGCACCTGGTAGAGGCCAAAACGAAGGTAGTAGTGGGCGCGCTAGCGCTAAAAAAGTACGCGAGTCTTCGACGCAGACGTCTCCACTACTGAAGCCTAGAAAGGAGGCGAAAAGACTTCTGGAAGAACGCAGCTTAGGTCAACCTCGTGTAAAAAAGGCTCGTGAGAGCCAGGTTGTTAATAAGGAGCCAGAAGTAAATAATCAGCAGGAGAATATCAGTGTTGAAAAACATGAAATCAATGAGTGGAAAACCGTGAACCGGAAGAAAAGTGCAAAATCGGACGGAAATCGTGTGCTTAAGGCAATAAGACCAGAGTCTATTGTTATCGAAAAAACGGGGAATCTCTCGTATAGCGACATGTTGAAGACCGTCAAAGGCGATCAAAGTCTCGCAAAGTTTGGGGAAAAGGTGGTAAAGATTAGAAAGACGCAGAAAGGCGAAATGCTCTTTGAGCTTAAAAGGAAAGGCGAAATGCTCTTTGAGCTTAAAAGGACCCCTGGCGTTAATGTGCACACAATACAAAAAGAGTTACAACAGGTTTTAGGTGAGCAGGCGAAAGTTAAAACTCTTGGAAACGAGATACAGCTAGAAATTAGAGACTTGGATGAGGTCACTACTAGCGAAGAAGTTACGCTGGCTGTTAGAAGTATCTGCGATGAAGAACCTGTGATCAGCTCGATCCGCAAATCTTACGGAGACACACAGATTGCAGTGATCCGCGTATCTGCCAGATCAGCCAAGGCGCTTCTAGACGCAGGGAAAATTAAAATAGGATGGACAATATGTCGAATAAGACTGAAGGAGTCAGTTCCTCGTTGCTATAAATGCTTAGAATTCGGGCATATAGCCAAAGCGTGTAATAGCGTCGAAGACAGGAGCAAATGTTGTTTTAATTGTGGACAAGAGGGTCATTTAGCAAAGGACTGCAAATATGAAGCCTTTTGCATAGTATGCTCCAGTAAGAAAGTGGACGGTAAGCATGCTTCAGGAGGACGGCAATGCCCTGCATTTCGGGCTGCATGCAGAGGCCGGAAATGAGGATATTGCAGATTAACCTCAATCATTGTGTAGCCGCGCAGGAGCTTCTTAAACAGTCTGTAGTTGAACAGAAGATCGATGTTGTGGTTATTGCCGAGCAGTACCGAAACCAGCTTCATTGGTTCTCGGATATAAAGGCGAAGACAGCAATTTGGAATTGTGGTACCCTGTCGCTTCAGTGGAAGCTTGATATGGAACGTCACTACTATGTTGCTGCTAGGATTGCTGGTGTATATATCTACAGCTGCTATTGCCCACCAAGCCTAAGCGACATGGAATATGCAGCAGTGGTCGATAACCTGGTGAGCGATGCTCGAAATACTTACCCTTTTGTCATAGCGGGAGATTTTAATGCATGGGCCGTTGAATGGGGCAGCCGTTTTACTAACGTAAGAGGTAGGATTTTGTTAGAAGCTTTTGCTTTGTTAGATGTGGTGCTGCTGAATGACGGCCGTGAACACACGTTCGAACGAGATGGCAGAAAATCGACGATAGACATCACTTTTGCAAGTGGGTCTTTAGTTGGACGCATCGATTGGGGCGTTAGCAGCCTGTATACGAATAGCGATCACCGTGCTCTTATAACTGCTCTTAATTATAATCGGACTGAGGTGTTGAATCAGAGTATCCCTAAAGTAAGAAGATGGAAACTCCATACGCTGGATAGAGAAGTTTTCGAGCTAATGCTTCATAGCTCTGACCCTCAAACTGGTAGCGCAGAAGAGCTAGCCGACGAAGTGGTGTCGTGGCTCAACTCAGCTTGTGACGCATCCATGGCGAGGGCAATAAATAAAAGAGGTCGACGATCAGTTTACTGGTGGAACGAGGAAATAGCCGAGCTAAGAAGGAAATGCCTGCGTGCCAGAAGAATGGAACAGCGTAGCATTGGTACCGAAAATTACCCAATGCACAGATCCTCTTATACACTGGCTCGTAAAGCACTTAAGAAAGCTATAAAAAAGAGCAAAGATACTTGCTTCAGGCAGTTATGTGATAACGTTGATGTGAACCCCTGGGGAGACGCGTACAAGTTAGTGATGTCAAGGCTTAAACATCCAAAGGTGCAAATTCCCACAACGGAGGAATTCATGCAGAAGGTTGTGCATACGCTTTTTCCAAGGCATGAGCATAGTACGTCCCCTATGGAATATGAGCCAATGGACAGGGCAAACCCGATTGTCACTGACGAGGAAATAATTGCTGCATTAAATTCGTTCGGCTGTAAAAAGGCACCAGGACCTGATGGTATTCCGAACGGTATCTTAAAGTTGGCATTTAGCATCAAGCCGGAACCATTTAGAAAATTATTCCAGGTTTGCGTTAACGAGCAGATCTTCCCTAAAATATGGAAGATTCAGCGCCTTGTCTTACTTCCGAAGCCCAACAAGCCTTCATTGGAGCCAAGTTCATACAGGCCATTATGCATGGTGGACACTCTGGGAAAGGTACTCGAGTATATTTTGCGTGAGCGCCTACTGCGACATGTTGATGAAATAAATGGCTTATCGCCCCGACAGTACGGTTTTCGAAAAGGCCATTCTTCAATAGATGCTATCCAGAAGGTTGTCAGTATAGCCGAGGAAGCTATCGAGGGTTCTCGCTGGTTATACGGAACAAAAGAGTACTGCTTGGTTATAACACTGGATATAAAAAACGCCTTCAACTCGGCAAGCTGGGAAAGTATCATCGCAGCTCTGGAGCGATTACAAACACACGCTATATTGTTAGAATTCTAAGGAGTTTTCTCTCGGACAGGATTCTTCTCTATAGTACCGATATTGGCTTCAAGAGTTACGAAGTGACGGCTGGAGTTCCTCAAGGTTCGGTACTGGGACCGCTATTATGGAATCTGATGTATGATTCGGTGTTGGGCATCCCTGTTCCAAGTGGCGTTCATATAATTGGATATGCGGACGATGTTGCTGTTGTTATTGTGGCCAAACAGTTGCACCAACTTCAAGCTTTTGCGACCAATGTAGTGGACACTATTAAAACCTGGCTAGTGGAAAACCAATTGCATCTGGCTACCCAGAAGACAGAAGCTGTGCTAATAACTAGCAGGAAGAAGCTGGAGTTTGTAGAACTGAACATCGATGGAGTGACAATTACATCTGCCCCCGCAATTCGATACCTGGGCGTTATGTTGGATAGTAGATTGTCATTTGCTGCGCATATCGGAATGGTTTGCGGTAAGGCGATGACAAGTTATGCGGCCTTAGCTCGTATAATGGCAAATACGTATGGGCCCACTCAAAGACGTAGGCTGTTACTATCGAAGGTAGTCACTTCTATAGTTATGTATGCTGCACCGGTTTGGGCTAAGGCGGTATATCTGGCAAGGAACGCGCGACACTTAAACCGGGTTTTCCGATTGTGTGCTCTGCGGGTTTGTTGCGGCTTCCGAACCATTTCGCACGAAGCAGCCGGAGTAATTGCGGGCTTACCACCACCAGATCTGTTGGTCGCAGAGACTACGATGCGATATCGCAAGAGGGCTGAAGCCCGTAGAAAACTCACAGCCCACGAGATAGAGGAGATTATTAGCATCACTTTCTCTAAGTGGCAAGATCGGTGGAGCAGCTACAGCAAAGGTCGATGGACCCACCTGCTAATACCGGACGTAAGGCGCTGGGTTGAAAGGCAGCACGGTGAACTGGATTTTCATTTGACGCAGATGATTAGCGGTCACGGTTGCTTCCGCAATTATTTGTATAAATATGGCCATGATACGAGCTCAATATGTGGGTGGTGTTCCAGTGCACGCGAAGATGCACGTCACATCTTTTTTGAATGCGGGGGCCTCTCGCAAGTAAGAAGAAGCGTTGAAATTGTGCTGCGGAGCTCATTAACTGTGAACAACATCGTGAACTGTATGCTACAGTCAGCAGATGCCTGGATGGCCGTCAAATCTTTGTGCGCTACTGTTATGCAACGCCAACGCATGTTGGAGCGTGTGCGTAGTGGACAACTGTGAACAGTGAACTGGACAAACGAACGTTGTAACGAGTTTTTGTTTCCAGCTGGGGTAGCGTCAGTCGCCCTAGGGTCCATTTTGGGGGATCTCGTAACCCTCAAAGCACCAACCACCGCGTCGGTCAAGAATTGCGCACGATTTGCGGTTAAGCAAATCTATCACTGAAATATTCAGCTCGGACGTATGCGGGTTGGTGTTCGTTTTTTCCTTTTTATTCTTTATTTGTTCCAATTCTCAAAAGTCCTTTACAATCTTACTTGCTACGGGTTACAAATGCTTTTTGTCAGGCCGAATGCCTGGCGACAGAAGGCCGCGTACAATGTTTTGTGAGTCCCGGAGCCGAGTGCTCCGCGGCAGAAGGCCGCTTACAACGGTTGCGGGTGTACAGGTGACGGAGGGACCGAGTGTCCCGCGGCAGAAGGCCGCTTACAACTGTTGCGGGTGTACAGGTGACGGAGGGTCCGAGTGTCCCGCGGCAGAAGGCCGCTTACAATACGGTTGAAAGCTCCGAAGAACTGATTCCGGCCGAAGCCTTGAAATTCCCGAAGGAATTATTCCGGCCGAAGCCTTGAAATTCCCGAAGGAATGATTCCGGCCGAAGCCTTGAAATTCCCGAAGGAATGATTCCGGCCGAAGCCTTGAAATTCCCGAAGGAATGATTCCGGCCGAAGCCTAAATACGCCCAAAGATACTCCTAAAATACGTCTAAAGATACTCCTAAAATACGTCTAAACTACGCCGGCAACTACTTTTCTCTACTGGATGTATAGGTAGGGTTGGTGAACCCTTCAAAATATATGAGCCACTCGTTTATGCAATTTTTGGGGCTGTTGAACCAGGGGGTCAACTGCTCCAGGCAAAAAGAGTTTCTGTGTGAGCAAGCACGAATTAAGTCGTTGCTTACCGGTACACGGCTGACTTGAGCTTGCACAAACTAGTCGTTAAAAGCGCATGCTGATCAAAACTAAATGAGAACTGTAATGCAGTGCTTGCGCGACGAAGGAAAACATGTGCAAACTGAATGCTTGATTCTATTTTTAGATCAGCGGCAGCGAAGGTGCCGCGAAAAGAAAAAGCGAAACTAAGCCGGTTGTCAGGTTCTATTTTTAGAACAGCCGCTGCTTCGCTTGTGCGTAGGTAGATCTCTGAGCGTATGTATATATGTATTATTGTGTGTTGCGGGGTTTAATTTGTTTTTACAATTTCTGGGTTCAATTCTGGTTTTTGGGATTGAATTAATTCTGGTTGTGCAAAAATTAATTAAATCTAATAATTATTCGTAATTCAGGTATATTTTAGTTTTACACAAAAATAAAATATATATCAAATTTGTAGCAACCTATTGGTTCGCTACATTCTATCCTAACAACGGGATAGCAGAAAACAAGAGCGGTATAGCTACCTCAGCTCCGGTATTAATCGTGGGACAGGACTTATGCACGTCTGCTCGAGAGCAGACTATTCACTGACCAGATGGGATCTGGATCAGCTCGGTCGTCCACGAATATGCTTGCTATATATTTTATTTTATTATTTTTTTTTTTTTCCATAATTCATTTACAAATTCATAATTACAATTTCAATTTAATCCAATTTACATAATATTATACCATATTTACCATATCCTCTATAATGTAATAAAATTAAATTCACTGGCAATGATTTATATAAAGTCCGCCGGGGGTTGTGTGGAGTGCTGGTCACCAGTGATTACGATTTTCTCATGGCTTCCTAACTGTAGTTTCGCCCATCCGCTTTCCACTACCACCTTGATGGTTCCCCAGGGTTTCGGAATACGAAACCGTCGTCTTTCCGGACCTCGTTGCGGTGGAATTTTAATCCCTTTGAAGGGGCCGGTAAGGCCGGGTTCGCTGCTGTTTGAGTCGGGTTTAGGTTTTAATTTGTGCTGGTGTAGCTTCCCGTCCGGTGGAGTGGATAGGCTTCTCTTAATTGCGGTTATGATTTTCTTTGCGGGTGGCTTGGGTCTGGAGATGGCTGTGGTAGGTTTGGGTGACGGTGGGTGACTTTGAGTTAATCGGCCTATGGTGTGGGTGGGAGTTGCGGCAGTTCGGCGCACCGTCGACGTGCTTCCCTGTATAAGGCGACTTCTCCGGGGGGTTGCCTCCATTGGTGGTTTGTACGGGAGTGGTGGTCCCGCCAGGCTGGCTACTGCCTGTGGTGGCATTCCGGGTCGGCGCGGTTGCGTGCGTACTCTCTGGGTGTCCATGATTGACTGCAGGAACTTTCTTATAATGAGTTCTATTTATACTATTTGAACTGGAGTGTCTTTTTTTGTAGTAGGAGCGTATTTTATGTCGTTTGGTCGGGAGTTGGAGGATGACCCTGGTCGCTCTCTGGAAGTCGAGAGAATTCTTTCAAGTCGTTGATATGGACCTTGAGTCGTTTCTTGGGTTGGCTCTCGTCGTACAATATGACGATGTTGGGAGAGACGAAAGCCTTGACCTGATAAGGCCCGACGTATTTTGGAGCTAATTTTCCCGAGAAGTTTTTGGAAGCGGAGGACAGCACATGATTCTTTCGTAAAACTTGGCAGCCAATAGTAGGCCTCCACGGGCGACGTCGCAAGTCGTAGTAATTTTTTTGTTTCTGGGTGGCCTGGTTTAGTTCGGCGGGGCTCAGTTGGGTGGAGTCATGTACGGCCGTGTTAATTGCAAACATGATCTCGGGAATCCTGGCATCCCAGTCTCGATGATCTCCTTGAGTGTAAATAGCCATCATAGTTTTGATGACTCGGTTGACCCTCTCAGTCGGATTGCACTGAGGCGCGTAAGCAGCGGTGAACTGGTGTTGAATTCCAAATTTGTTGGTGAGTTCTCTCATTCCCTTATTAGCATAGGGGGTTCCATTGTCGCTGATGAGAACTTCCGGACAACCAAAGCGGAAAACTACTCTTTCCTTTAAATAATGTTGGACGGCACTGCTGGTTGCTTGACGCAGGGGAACAAGTTCAACCCATTTTGTGAACTTGTCTACGAATACCAGGAGCATAGTATTTCCTTTTCGTGAACGGGGTAGCGGTCCTATGAAGTCCGAGGAGACGATTTGCCAAGGTCGGTGAGCGACAGTAGTTGTCATTAGTCCGGTGGGAGGTTGGTTTTTCGCCTTATATTGCGCGCAGGTCAGACAGGAGCGGACGTGGCGTAGTATGTCGCGCTGCATGTAGGGTCAGTAGTACCGCTCTCTAGCTCGTCGGAGTGTTTTGTAGTAGCCTAAGTGCCCGGCCGTTGGTCTGTCATGAATCTCTTGTAAAACGTCTGATCGTTGATTGGGGGGTACGCAGAGAGCCCATTTGTTGCTGTGGGTTTTCTGCTTTGATTTTTCCTTATACAGCTTCTGGTCGATGATCTTGTAGCCGGTATGTTCGGTAGAATTCTCCTGTACTTTCTTGTACTGGTGTTGATACCAATCGGTAACGTTGCTGTACAGCAGCTGGTGGTTGTCGGACAAGGGTTGGCGTGATAATGAGTCGGCAACGACATTGAGTGCTCCTTTTCGATATTCAATGTTAAAGTCGTATTGTTGTAACTCTAACGCCCAGCGAGCTAATCTGCCTGAGGGGTTTTGTAGGGTGTGCAGCCAACGTAACGAATGATGATCAGTTATGACGGTGAATCTGTACCCTTCTAAGTAAGGTCGGAGTTTTCGTATGCCAAATAGTACTGCAAGACACTCCTTTTCAGTGGTGGAGTACTTTTTCTCCAATTCGGTGAGCGGGCGACTTGCATATGCTATCACCACCTCGTGTTCTTCTGCCTTCTGGGTCAGTACCACTCCGAGACCGATGTTACTTGCATCAGTTTGAAGGGTGAACGGTCGAGTGAAATCGGGGCAGCGGAGAACCGGGGCAATAGTGAGCGCGTGCTTCAAGTTTCGAAAGGCGGTGTCCTGTTCTTCACTCCATTGCCAACGTGCCTTCTTCTTGAGTAACTGCCTGAGAGGGGCAGTGATAGTTGCAAATTCTTTGACAAACCGGCGATACCAAGTTGCGATTCCAAGCACTTGGCGTAGTTCCTTAATATTTTGTGGGGCTGGCAGCTCTTGTATAGCTTTTACTTTTTCAGGATCGGTGTGTATGCCGTCAGGAGTTATCAGGTGCCCTAAATAGCGTAATTTATTTTTGCAGAAATTGGTTTTGTCAAAGTTAACCCTCAACTTGGCGTTTCTAAGCCTCTGGAATACGGTTTGAAGATTCGTCATGTGTTCTTCGAATGTTTTCCCCAATACGATGATATCATCAAGGTAAGCGAACGCAAACGGTTCTAACTCCGGACCAATCACAGTGTCCAACACTCTCTGGAAGGTAGCGGGAGCGGAATGTAGTCCAAATGGCATGACCGTCCACTGGTAGAGGCCGCGACCAGGAACAGTGAAAGCTGTATATTTTCGTGATGCTTTCTCAAGCGGAATCTGCCAGTAGCCTTGTTTTAAGTCGATGGTAGTGATGTATTTCGCCTTTCTCAATTTGTCCAATATAGCTTGTATTTGCGGTAGGGGGTATGCGTCGCGGACGGAGATTTTATTCAACTGGCGGTAGTCTACGCAGAGTCGCCAGGTTCCCTGCTTCTTTCTAACTAATACAATTGGCGAGCTATATGGACTTTTTGATGGTTCAATTTTCCCGTCTGCTAGTAGTTGATCAATCTCTTTGTCAATTACTTGCTGCATTGCGGGGTTTCGTGGATAGTACCTTTGTTTGAATGGAATGTCTGTCGTGACTCGGATGGAGTGGCGACTCACAGTACACAGTCCAGTCATGGTGGCCATGAGAGTCTTTTCACGATGCTCAAATTCTTTGATGACACAATTTTCTTCGGAGGCCACACTTGTTATGAGAAGTACTTGTGGAGTGCCCCGAGATCCCACAGTGGTTTGTTCCTCTCCATCAATAACTAATTTGCAGCTAAGCTTGCTTAGTAAATCCATGCCCAGAATGAACTCCTCTTTAAGTCCGGGCAAATAGTATACCCTGTGGGTGAATTGTTGCCGATTCTTTTGAATTGTAGCCTGGTAACTCTGGTGTATGCATATTCTCTTGCCGTTGGCGAGAGCCAGCCATTGCTCTTCCTTTATAATATGGGCGTGTTTTCGCAAATAGTCGTTTAGTTCGGCTCCCACGAAGGACAGTGTAGCCCCTGTGTCTACCAATGCCTTTGTCTGGCGGCCATTGCAGGTGATGCTCATTTGATAGCGAGGTTCAGGTGTGCTGGCCTCGGGTTGAGGAGAATTTTCGACGGCGGTCACGGTTCTTGGGCAGAAACAATCCCGTGTGAGGGTGTTGGGTTTGCCGCAATATGAACAGAACATTAGTCGCTTCCCACGGCAATTTCTGCGTGTGTGGCCTGGTTTCTTACATGTCCAACAGTGCGTGGAGCGTGAATACGGAAGGTCGGCAACCCAATTGGTCGTGTGTGTCCGCTGCGTCCGGTTCTCTTCTCCCCGTATATGTTCATACTCGTCGCCACGACTCATTAGCGAATCCAGGTCTTGGAAATCACTGCGCCGAATATATAAGCGATACTCTGGCCGTAGCCCTTCGTAAATTCTGTCGACGTGATCTTCCTGACGTAGTCTGGGGTGCTGTCGTATCATGGTCACCAAACTCATGATGTAATCCTTCGCCTTTTCTCGTGGCCCTTGTCGTCGCCGGATAATATCCTCCTCTAGGCGTTGAAGATATCTCGGCGGTAGGAAGAAGTTCATGGCCGCTTCTTTGAATTGTGTCCACGTTTTGATTTCGTCTCTTTTATAACGCCACCAATCTTTGGCGCGATCGCGTAGTATTTCATTTAGCGGCAGCAGTAACTGGTCATGAGGGATGCGGTAACCATTTGCTGACTCCTCGATGCTTTCTATGAAGTCCAAGATAGAGCGAGTGCCGTTGAAGTGTAGGCCCCATTTTCTGATAGTATTCATGATCTCGCATTCTGCTGGCAGGTAGCTGGTTGTCGAATGCTTTGCGGTCATGTCGGGTACAGGTATGCTGGTGGTGGCCTTCTCCGTTGCTGTCTCCTCTTTTGCCAGGTTCTCGGTGGATTTTCTGGTTTTCTGCTCTCTGATGAAATTAGTGAGTCTCTGTCGCATCTCTTTTACCGTGCCCTCTGTAGACAGTCCGATCAGCTGCATTTGTCCTTCCAACTCTTCTTTTCGTAGCTTATAAATAAAACTCAGATGATCTGGGAGAAGTCTTTCTTCCTTCTCGCTTTCTCTTGTTTGTGAACTGCTTCTTGACAAAGTCAGTCCCTGCTCGGGCGCCATTTGTAACGAGTTTTTGTTTCCAGCTGGGGTAGCGTCAGTCGCCCCAGGGTCCATTTTGGGGGATCTCGTAACCCTCAAAGCACCAACCACCGCGTCGGTCAAGAATTGCGCACGATTTGCGGTTAAGCAAATCTATCACTGAAATATTCAGCTCGGACGTATGCGGGTTGGTGTTCGTTTTTTCCTTTTTATTCTTTATTTGTTCCAATTCTCAAAAGTCCTTTACAATCTTACTTGCTACGGGTTACAAATGCTTTTTGTCAGGCCGAATGCCTGGCGACAGAAGGCCGCGTACAATGTTTTGTGAGTCCCGGAGCCGAGTGCTCCGCGGCAGAAGGCCGCTTACAACGGTTGCGGGTGTACAGGTGACGGAGGGACCGAGTGTCCCGCGGCAGAAGGCCGCTTACAACTGTTGCGGGTGTACAGGTGACGGAGGGTCCGAGTGTCCCGCGGCAGAAGGCCGCTTACAATACGGTTGAAAGCTCCGAAGAACTGATTCCGGCCGAAGCCTTGAAATTCCCGAAGGAATTATTCCGGCCGAAGCCTTGAAATTCCCGAAGGAATGATTCCGGCCGAAGCCTTGAAATTCCCGAAGGAATGATTCCGGCCGAAGCCTTGAAATTCCCGAAGGAATGATTCCGGCCGAAGCCTAAATACGCCCAAAGATACTCCTAAAATACGTCTAAAGATACTCCTAAAATACGTCTAAACTACGCCGGCAACTACTTTTCTCTACTGGATGTATAGGTAGGGTTGGTGAACCCTTCAAAATATATGAGCCACTCGTTTATGCAATTTTTGGGGCTGTTGAACCAGGGGGTCAACTGCTCCAGGCAAAAAGAGTTTCTGTGTGAGCAAGCACGAATTAAGTCGTTGCTTACCGGTACACGGCTGACTTGAGCTTGCACAAACTAGTCGTTAAAAGCGCATGCTGATCAAAACTAAATGAGAACTGTAATGCAGTGCTTGCGCGACGAAGGAAAACATGTGCAAACTGAATGCTTGATTCTATTTTTAGATCAGCGGCAGCGAAGGTGCCGCGAAAAGAAAAAGCGAAACTAAGCCGGTTGTCAGGTTCTATTTTTAGAACAGCCGCTGCTTCGCTTGTGCGTAGGTAGATCTCTGAGCGTATGTATATATGTATTATTGTGTGTTGCGGGGTTTAATTTGTTTTTACAATTTCTGGGTTCAATTCTGGTTTTTGGGATTGAATTAATTCTGGTTGTGCAAAAATTAATTAAATCTAATAATTATTCGTAATTCAGGTATATTTTAGTTTTACACAAAAATAAAATATATATCAAATTTGTAGCAACCTATTGGTTCGCTACATTCTATCCTAACAACGGGATAGCAGAAAACAAGAGCGGTATAGCTACCTCAGCTCCGGTATTAATCGTGGGACAGGACTTATGCACGTCTGCTCGAGAGCAGACTATTCACTGACCAGATGGGATCTGGATCAGCTCGGTCGTCCACGAATATGCTTGCTATATATTTTATTTTATTATTTTTTTTTTTTTCCATAATTCATTTACAAATTCATAATTACAATTTCAATTTAATCCAATTTACATAATATTATACCATATTTACCATATCCTCTATAATGTAATAAAATTAAATTCACTGGCAATGATTTATATAAAGTCCGCCGGGGGTTGTGTGGAGTGCTGGTCACCAGTGATTACGATTTTCTCATGGCTTCCTAACTGTAGTTTCGCCCATCCGCTTTCCACTACCACCTTGATGGTTCCCCAGGGTTTCGGAATACGAAACCGTCGTCTTTCCGGACCTCGTTGCGGTGGAATTTTAATCCCTTTGAAGGGGCCGGTAAGGCCGGGTTCGCTGCTGTTTGAGTCGGGTTTAGGTTTTAATTTGTGCTGGTGTAGCTTCCCGTCCGGTGGAGTGGATAGGCTTCTCTTAATTGCGGTTATGATTTTCTTTGCGGGTGGCTTGGGTCTGGAGATGGCTGTGGTAGGTTTGGGTGACGGTGGGTGACTTTGAGTTAATCGGCCTATGGTGTGGATGGGAGTTGCGGCAGTTCGGCGCACCGTCGACGTGCTTCCCTGTATAAGGCGACTTCTCCGGGGGGTTGCCTCCATTGGTGGTTTGTACGGGAGTGGTGGTCCCGCCAGGCTGGCTACTGCCTGTGGTGGCATTCCGGGTCGGCGCGGTTGCGTGCGTACTCTCTGGGTGTCCATGATTGACTGCAGGAACTTTCTTATAATGAGTTCTATTTATACTATTTGAACTGGAGTGTCTTTTTTTGTAGTAGGAGCGTATTTTATGTCGTTTGGTCGGGAGTTGGAGGATGACCCTGGTCGCTCTCTGGAAGTCGAGAGAATTCTTTCAAGTCGTTGATATGGACCTTGAGTCGTTTCTTGGGTTGGCTCTCGTCGTACAATATGACGATGTTGGGAGAGACGAAAGCCTTGACCTGATAAGGCCCGACGTATTTTGGAGCTAATTTTCCCGAGAAGTTTTTGGAAGCGGAGGACAGCACATGATTCTTTCGTAAAACTTGGCAGCCAATAGTAGGCCTCCACGGGCGACGTCGCAAGTCGTAGTAATTTTTTTGTTTCTGGGTGGCCTGGTTTAGTTCGGCGGGGCTCAGTTGGGTGGAGTCATGTACGGCCGTGTTAATTGCAAACATGATCTCGGGAATCCTGGCATCCCAGTCTCGATGATCTCCTTGAGTGTAAATAGCCATCATAGTTTTGATGACTCGGTTGACCCTCTCAGTCGGATTGCACTGAGGCGCGTAAGCAGCGGTGAACTGGTGTTGAATTCCAAATTTGTTGGTGAGTTCTCTCATTCCCTTATTAGCATAGGGGGTTCCATTGTCGCTGATGAGAACTTCCGGACAACCAAAGCGGAAAACTACTCTTTCCTTTAAATAATGTTGGACGGCACTGCTGGTTGCTTGACGCAGGGGAACAAGTTCAACCCATTTTGTGAACTTGTCTACGAATACCAGGAGCATAGTATTTCCTTTTCGTGAACGGGGTAGCGGTCCTATGAAGTCCGAGGAGACGATTTGCCAAGGTCGGTGAGCGACAGTAGTTGTCATTAGTCCGGTGGGAGGTTGGTTTTTCGCCTTATATTGCGCGCAGGTCAGACAGGAGCGGACGTGGCGTAGTATGTCGCGCTGCATGTAGGGTCAGTAGTACCGCTCTCTAGCTCGTCGGAGTGTTTTGTAGTAGCCTAAGTGCCCGGCCGTTGGTCTGTCATGAATCTCTTGTAAAACGTCTGATCGTTGATTGGGGGGTACGCAGAGAGCCCATTTGTTGCTGTGGGTTTTCTGCTTTGATTTTTCCTTATACAGCTTCTGGTCGATGATCTTGTAGCCGGTATGTTCGGTAGAATTCTCCTGTACTTTCTTGTACTGGTGTTGATACCAATCGGTAACGTTGCTGTACAGCAGCTGGTGGTTGTCGGACAAGGGTTGGCGTGATAATGAGTCGGCAACGACATTGAGTGCTCCTTTTCGATATTCAATGTTAAAGTCGTATTGTTGTAACTCTAACGCCCAGCGAGCTAATCTGCCTGAGGGGTTTTGTAGGGTGTGCAGCCAACGTAACGAATGATGATCAGTTATGACGGTGAATCTGTACCCTTCTAAGTAAGGTCGGAGTTTTCGTATGCCAAATAGTACTGCAAGACACTCCTTTTCAGTGGTGGAGTACTTTTTCTCCAATTCGGTGAGCGGGCGACTTGCATATGCTATCACCACCTCGTGTTCTTCTGCCTTCTGGGTCAGTACCACTCCGAGACCGATGTTACTTGCATCAGTTTGAAGGGTGAACGGTCGAGTGAAATCGGGGCAGCGGAGAACCGGGGCAATAGTGAGCGCGTGCTTCAAGTTTCGAAAGGCGGTGTCCTGTTCTTCACTCCATTGCCAACGTGCCTTCTTCTTGAGTAACTGCCTGAGAGGGGCAGTGATAGTTGCAAATTCTTTGACAAACCGGCGATACCAAGTTGCGATTCCAAGCACTTGGCGTAGTTCCTTAATATTTTGTGGGGCTGGCAGCTCTTGTATAGCTTTTACTTTTTCAGGATCGGTGTGTATGCCGTCAGGAGTTATCAGGTGCCCTAAATAGCGTAATTTATTTTTGCAGAAATTGGTTTTGTCAAAGTTAACCCTCAACTTGGCGTTTCTAAGCCTCTGGAATACGGTTTGAAGATTCGTCATGTGTTCTTCGAATGTTTTCCCCAATACGATGATATCATCAAGGTAAGCGAACGCAAACGGTTCTAACTCCGGACCAATCACAGTGTCCAACACTCTCTGGAAGGTAGCGGGAGCGGAATGTAGTCCAAATGGCATGACCGTCCACTGGTAGAGGCCGCGACCAGGAACAGTGAAAGCTGTATATTTTCGTGATGCTTTCTCAAGCGGAATCTGCCAGTAGCCTTGTTTTAAGTCGATGGTAGTGATGTATTTCGCCTTTCTCAATTTGTCCAATATAGCTTGTATTTGCGGTAGGGGGTATGCGTCGCGGACGGAGATTTTATTCAACTGGCGGTAGTCTACGCAGAGTCGCCAGGTTCCCTGCTTCTTTCTAACTAATACAATTGGCGAGCTATATGGACTTTTTGATGGTTCAATTTTCCCGTCTGCTAGTAGTTGATCAATCTCTTTGTCAATTACTTGCTGCATTGCGGGGTTTCGTGGATAGTACCTTTGTTTGAATGGAATGTCTGTCGTGACTCGGATGGAGTGGCGACTCACAGTACACAGTCCAGTCATGGTGGCCATGAGAGTCTTTTCACGATGCTCAAATTCTTTGATGACACAATTTTCTTCGGAGGCCACACTTGTTATGAGAAGTACTTGTGGAGTGCCCCGAGATCCCACAGTGGTTTGTTCCTCTCCATCAATAACTAATTTGCAGCTAAGCTTGCTTAGTAAATCCATGCCCAGAATGAACTCCTCTTTAAGTCCGGGCAAATAGTATACCCTGTGGGTGAATTGTTGCCGATTCTTTTGAATTGTAGCCTGGTAACTCTGGTGTATGCATATTCTCTTGCCGTTGGCGAGAGCCAGCCATTGCTCTTCCTTTATAATATGGGCGTGTTTTCGCAAATAGTCGTTTAGTTCGGCTCCCACGAAGGACAGTGTAGCCCCTGTGTCTACCAATGCCTTTGTCTGGCGGCCATTGCAGGTGATGCTCATTTGATAGCGAGGTTCAGGTGTGCTGGCCTCGGGTTGAGGAGAATTTTCGACGGCGGTCACGGTTCTTGGGCAGAAACAATCCCGTGTGAGGGTGTTGGGTTTGCCGCAATATGAACAGAACATTAGTCGCTTCCCACGGCAATTTCTGCGTGTGTGGCCTGGTTTCTTACATGTCCAACAGTGCGTGGAGCGTGAATACGGAAGGTCGGCAACCCAATTGGTCGTGTGTGTCCGCTGCGTCCGGTTCTCTTCTCCCCGTATATGTTCATACTCGTCGCCACGACTCATTAGCGAATCCAGGTCTTGGAAATCACTGCGCCGAATATATAAGCGATACTCTGGCCGTAGCCCTTCGTAAATTCTGTCGACGTGATCTTCCTGACGTAGTCTGGGGTGCTGTCGTATCATGGTCACCAAACTCATGATGTAATCCTTCGCCTTTTCTCGTGGCCCTTGTCGTCGCCGGATAATATCCTCCTCTAGGCGTTGAAGATATCTCGGCGGTAGGAAGAAGTTCATGGCCGCTTCTTTGAATTGTGTCCACGTTTTGATTTCGTCTCTTTTATAACGCCACCAATCTTTGGCGCGATCGCGTAGTATTTCATTTAGCGGCAGCAGTAACTGGTCATGAGGGATGCGGTAACCATTTGCTGACTCCTCGATGCTTTCTATGAAGTCCAAGATAGAGCGAGTGCCGTTGAAGTGTAGGCCCCATTTTCTGATAGTATTCATGATCTCGCATTCTGCTGGCAGGTAGCTGGTTGTCGAATGCTTTGCGGTCATGTCGGGTACAGGTATGCTGGTGGTGGCCTTCTCCGTTGCTGTCTCCTCTTTTGCCAGGTTCTCGGTGGATTTTCTGGTTTTCTGCTCTCTGATGAAATTAGTGAGTCTCTGTCGCATCTCTTTTACCGTGCCCTCTGTAGACAGTCCGATCAGCTGCATTTGTCCTTCCAACTCTTCTTTTCGTAGCTTATAAATAAAACTCAGATGATCTGGGAGAAGTCTTTCTTCCTTCTCGCTTTCTCTTGTTTGTGAACTGCTTCTTGACAAAGTCAGTCCCTGCTCGGGCGCCATTTGTAACGAGTTTTTGTTTCCAGCTGGGGTAGCGTCAGTCGCCCCAGGGTCCATTTTGGGGGATCTCGTAACCCTCAAAGCACCAACCACCGCGTCGGTCAAGAATTGCGCACGATTTGCGGTTAAGCAAATCTATCACTGAAATATTCAGCTCGGACGTATGCGGGTTGGTGTTCGTTTTTTCCTTTTTATTCTTTATTTGTTCCAATTCTCAAAAGTCCTTTACAATCTTACTTGCTACGGGTTACAAATGCTTTTTGTCAGGCCGAATGCCTGGCGACAGAAGGCCGCGTACAATGTTTTGTGAGTCCCGGAGCCGAGTGCTCCGCGGCAGAAGGCCGCTTACAACGGTTGCGGGTGTACAGGTGACGGAGGGACCGAGTGTCCCGCGGCAGAAGGCCGCTTACAACTGTTGCGGGTGTACAGGTGACGGAGGGTCCGAGTGTCCCGCGGCAGAAGGCCGCTTACAATACGGTTGAAAGCTCCGAAGAACTGATTCCGGCCGAAGCCTTGAAATTCCCGAAGGAATTATTCCGGCCGAAGCCTTGAAATTCCCGAAGGAATGATTCCGGCCGAAGCCTTGAAATTCCCGAAGGAATGATTCCGGCCGAAGCCTTGAAATTCCCGAAGGAATGATTCCGGCCGAAGCCTAAATACGCCCAAAGATACTCCTAAAATACGTCTAAAGATACTCCTAAAATACGTCTAAACTACGCCGGCAACTACTTTTCTCTACTGGATGTATAGGTAGGGTTGGTGAACCCTTCAAAATATATGAGCCACTCGTTTATGCAATTTTTGGGGCTGTTGAACCAGGGGGTCAACTGCTCCAGGCAAAAAGAGTTTCTGTGTGAGCAAGCACGAATTAAGTCGTTGCTTACCGGTACACGGCTGACTTGAGCTTGCACAAACTAGTCGTTAAAAGCGCATGCTGATCAAAACTAAATGAGAACTGTAATGCAGTGCTTGCGCGACGAAGGAAAACATGTGCAAACTGAATGCTTGATTCTATTTTTAGATCAGCGGCAGCGAAGGTGCCGCGAAAAGAAAAAGCGAAACTAAGCCGGTTGTCAGGTTCTATTTTTAGAACAGCCGCTGCTTCGCTTGTGCGTAGGTAGATCTCTGAGCGTATGTATATATGTATTATTGTGTGTTGCGGGGTTTAATTTGTTTTTACAATTTCTGGGTTCAATTCTGGTTTTTGGGATTGAATTAATTCTGGTTGTGCAAAAATTAATTAAATCTAATAATTATTCGTAATTCAGGTATATTTTAGTTTTACACAAAAATAAAATATATATCAAATTTGTAGCAACCTATTGGTTCGCTACATTCTATCCTAACAACGGGATAGCAGAAAACAAGAGCGGTATAGCTACCTCAGCTCCGGTATTAATCGTGGGACAGGACTTATGCACGTCTGCTCGAGAGCAGACTATTCACTGACCAGATGGGATCTGGATCAGCTCGGTCGTCCACGAATATGCTTGCTATATATTTTATTTTATTATTTTTTTTTTTTTCCATAATTCATTTACAAATTCATAATTACAATTTCAATTTAATCCAATTTACATAATATTATACCATATTTACCATATCCTCTATAATGTAATAAAATTAAATTCACTGGCAATGATTTATATAAAGTCCGCCGGGGGTTGTGTGGAGTGCTGGTCACCAGTGATTACGATTTTCTCATGGCTTCCTAACTGTAGTTTCGCCCATCCGCTTTCCACTACCACCTTGATGGTTCCCCAGGGTTTCGGAATACGAAACCGTCGTCTTTCCGGACCTCGTTGCGGTGGAATTTTAATCCCTTTGAAGGGGCCGGTAAGGCCGGGTTCGCTGCTGTTTGAGTCGGGTTTAGGTTTTAATTTGTGCTGGTGTAGCTTCCCGTCCGGTGGAGTGGATAGGCTTCTCTTAATTGCGGTTATGATTTTCTTTGCGGGTGGCTTGGGTCTGGAGATGGCTGTGGTAGGTTTGGGTGACGGTGGGTGACTTTGAGTTAATCGGCCTATGGTGTGGATGGGAGTTGCGGCAGTTCGGCGCACCGTCGACGTGCTTCCCTGTATAAGGCGACTTCTCCGGGGGGTTGCCTCCATTGGTGGTTTGTACGGGAGTGGTGGTCCCGCCAGGCTGGCTACTGCCTGTGGTGGCATTCCGGGTCGGCGCGGTTGCGTGCGTACTCTCTGGGTGTCCATGATTGACTGCAGGAACTTTCTTATAATGAGTTCTATTTATACTATTTGAACTGGAGTGTCTTTTTTTGTAGTAGGAGCGTATTTTATGTCGTTTGGTCGGGAGTTGGAGGATGACCCTGGTCGCTCTCTGGAAGTCGAGAGAATTCTTTCAAGTCGTTGATATGGACCTTGAGTCGTTTCTTGGGTTGGCTCTCGTCGTACAATATGACGATGTTGGGAGAGACGAAAGCCTTGACCTGATAAGGCCCGACGTATTTTGGAGCTAATTTTCCCGAGAAGTTTTTGGAAGCGGAGGACAGCACATGATTCTTTCGTAAAACTTGGCAGCCAATAGTAGGCCTCCACGGGCGACGTCGCAAGTCGTAGTAATTTTTTTGTTTCTGGGTGGCCTGGTTTAGTTCGGCGGGGCTCAGTTGGGTGGAGTCATGTACGGCCGTGTTAATTGCAAACATGATCTCGGGAATCCTGGCATCCCAGTCTCGATGATCTCCTTGAGTGTAAATAGCCATCATAGTTTTGATGACTCGGTTGACCCTCTCAGTCGGATTGCACTGAGGCGCGTAAGCAGCGGTGAACTGGTGTTGAATTCCAAATTTGTTGGTGAGTTCTCTCATTCCCTTATTAGCATAGGGGGTTCCATTGTCGCTGATGAGAACTTCCGGACAACCAAAGCGGAAAACTACTCTTTCCTTTAAATAATGTTGGACGGCACTGCTGGTTGCTTGACGCAGGGGAACAAGTTCAACCCATTTTGTGAACTTGTCTACGAATACCAGGAGCATAGTATTTCCTTTTCGTGAACGGGGTAGCGGTCCTATGAAGTCCGAGGAGACGATTTGCCAAGGTCGGTGAGCGACAGTAGTTGTCATTAGTCCGGTGGGAGGTTGGTTTTTCGCCTTATATTGCGCGCAGGTCAGACAGGAGCGGACGTGGCGTAGTATGTCGCGCTGCATGTAGGGTCAGTAGTACCGCTCTCTAGCTCGTCGGAGTGTTTTGTAGTAGCCTAAGTGCCCGGCCGTTGGTCTGTCATGAATCTCTTGTAAAACGTCTGATCGTTGATTGGGGGGTACGCAGAGAGCCCATTTGTTGCTGTGGGTTTTCTGCTTTGATTTTTCCTTATACAGCTTCTGGTCGATGATCTTGTAGCCGGTATGTTCGGTAGAATTCTCCTGTACTTTCTTGTACTGGTGTTGATACCAATCGGTAACGTTGCTGTACAGCAGCTGGTGGTTGTCGGACAAGGGTTGGCGTGATAATGAGTCGGCAACGACATTGAGTGCTCCTTTTCGATATTCAATGTTAAAGTCGTATTGTTGTAACTCTAACGCCCAGCGAGCTAATCTGCCTGAGGGGTTTTGTAGGGTGTGCAGCCAACGTAACGAATGATGATCAGTTATGACGGTGAATCTGTACCCTTCTAAGTAAGGTCGGAGTTTTCGTATGCCAAATAGTACTGCAAGACACTCCTTTTCAGTGGTGGAGTACTTTTTCTCCAATTCGGTGAGCGGGCGACTTGCATATGCTATCACCACCTCGTGTTCTTCTGCCTTCTGGGTCAGTACCACTCCGAGACCGATGTTACTTGCATCAGTTTGAAGGGTGAACGGTCGAGTGAAATCGGGGCAGCGGAGAACCGGGGCAATAGTGAGCGCGTGCTTCAAGTTTCGAAAGGCGGTGTCCTGTTCTTCACTCCATTGCCAACGTGCCTTCTTCTTGAGTAACTGCCTGAGAGGGGCAGTGATAGTTGCAAATTCTTTGACAAACCGGCGATACCAAGTTGCGATTCCAAGCACTTGGCGTAGTTCCTTAATATTTTGTGGGGCTGGCAGCTCTTGTATAGCTTTTACTTTTTCAGGATCGGTGTGTATGCCGTCAGGAGTTATCAGGTGCCCTAAATAGCGTAATTTATTTTTGCAGAAATTGGTTTTGTCAAAGTTAACCCTCAACTTGGCGTTTCTAAGCCTCTGGAATACGGTTTGAAGATTCGTCATGTGTTCTTCGAATGTTTTCCCCAATACGATGATATCATCAAGGTAAGCGAACGCAAACGGTTCTAACTCCGGACCAATCACAGTGTCCAACACTCTCTGGAAGGTAGCGGGAGCGGAATGTAGTCCAAATGGCATGACCGTCCACTGGTAGAGGCCGCGACCAGGAACAGTGAAAGCTGTATATTTTCGTGATGCTTTCTCAAGCGGAATCTGCCAGTAGCCTTGTTTTAAGTCGATGGTAGTGATGTATTTCGCCTTTCTCAATTTGTCCAATATAGCTTGTATTTGCGGTAGGGGGTATGCGTCGCGGACGGAGATTTTATTCAACTGGCGGTAGTCTACGCAGAGTCGCCAGGTTCCCTGCTTCTTTCTAACTAATACAATTGGCGAGCTATATGGACTTTTTGATGGTTCAATTTTCCCGTCTGCTAGTAGTTGATCAATCTCTTTGTCAATTACTTGCTGCATTGCGGGGTTTCGTGGATAGTACCTTTGTTTGAATGGAATGTCTGTCGTGACTCGGATGGAGTGGCGACTCACAGTACACAGTCCAGTCATGGTGGCCATGAGAGTCTTTTCACGATGCTCAAATTCTTTGATGACACAATTTTCTTCGGAGGCCACACTTGTTATGAGAAGTACTTGTGGAGTGCCCCGAGATCCCACAGTGGTTTGTTCCTCTCCATCAATAACTAATTTGCAGCTAAGCTTGCTTAGTAAATCCATGCCCAGAATGAACTCCTCTTTAAGTCCGGGCAAATAGTATACCCTGTGGGTGAATTGTTGCCGATTCTTTTGAATTGTAGCCTGGTAACTCTGGTGTATGCATATTCTCTTGCCGTTGGCGAGAGCCAGCCATTGCTCTTCCTTTATAATATGGGCGTGTTTTCGCAAATAGTCGTTTAGTTCGGCTCCCACGAAGGACAGTGTAGCCCCTGTGTCTACCAATGCCTTTGTCTGGCGGCCATTGCAGGTGATGCTCATTTGATAGCGAGGTTCAGGTGTGCTGGCCTCGGGTTGAGGAGAATTTTCGACGGCGGTCACGGTTCTTGGGCAGAAACAATCCCGTGTGAGGGTGTTGGGTTTGCCGCAATATGAACAGAACATTAGTCGCTTCCCACGGCAATTTCTGCGTGTGTGGCCTGGTTTCTTACATGTCCAACAGTGCGTGGAGCGTGAATACGGAAGGTCGGCAACCCAATTGGTCGTGTGTGTCCGCTGCGTCCGGTTCTCTTCTCCCCGTATATGTTCATACTCGTCGCCACGACTCATTAGCGAATCCAGGTCTTGGAAATCACTGCGCCGAATATATAAGCGATACTCTGGCCGTAGCCCTTCGTAAATTCTGTCGACGTGATCTTCCTGACGTAGTCTGGGGTGCTGTCGTATCATGGTCACCAAACTCATGATGTAATCCTTCGCCTTTTCTCGTGGCCCTTGTCGTCGCCGGATAATATCCTCCTCTAGGCGTTGAAGATATCTCGGCGGTAGGAAGAAGTTCATGGCCGCTTCTTTGAATTGTGTCCACGTTTTGATTTCGTCTCTTTTATAACGCCACCAATCTTTGGCGCGATCGCGTAGTATTTCATTTAGCGGCAGCAGTAACTGGTCATGAGGGATGCGGTAACCATTTGCTGACTCCTCGATGCTTTCTATGAAGTCCAAGATAGAGCGAGTGCCGTTGAAGTGTAGGCCCCATTTTCTGATAGTATTCATGATCTCGCATTCTGCTGGCAGGTAGCTGGTTGTCGAATGCTTTGCGGTCATGTCGGGTACAGGTATGCTGGTGGTGGCCTTCTCCGTTGCTGTCTCCTCTTTTGCCAGGTTCTCGGTGGATTTTCTGGTTTTCTGCTCTCTGATGAAATTAGTGAGTCTCTGTCGCATCTCTTTTACCGTGCCCTCTGTAGACAGTCCGATCAGCTGCATTTGTCCTTCCAACTCTTCTTTTCGTAGCTTATAAATAAAACTTAGATGATCTGGGAGAAGTCTTTCTTCCTTCTCGCTTTCTCTTGTTTGTGAACTGCTTCTTGACAAAGTCAGTCCCTGCTCGGGCGCCATTTGTAACGAGTTTTTGTTTCCAGCTGGGGTAGCGTCAGTCGCCCCAGGGTCCATTTTGGGGGATCTCGTAACCCTCAAAGCACCAACCACCGCGTCGGTCAAGAATTGCGCACGATTTGCGGTTAAGCAAATCTATCACTGAAATATTCAGCTCGGACGTATGCGGGTTGGTGTTCGTTTTTTCCTTTTTATTCTTTATTTGTTCCAATTCTCAAAAGTCCTTTACAATCTTACTTGCTACGGGTTACAAATGCTTTTTGTCAGGCCGAATGCCTGGCGAAAGAAGGCCGCGTACAATGTTTTGTGAGTCCCGGAGCCGAGTGCTCCGCGGCAGAAGGCCGCTTACAACGGTTGCGGGTGTACAGGTTGTGACGAACCTTTCTTGGTCTGGCGTGGAGTAGCTACTGCGCGTCCAGTGGTTCGGGTCACAATACTTTGGCGACGACAATAGTGCCCTGCTGAAACCTGTGTAAAATCCCTCCCTGCCCCTTCTGACTTGGGAACACAAGCGTTTTATTTTATGAATCACTTTATTTACCGATTTGGACTTAAATTAGGACTTACATAATCTAGACGTAGGGGACGTGGGGAAGTCAAGGATGGGAGCCCGTCGGTTAGCAAACCACACGGGGGGACAAGATCGTGAAGGATTTAGGAGGGGAGCCCGTCGGTTAAAAAACCACACGGGAAGACAGGATTGTGAAGGATTCAGGAGGGGAGCCCGTCGGTTAAAAAAACCACACGGGGAGACAGGATTGTGAGGAAATTTTTAAGCCTACTGGTTGCAATTAATGTCTATGCGACGAAGACTCACTCTGTGGTTAGTCCTTCGACGAGCGTCGGTACTGCTGGAGTGTCCTTTGAAGCGGTGTCCTCCGGTTATTAGCACTAGTTAAAACAAACGTTTGTCACTGTTGGTTCACTCCGTTGTTGCGCGATGGCTAGCGAATAGAGAATAGAGACCGATTCCTGTGCGTCGGTCTCTTAAATAGCCGCCCGCTGGACTTCCAACGGCGGCAGTGTGAGTGGCTTCGCCACCCGGCGTTCGGCTGTCTCCCTCTCGGGGGATCCCGTTATCCGCGTGCCACTCTTCCTGAGTCAACTTTTTACTCAGCGCGTTGTTGGTTGCGGGATTTTTCCCGTCCCTGGCTGGTGGTGTTGGAAGGCTCTACTTTCTTAGACTGGCGCTTGCCGCCGGGAGATGGCGCTACAACCGTCGAGGTTATGGTCGCCGCTAAGTGTTGAGTGGTGGATCCCTCCACAGGGTGACGATGTCTCGTTGGTGTTGCTCTCATCTTTTGTTTGTGGGAACCCACCTTTGGTGAGTTCCTCACACTCTCTTCCCACTTAGGGGGTGGAGGGAAATGGTGGTCCCTTGGGAGCCCAGGGCGATCACCACTCGATAATCCCTGAAGTGGTATCGCAGTCTCCGTTTGGCCTTGTTGGCCGTTGCGCGTCGCTGCAGCTCCTCGCACCGGAAAATGATGTTGGCGCAGATATGAGGAGGCAGCAGCTGGTGCCCTCTGGTGTGGAAGTCGTCCAGTCCTACGAACGACATCCCCTGGACTTGCGGTGGTACTTCGCGATTCTGCCCCAGGGTTTGCGGTGGCATCGCAGGTATCTGAGGCGCCACGTCGGAGACGCTTTTCTCGGACCCGGTTGTTGTTGACGCAGTCAAGTTTGCTGGGGGTGTGTCCTCGGCATGGATCTCCGCATAGATCTGGTCGTAGAATCCTCCTTCGATCGGGTCGTAGAGGTACCCGAAACTGACTGGGCATTCTAGGACCATATCCTCTTCGCTAACACGATTCCATGGGTGTTCGATCGCCCTCTGGGGTATGATGTCGTTGCCTGGTGGTGGCGATGGGGAAGTCGAAATCATAAAGGCGCTTGATGGGGACGGACTCGCCTCGATGGCCCTATTTAATGCGGCATCCACCTTGAAGCCATATCGGCCGCCTTCGTATAGGTCTTGGCTGACGCTGACCCATTGCACGGTGTCATCGTTGTGTCTCTCGGTCGGTGGCGCCAGCTGGGCTGTGATAACGGCTGGTTGATCAGTTCTCGTGATGTCTTCCTGGGCCTGAGTGGGCTGCGCCTCGTCGTCGAAGTCTCCTGCGAGCTCGGACGTGGCCTCGGGCTCCACCCATAAGCTGTAGCCTTCGTTGAACTTCGGCACGGGATGAAACTCATCATTGTGCTCCTTGGCCGGCTGCGCTGTTGTGGTTTGGCGGTTACTCCTTTTGTCGCCTTCCTGGGCCTGAGTGGGCTGCGCTTTGTCACCGAGGTCTCCGGAGAGTTCGGACGAGGCCTCGGGCTCCACTCGTAGGCTATAGCACACTTCCATAACTTTCGGCACGGGTTGGAGGTCAATGGTTTTGGCTGCACACCTATTTCGTGCCAGCGTCGTCGGGTGTCTGGGGACGAACTTCAACGTGGGGAAGGCGCTTACGTCCCTTCCTTGCTCCATGGCGAGTTGTCTGAGCACTTGCGCGATCGCCTCGCGCTTCTCCTGTGGGTTGAACGGGGTGTCTTGACGTGACAGCATTCTCGCCTTGAGGGCTGCTGGGTTTTTGATGATCTGTTCCACGTAGTGGAGCATGAACACGCCACAGTCGTCGCCGTTTGTCTGTCGTGGTATTCTTGCGTTGATCAGCGGGAGGTTCCCCTCCGTGAACCGGGATGGCTCCACCTGCAGCTCGCGGACTCGGAATACCAGTGACAGGTACTCACGTATCTGGGCTGCCCTCTCGGTGTCGGCTTGTTGATACAGCGAGTCCAGCTGTAGGATGCAACCGTACCCACGCTTGGTCCCGGCGCTTGGTAAGTAGGCAACCATTGCCTCCCAATGGTCCCCTGAATTGATGGGCCACACGATGACCGTCATCGCCGTGAGGTCTATCTTCCTCGTCCAACGACGCACGGATTGGAATCGCTCCTCGGCGCTCCGACCCCTTGCCATTCGATCGAAGAAGAACGGGTTGAATATGTGGGTGCGTTCTCGCAAGGTGGTTCCGGTGCTCTGTTGGACCCAGCGGAGGTATACCTCCACCAATACGTCGTTCAGCCACCTGCCGCTGCTGAGCCTTTCGAAGTCTCGGACTCGCACCTGGATTCCGCCTGGGCCCGGAGGGTATTGGAGAAGCGAATCTTCCTCCGCTTCCATTGCGTATGACCTCTTCTATTGTGGTCGGGGTTGTCTGGTCCGAGTTGGTTAGCTATAATGAAAGAAAAAGACGTTAGTGTATTCTAACGGTCCGGGTCGACCGCTCGTCAATTTGTCTGTTCGGATGCTTGTTCTGTCGTGTCTGTGGTCCGAGTTTCGGGCTACTCGGTCTGGCGAGCGCCCTTTCTTCCCCTTCGGAGTCGCAAGGAGATGTGTGAGCGTCTCGATATAGCTTCACTTCGCTGATATATGCAGTGCGTATCCGCTCTGATCCTTCCAGTTTAAGCTGTACAATAACTGGGGAGGTAAATCCAATGACGCGGTACGGTCCGTCGAACTTCGGCGCCAGTTTCGCTGTAAATTTCTCGGCTGCGTTGGACAGGAAATGTGTTTTCGCCAGGACTCGCTGGCCAATCTGTGGTTTCCAAGGTCGATGTCGTAAATTGTAGTGCCGCGCCTGGGCATTTGCTGCGCGTCGAAGGTTGCTTCGTACAATTTCAAAAATTCCCTGTAATCTATGAGCTCGTTGATGTGGGCTCTGTTCTGGGTTGCCTGTGCCTAGTGTGTTTTCGTCGTATAATGCTCGAGGTAATCGTGGTTCTCTTCCCTGTGTGAGAAACGCTGGTGTGTACCCTGTGGACTCGGAGACTGTGGTGTTGATGGCAAGCATGATCTCTGGGAGTTGTTCGTCCCAGCGCTGTTGGATCCCTTTTGCCAACTGTGCAATGATACGTTTAACGTTTCGATTTGCTCTCTCGGTCGGGTTTTCCTGCGGCATGTATGGAGCGGTGAATTGCTGACGGATTCCCATCTTCTTTAAATAATCCTTGAAGTGGGCGCTGCTGAATTGTGGTCCGTTGTCACAAATGAGGACCTTTGGTACTCCATAGCGGCAGACAATTCGCTCACGCAGGGCTCTCTGAAGGCTCTCACTTGTCGCCTTGCGCAGAGGAACTATCTCCGTCCACTTGGAGAACTTGTCGTACATGACCAGTGCCATGGTGTGACCCTGCGGCGTGCGCGGCAGCGGTCCGATGAAGTCCGCACCGATTGTCGCCCATGGTTCGTTGCTCAGACGTGTCAGCATATGTCCGGCTGGTTTTTCTTGCGAGGGTTTGTATCTCTGGCAGGATTCGCAGCTGTTGACATACCTCTTAATATCCCGCGCCATGCCGGGCCAGTAGTAACGTCTGCCAATTCTGATTGTTGTCTTGCGAATCCCGTGATGTCCAGCGGTGGGGTTGTCGTGGTTCTGGGCGAGAACCCGAGGTCGCAGATTCTTAGGGACGCACAATTTCCAAGGTGGCGAGTCATCGTCTAGATCGGATACTGGAAAGTGTCGGTAGAGTTGTCCATCGAGGATTGTGTAATCCGGGAATTTCTCAGGGCTTGTCTTTACGTCTTGAAGCTTCGTGGCATGCCATCGGCAATCCGCGGGGTTGGCATCCTGAACTAATAGGACGTCCGCTGGCTGCCTAGAGAGGGCATCTGCCACAACGTTCCACTTTCCTCGTCTGTATTTTACTTGGAACTGGTACTGCTGTAGCTCCAAGGCCCACCGCGCGATCCTGCCGGAAGGGTTGTCTATGGAGTTGAGCCAGCGCAACGAGGAATGGTCAGTGAGGACGGTAAATTCGTACCCTTCCACGTACTGTCGCATTTTCCGAATGCCCCACACTATCGCGAGACATTCCTTCTCGGTGGTTGAGTATCGCTGTTCCACGTCGGTGAGGTGGCGGCTGGCATACGCGATCACTCGCTCTTCTCCTTCTTGCTCCTGCGTTAGCACCACGCCGAGGCCATACTCGCTAGCGTCTGTTTGGAGGACAAATTTTTGGTTAAAGTCCGGCTGCGCGAGGACGGGCGCTTCGATTAGTTTATTCTTTATTGTTTCGAAAGCCTGCTGTTGCTCGGTGTCCCATCGGAAGCGTTTGCCTTTCTTGAGAAGTGTCGTCAATGGTGTCGTGATGTCAGAGAAACCGGGTATGAATCTGCGATACCATGAAGCTGTGCCTAGAAAACGTCGAACGCCTCGTATGTCGGTAGGGGGTGGCAAATCTCGTATTGCCGTGACTTTGTCCGGGTCGGTGTGGATACCGTTCGCACTCACTACGTGACCGAGGTACTTGATTTCCTCTTGGAAGAACTTGCATTTTTCTCTGTTGATTTTTAATTTTGCAGCTTTCAACCGGCGTAACACTTCCCTCAGATTGTCCATGTGATCCTGCCAAGATTTTCCGGTGACGATGATATCGTCTAAATATGCGAAAGCATAAGGTTCCAGTTCCGGCCCGATAACCTGGTCGAGCGCTCGTTGAAATGTGGCCGGCGCGGAGTGCAACCCGAATGGCATCACCCGCCACTGGAAAAGGCCACGGCCAGGTACGGTAAATGCCGTAAACTTTTTGCTCTCGGGGTGCATCGGGATTTGCCAGTAGCCATTTTTGAGGTCGAGGCTACTTATGTACCGCGCTTCCCGTAAACGATCCAGAATGTGGTGTATCCTTGGCAGCGGGTACGCGTCAGGTACAGACCGGGCATTAAGTTGGCGATAATCAACGCAGACGCGCCATTGTCCGGTCTTCTTCTTGACCAATACCAGAGGAGCGCTAAATGGGCTGTTTGATGGTTCGATGCATCCCTTCTGTAGTAGCTCATCCACCTCGTCGTTAATTACCTTCTGCATAGCGGGATTTCTCGGGTAATATCGCTGCTTGAGGGGTCGTTCGTCCTTCATCACAATGCGGTGCGTAGCTATGTTGGACGTGCCCTCTAATTCATCGAAGCCACGTAGTTCTTCGTCTAGGAATTTCTCGACCTGTTCCTCGACGGGGATGTCTTTGGTGACGCTAGCCTGTTGTCTTGTTGGGTTGCTTGCCTGTGGGTTGCAAGCCTGCCTTGTTCGGTTGCTGCTGGGGTTTTGTTCTTGTCCGGTCGAGGTGTCCGGTGCCTGTGTAAGGGTGCATCGCTCTGTTGGGCAAGCTGCTCGTTCCCTGAGTTGGAGCCGTTGGCCTCCGCACTGTAGAATGGTACCAATTTTTGCCAGGAAGTCCATTCCGAGCACCAGCGGATCGATCACTCCTGGCATGACTAGTAGGTCTATCACGCCACTGCTATTGCCCAGTTGAACTTCTGCTCGAATAGACCGGTGTACCACCCGCACGCCACCGTCTGCAAGCTGGACCTTCACTCCTGTGCAGTCGGACGTCTCGGGAAGACCCAATTCCGCTACCCGACTGGCGCTGACGAAACTGCGCGTGGCTCCAGTGTCCAACGTCGCCTCCAAGTTCACTTCTCCGATTCTCACCTTTGCCAGGATCTTCCTGCCATCGCAAAGCAAAGGTGCTGGTGCAGTCGTCGTGGTTGCCAGCTGGTGTGGCTCATAGGGGAAGCTTGTCGCATCTGCTGTCACGTCGTAGTTCCTTGTATTTCTCGTGTTTGGTTGGGTTGGGGGGATGCATGGTCTTGTGTTGGGGGGGGGGGGGATTTACTGCTCTTGAGGTTCCAACACCCCTCCTGTCGGTTGGTCCTCCTCGGCGTTTCCCGCTCGCCTTCTGCAGCACTCGATGGTGCGTACGCCGATTTTTCCGCACTCCCAGCAGAATAATTTTACTGGGGTGCTGACACGCGTGCTGTAAGTGCCCCTGCCCTCCGCAGCGTCTGCAAGCAGCGCGTGGATCCCTGATGGTTTCTTGTGTTAATGCCTGCGTAACTCGTCGAGGCTGCTCTGAAAGTCGCCGGGGCGGAAATGCTGGTTTTGAGGCCTGCGTCAGTTGTCGGTGTTGCTCTGGACGGGGTCGAGGTGGCGGTTCCTTTGCCTTTTCTCTCTCGATGTTCTCGAAATCCTCGGCGAGAGCGATTAATTCTTCCAAGTTCACGAAGTCCTTGCGTCGGATATAGAGCTGGTATTCGCTGCGACAATTCCGATAAATTCGTTGCAACTGCTGTTCGCTTTGAAGGTCGGCTTGCCTCATAAGGGTCTGTATCCCCAGCACGTAGTCCTTGAAAGTCTCCCGGGGGCGTTGAACGCGACGGCGTATGCTGTCGTCGAGGTCCTCGAAGTACCGAGCGGACAGGAAAAATTTCCGGAAGTCGCGTTGGAAAGCCTGCCAGTTGTTCCAGTTATGATTGTTGTTGCGATACCATGCCAATGCCCGGTCTTTCAGTAGCTCCGGCATGGTGTGGGGCAGAGTGTCGAGGTTAACGCCGTACACCTTTGCCAATTCCTCAAGTCGTTCCAAAAATGCGAGTGGATCTTGTCCGCCATCATACCGCGTCGCCCATCTGCGGACCGTGTCAATAACTGACCCATGCGGGGTGTGGGCATCCGTTTGGGCTGCCAGAGGTGTACCGGTATATAGCGTTGGTAATGGCGTCGTGCTGGCTGTCGTTGTCGTCGTCGCAAGGCTGACTCGTTGCTGCCCACTGGGCCCCGGTGAGGGGGAGCGCTTGTATTTCTGCTCGAGTTCCCTCAAGCGTGACTCCTCCGCGTCGCTTAATTCTGCTCTGGTGGCGTAAACGCAAAATCTTCGACGTAACTCCTCTACCGTGCCTGTTGCTTCGAGCCCAAGTTCCTCCATAATTTTCTGGAACTCCTCCTTTTGTACGTTGTACACCCATCCCGTTTTTATGGGTTTGGCAGTGCTGGCATTCATTATTTTAGCTATTAAATTATTTTTTTTTTTTAGTATTTATTTTATGATTTTTCTTGATTTATTGAGATGTCAGTTAAATATTTGTTTCGTTATTATTTCGTTCTGGTTTACGGCTCTGTTGAATTCGTCGTGGTGAGTTTTCTTGTGGTGCGTGCTTGCGTGCGGTGTGTGTCTTGGCTTGCGTGCGGTATGTGTCTTGGCTTGCGTGTGTTGTGTGTCTTGGCTTGCGTGCGTTGTGTGTCTTGGCTTGCGTGCGTTGTGTGACTTGGCTTGCGTGCGTTGTGTGTCTTGGCTTGCGATGAGGTTCTCCGCTGGGAGATCTTTCCTAACGATCTTGCTGGTGTGTTTCTCTGATGTTTACCTGCTTGGCCTGTTTCTTCACTGACCTCTGTCCGGTGTGTGTCTTGGTTGCTTGTTCGCTGGGTGCGCTGCTTGGCTCTTGTAACTCGAGCTTTTCCGGTGCCGCTTCTGCTTGTTTCTCGAACTTCCGGCCCTGGAAGCGTGGGATTTCTGCTGCTATTGTCGTCGCTGAATTTCGACCCCAAGGGTCCTTGTTCGGGCGCCAATTGTGACGAACCTTTCTTGGGCTGGCGTGGAGTAGCTACTGCGCGTCCAGTGGTTCGGGTCACAATACTTTGGCGACGACAATAGTGCCCTGCTGAAACCTGTGTAAAATCCCTCCCTGCCCCTTATGACTTGGGAACACAAGCGTTTTATTTTATGAATCACTTTATTTACCGATTTGGACTTAAATTAGGACTTACATAATCTAGACGTAGGGGACGTGGGGAAGTCAAGGATGGGAGCCCGTCGGTTAGCAAACCACACGGGGGGACAAGATCGTGAAGGATTTAGGAGGGGAGCCCGTCGGTTAAAAAACCACACGGGAAGACAGGATTGTGAAGGATTCAGGAGGGGAGCCCGTAGGTTAAAAAAACCACACGGGGAGACAGGATTGTGAGGAAATTTTTAAGCCTACTGGTTGCAATTAATGTCTATGCGACGAAGACTCACTCTGTGGTTAGTCCTTCGACGGGCGTCGGTACTGCTGGAGTGTCCTTTGAACCGGTGTCCTCCGGTTATTAGCACTAGTTAAAACAAACGTTTGTCACTGTTGGTTCACTCCGTTGTTGCGCGATGGCTAGCGAATAGAGAATAGAGACCGATTCCTGTGCGTCGGTCTCTTAAATAGCCGCCCGCTGGACTTCCAACGGCGGCAGTGTGAGTGGCTTCGCCACCCGGCGTTCGGCTGTCTCCCTCTCGGGGGATCCCGTTATCCGCGTGCCACTCTTCCTGAGTCAACTTTTTACTCAGCGCGTTGTTGGTTGCGGGATTTTTCCCGTCCCTGGCTGGTGGTGTTGGAAGGCTCTACTTTCTTAGACTGGCGCTTGCCGCCGGGAGATGGCGCTACAACCGTCGAGGTTATGGTCGCCGCTAAGTGTTGAGTGGTGGGGACCCACCGGTGGTGGATCCCTCCACAGGGTGACGATGTCTCGTTGGTGTTGCTCTCATCTTTTGTTTGTGGGAACCCACCTTTGGTGAGTTCCTCACAAGGTGACGGAGGGACCGAGTGTCCCGCGGCAGAAGGCCGCTTACAACTGTTGCGGGTGTACAGGTGACGGAGGGACCGAGTGTCCCGCGGCAGAAGGCCGCTTACAATACGGTTGAAAGCTCCGAAGAACTGATTCCGGCCGAAGCCTTGAAATTCCCGAAGGAATGATTCCGGCCGAAGCCTTGAAATTCCCGAAGGAATGATTCCGGCCGAAGCCTTGAAATTCCCGAAGGAATGATTCCGGCCGAAGCCTTGAAATTCCCGAAGGAATGATTCCGGCCGAAGCCTAAATACGCCCAAAGATACTCCTAAAATACGTCTAAAGATACTCCTAAAATACGTGTAAACTACGCCGGCAACTACTTTTCTCTACTGGATGTATAGGTAGGGTTGGTGAACCCTTCAAAATATATGAGCCACTCGTTTATGCAATTTTTGGGGCTGTTGAACCAGGGGGTCAACTGCTCCAGGCAAAAAGAGTTTCTGTGTGAGCAAGCACGAATTAAGTCGTTGCTTACCGGTACACGGCTAACTTGAGCTTGCACAAACTAGTCGTTAAAAGCGCATGCTGATCAAAACTAAATGAGAACTGTAATGCAGTGCTTGCGCGACGAAGGAAAACATGTGCAAACTGAATGCTTGATTCTATTTTTAGATCAGCGGCAGCGAAGGTGCCGCGAAAAGAAAAAGCAAAACTAAGCCGGTTGTCAGGTTCTATTTTTAGAACAGCCGCTGCTTCGCTTGTGCGTAGGTAGATCTCTGAGCGTATGTATATATGTATTATTGTGTGTTGCGGGGTTTAATTTGTTTTTACAATTTCTGGGTTCAATTCTGGTTTTTGGGATTGAATTAATTCTGGTTGTGCAAATATTAATTAAATCTAATAATTTTTCGTAATTCAGGTATATTTTAGTTTTACACAAAAATAAAATATATATCAAATTTGTAGCAACCTATTGGTTCACACACACACACACACACAGAGGAGTGAAGTTTTCGGGCTTTTACTAACCGGTTGTGTTTCATCTGAGCTCCGTAAAATTCGCTGTTTTTTGCGTTAATAGTGATTTTATCAACGTAAAATTGTGTGTTGAAATCTTGTGCGATAGTGTGGCAATTCGTAAAATTAGAAATCGAGAGTGCTACCTTGGACACTAATTCTAATAAGTGGTTTTTGAACCTCTTTCAATAACACTGGAGAACAGCTTTGAATAAACAATTTTACTTGTGGGCAGTAAATTCCCGCGCAACATTTATAAACATTAATCAGCTGTCTCTTCTTTCTGGTGTCATACTACTAGCTGCTGATCGTGTCTAGTGACAACAGCTGATACTTTCCCTCATTCCGTTGCACTGCCATACCGACGCGATAGGGTCGTGTCTTTTCTATTTTGTGATAGTTTTCTCTTCAGTCCTTTCTAAACCAGTTTCTAACTTGGTATTGCTACTCTGCATCGCTAACGCGTGAGATAACTCTGAGCCCCCCTGTGTGCTTACAAATTAAAAACCAATGTATATCTATGAATGCAGAACTTAAGCGCAGTAAGTAGAAATGAAAATAGTGAAAACTTAACTGGTAGTATAGAGGCAAACATGTCGAGTTTAGACCCATTTAAAAAAAGTACACGGGTCATGCGTTCACCGGATAGGCCGACAGCAGAGAAAACCCATACCCGATCGAGCTCTTCTCCACCTTTTTTACACCAACATGTAATTGAAATAAGAAGTGAGAAAATAAATTCTTCCGATCTGATGGGAAAGAAAATAGCAGAGTTAATCGAGATGATGGGAAATGGTAGAAGATCGATACATCAGCCTATGAGGGACCTTGTCGACTACATCGCGGTGCTATACGAGAAGTCGACGTTGGAAATTAAAAACACAAAAGAGCATAAAGGTGTTGGTGAACAGGGCACACAAACATCACCAATACTTAAAAGTGGAAAAGGCGTTTCAAAACGTGTTAGAGAGGAGCAGGTACCGAAGCAATCACCTGCGAAGAGGAATAAGAAAACCGAAAATTTAAATGAGGCCCAAAGTAAAACGAATATGGAAAATACGGGTAACAAAGAAAGCGAATGGAAAACAGTGGATTCCAAAAAAAATAAAACCAAACGCATAGATTCCCTGAAACCCATGAAGCCCGAGTCAATAGTAGTTGAAAAGGTAGGAAGTTTAACATATTCGGAAATACTGAAAAAAGTTAAAGAGGATCAGAGTCTGGCGAAACTTGGAGAAAATGTGACAAAAATCAGAAGGACTCAAAAGGGAGAAATGATATTCCAATTAAAAAGAAATACGGATGGAAATGTCCAAAATTTCAAATCTGAAATCGAGAAAATTTTGGGTGAACACGCAAAGGTAAAATCCTATGGAAATGAATGTCTTATTGAATTAAGAGACTTGGACGAGATTACATCCAAAGAGGAGGTGATTGCTGCCATCAAAAATCATTGTTATCTAGACGGCATGATAGAAATAAAGTCAATGAGGAAGTCTTATGGCAATACGCAAATAGGCGTTGTTAGAGTTACAAATAGAGTTGCAAAAGTTCTTCTGGAGACTGGAAAAATTAAAATAGGCTGGGTAGTTTGCAGAATTAGGAAAAAAGATACTGTCCTGAGGTGTTATAAATGTTTAGAATTTGGGCATATAGCTAAAGCATGCGATAATGAAGCAGATAGAAGCAAATGCTGCATAAACTGTGGCCAACAAGACCATATGGCAAAAGCCTGCAAAAATGATGCCTGCTGCCTTATCTGTAAAGCCAAAGGGGTTGACAGTAACCATCCCACCGGTGGAATTAAATGTCCAGCGTATATAGCGGCAATTGCTGGTAAAAAATGAAGTTGCTGCAGATAAATTTAAATCACTGCGAAGCTGCACAGGAAATACTAAAGAAGTCCACCCTAGACCACAAAATAGATGTTGTGATTGCAGCTGAGCAATATCGGAACCCACCAAATTGGCTAGCGGATGACAGTGGTAAAGCGGCGATATGGATATGTGGAAACATGCCTCTCCAAGATAGACCAATTCCTAACAGGAAATATTATGTGGCGGCGAAAATAGATGGAATACATGTCTACAGCTGTTATTTTCCACAAAGTTTAAAATTCGACGAATATATGCAAGTTGTGGATAGTTTGGTTAGAGATGCCAGCAGTACTAACCCTAACATAATAGCCGGTGATTTTAATGCCTGGTCTACTGCATGGGGAAGCCGCCTTACAAATCAAAGAGGTAAAATTCTTTTAGAAGCTTTTTCGCAGTTGGATGTTATGCTGCTAAATGATGGTCAAAAGTGTACGTATGAACGGAACGGTATGAGTTCTTTTATTGATCTCACCTTTGCCAGTAGATCGCTTATTAGCAAATTGGTATGGTATGTAAGCGATATCTATACAAATAGCGACCATATGGCAATTATTACGCATCTCAGTCTAAATCAAAAACCGGCCTTAAACAAAACGCATATGAAAAGCTGGAAACTTGAAACGATGGACAGGCAATCCTTCGCGCTTATGCTGCAGAATTTCGCAGGTACCGCAGAATGTGCAGAAGACCAAAGTAAGGAAATTGTCTCAGCTATTGCTGCTGCATGTGATGCATCAATGCAGAGGAAAACACTGAAATGTAGCAGAAAAGCGGTATATTGGTGGAACGATGACATTGCTGAGCAGAGGATGAAATGTATATCAGCCAGAAGACGACAGCAACGTATGAGAGGTACAGAAGAGTACGCCTTGCGTATGGAAGCTTATACAGTGGCAAGAAAAAATCTCAAGAAAGCGATAAGGAAGAGTAAAGCACAGTGTTTTAAGCAACTCTGTAGTGAGGCAGATATAAATCCATGGGGAAGTGCTTATAAAGTAGTAATGACAAAAATCAAAGGGAAAAAGCTTCAAACTCCCTCTTGCCACGTATTCGTGGATAAAGTAGTAAAAAACTTATTTCCTAGGCGTATACCTGAGCCGATTAGCTTTCAAGCAGCAAATATTGGCGATGAGTTAGAAGTTCCTGAGCTCACTACAGAAGAAATGGTGTCAGCGATCAAAGCCTTCAAAAATAACAAAGCACCTGGTCGTCTGGTCGTAACTCTGGATATTAAGAATGCTTTTAATACGGCATGCTGGGAAGCAATCATAGAAAAATTAATACAGCTACACACGCCAGAATACCTCACAAGGATTATTAGGAGTTACCTTTCAGACAGGAAATTGTTGTACGACACTGACATTGGAGTTAGAAGTCATGAGATTACAGCCGGAGTCCCACAGGGTTCTGTACTTGGCCCGCTGCTCTGGAATCTTATGTACGATGACCTTCTGAAGTTAACAGTACCAAATGGTGTACGGATAGTGGGATATGCTGATGATATTGCGGTCACTATTGTTGCAAAGGAACTGTCCCAAATCCAGCATATTACTCTTAGTGTGGTCGAACAAATTAAGTGCTGGCTAACGATGCACAAACTACAACTGGCGGGCCATAAAACAGAAGCAGTGCTGATAACGAGCAGAAAAAAGCGAGAGACCATGACGCTTGACGTTGGTGGTCACATTATAGAGACGAGTCCGGCGATCCGATATTTGGGTGTAATGATTGATGCCAGGCTAAAATTCACAAACCATGTCGAAAGGATCAGCAAGAAGGCGATGGGTGTATCAGCGGCACTTTCTCGGATGATGTGCAACATTGGTGGACCGCGTCAAAGCAGAAGACTTTTATTGTCCCAAGTGGTACAGTCTATTGCAATGTATGCCGCCCCAGTCTGGACAGACGCATTGAAAATAAAGGCTAACCTCAGGATTTTTAATCAGCTCTTCCGCTTAAGTGCACTGAGGGTCTGCAGTGGCTTCCGGACAATATCATGCGAAGCAGCATTAGTTATAGCTGGAATCCCCCCTCCGGATTTATTGGCCTTGGAAATGCAACAAATTTTTCAACGGCGTTTGGAATTGAACAGAGCACTCACGGCGATGGAAAAGGACGAAATTAGAAATGGCACATATTTAAAATGGCAGCATAGATGGGTTACCTCTAATAAGGGCAGATGGACGTATCGGCTTATCCCCGACATTAAAACGTGGGTTGAGAGAAAGCACGGCGAAGTGGATTTTTATATGACGCAGTTATTGAGTGGCCACGGATGTTTCAGAACGTATTTATATAAATACGGGCATGACACTGACATCATTTGCGAGCGATGTCGTCACGGCACGGAAGACGCCTTCCATACGTTCTTCGAATGCACAGGACTAACGGAGGTACGTCTGAAAGTTGAGGAGACACTTCCGCGAGCACTCTCGCCTGAAAATATAGCCAGATGCATGCTGGAATCCCGAGAGGCATGGGATGTGGTGAAGTCGATGTGCGCAAACATAATGAGAGAACAGCGCAGCCTGGAGCGCACACGCAGTAGTATGATGTCTGCTGGACAGGGGGACAGTACTGGACCGACTAACAGGGTGTAAACTGTGACGTTAGGGCTAGATGACTGTCTACAATTGGACAGATACGAACGTTTGAGTTTTAAACTCCTTCTGCCTCCCGACGTCATACTTAGCGGTAGTTCCGGGAGGACTGACAGACATGGGGGAGGGGTTTTAGCGTGGTTAAAGTCCCGCACGCAGGCTTTCGATGCTTTCCCCTCATGATAAAAAAAACACACACACACACACACACACACACACACACATCTGATCTCTGAGTTCTTGGTGAGATCGGACGTGTTTGAAGCCTCTCCTGGCTTATAGTGCAATTTGCTAAGGAAATCGTGGTTGGTAATCAGTCAAGTGGTGTAAAAATCGAGTGCGAAAGTCTAGCAACGCGAGTGCATAACGCTTGTGCTGGCTGGGACACATAAGACACCCAAGCATTACTTTTTGATAACTCTGGATTTTTACTTATTACAAACTGGATGGTGAAAACTTATTGGCAACATTTTAAGTCAAAACTCCCGCGCGACTTTTGGGTGAGTGAAAAGGTGTTATAATTAAATTGTAGCCGTTTCTTCCCGTTCTTGCACCCGCCGGCGGCTTGGCAGTTCACAAATTTTTAGGAAGGAACTGCATTGCCTAATCAGTGGGTGGTGTCCATGCTAAAAGATGAAGCTTTCGGTTTTTGTCAAAAATATGGCAACTCCGATCGCGGCCACGCCACCTGTTGCAGCGTGCAAGAAGAGTGCAGATATATCGGCGCATGGTGAGGACAAACCGAGAGGCGGGCGTAACTACTACGAAGCTCTAGAGGTATCTACTCCAATGGCGGATCCGTTTAAGAGGAGCTCCTTGATTGGTCGATCCCCGGTAAGAGTAGAACCTGAAAGCACTGCAATGGCGGCTGCAAGCGCAGAGTCGCCAACCAATGGTGATCGTCATAGCACCCCATCTGAGGCGAATCTCTCGACACTGGAGAGGTTGGGAAAGAGCGTAAATCGTTTGGTCGATATGATTGGTGACGGCCGGCGATCAATCCACCAACCGATGCGGAACCTTATCGGCTCCATTCCTTCTCTCTTCAGCAATTTGGAGAGGGAAATTACCGAGGGAGGCAGTGTATGTAGGCAGCTTCCTACAAAGCGAAATGCAGTCAGCGGTGAAAGCGGCGCGAAGGCGCACAGGGTGAGCTGGACTCAAACGTCTCCAATAGTCAAGCGCATGAAGCAAGATGGTTCGAAGAGGAGTCGGGATGAGCCCAAGGCAGTGCAGCCAGTAGCTAAGAAGAGTAAGCCAGCGGAAACAGCTACCGTTGGAAGCGTAGCGCAAGAGGCGGCTAAGAATAAAATCACCGAACGCGGCGGTGACTCGGAGTGGACTCAAGTGAAGAAAAAGGGTCTAAATAAAGGCAGGCTGGAAAAACAGAAACCTGATGCTATTGTTGTGTCAACGCGAGGCACGACGAGCTACGCAGATATTCTACGCAAGATTAGAGAGGAGCCCAGCCTCCAGAGAGTAGGAGAGGGCGTTCGTCGAATCAGAAGAACACAGAAAGGGGAAATGCTGTTCCAATTGGAGTCAAAATCTAGCTCAGAGTCAACCGACTTTAAAAAGCTGTTGATGTCCTATCTAGGCGAAGAAGTCGAAGTGAGAGCAATGTCACAAGAGGTGACTATTGAATGCAGGGACTTAGACGAGATCACCACTAAGGAAGACGTCTTAAAAGCCTTCCAGCAGAAATACGGAGAGAGCGTAGGAACTAACGCTGTGAAATCGCTGCGCTCTGCGTTTAGAGGAACTAAAACCGCGTTGGTAAATCTTCCGATTACTACAGCAAAGAAAGCACTCGAGGAAGGAAAAATAAGAATCGGATGGGTAGTCTGCCGCCTTCGTGAGTTGAGCCGCCCCCTGAGGTGCTTCCGTTGCCTCGAGTTTGGCCACATAAGCAACGGGTGTAAGAACCCTGACCGGTCAAAACTGTGCTGGAAATGAGGTAGCGAAGGTCATTTTGCGAAGGATTGCAGGAACAAACCGAAATGCCTTCTTTGCGCGCAGGCCGGTGATGAGCTGACAGACCATGCGATGGGCAGTAGCCGTTGCCCAGTACACAGGAGAGCCAGCACAGAGCAGCGAAAATGATTGTCCTCCAGATCAACTTAAATCACTGCGAAGCTGCACAGGATCTGCTAAAGCAAAAAATACTTGAGACTAAGGCGGACGTTGCTCTATTATGCGAACCTTATAAGATCCCGAATGGTGCTAAGGACTCATGGATTTCTGACGAAACTCGAAAGGCGGTGATCTGGGCGTGCGGCCAGCACCCCATCCAAGGTGTCTCCCAACGTATATGCAAGGGATTTGCTTATGCTGCGATAGCTGGCATTCGTCTTTACAGCTGTTACGCGGCGCCGAGCGTGTCTTGGGAGGAATACGAGCTTCTACTGGAGAACATCGCGTCAGAAGCCAGACATCAACACCCAGTAATTATAGCAGGCGACTTTAATGCGTGGGCCGTGGACTGGGGTAGCAGAACCACCAACGCAAGAGGAAGGGCTCTACTAGAAGTCTTCTCGGGGCTCAACATTACTCTTTTGAATACTGGCTCTGTGAGTACCTTTCGGAGAGATGGCAGAAACTCGGTGATAGACATAACCTTCGCCAGCACTTCTTTGGCGCAGAAAATTCAGTGGAGGGTGAGCGAGGATTTTACATATAGCGACCAGCAAGCGGTTGTGATTAACATCCACCAGGCAAACAGCAGAGAGAGGGCGCGGTGCCATTGGCAGCTTGGCTGGAAAGCGAGCTCGTTAGATAAGGAGGTGTTTGACATTGTGCTCACCGAGGATCGCGAGTGGTCGGCACGAGCTGAAGAACTGGCTGCGCAATTTATAGAACAGCTCGTTAAATCTTGTAACGCCGCAATGATTAAGCGCAAGGGTAAAAATCGAAGACGATCAGTCCACTGGTGGAGCGACGAGATAGCAATGCTCCGAGCGCAGTGCCTTCAGGCAAGACGACGTTTCCAGCGCTGCAGGCAATCATTAGACAGAGAGCGGCGTAAGGTTGAGTTTTCGAAGGCAAGGAGGAAACTTCGTGATGCGATTCGCAAATCAAAAATCAGAAGCTTCAAAGCACTGTGTGAAGAAGCGAATGCGAACCCATGGGGAGGTGCATATAGGGTTGTAATGGCAAAAACCCGTCGGCAAGCGCAAGTGAGGTGCCCGCATTTACTGGCTCGTATAGTTTCAACTCTATTCCCTCAGCATCCAGAAGGTGAATATTCCCGACTTCAGCCACAGGAGTTTACCGAAGTCCAAATATCGACCACTGAAATCAGCGAGGCCGCTAAACGAATTTTGCCGAACAAAGCACCAGGACCCGACGGGATTCCAAATGCGACACTGAGAGCAGCAGTGCTGAGACACCCGCACATGTTCGTAAGGGTATTCCAAATTTGCCTGCAACAAGGAATCTTCCCCAGTGCTTGGAAAGTTCAAAAGCTGGTTCTGATCCCGAAACCCGACAAGCCACCGGGAGAACCGTCGTCATACAGGCCAATATGCCTTCTTGATAGCGTCGGAAAAATGCTAGAGCGAATTATATATGAAAGGCTGCGTCCCTATGCAGAAGGCGCTGGGGGTCTCAGTAGAAGCCAATATGGATTTCGCAGAGGCTGCTCTACTATTGATGCTATCACTGCAGTAGTGTCTTTGGCTAGAGAGGCAATTCGTGGCACTAGATGGAGAGGTGGCTCCAAGCAGTACTGTGCTGTCATCACGCTCGACGTGAAAAACGCCTTCAATACGGCGCCGTGGCACTGCATCTTACGGGCGCTACGTGAAAAAGCAGTCCCGGGCTACCTCCTCCAAATAGTTAGCAGCTACCTCAGCAACAGGGTACTGCTCTACGACAGTGACACGGGAATAGAGCGCTATTCCATAACAGCTGGCGTTCCTCAGGACTCAGTTCTCGGACCCCTGCTATGGAACTTAATGTATGATGGAGTTCTAAGACTTCCGGTCCCTGAAGGAGTTAACATCATCGGCTTTGCTGACGACTTGGCTGTAGTAGTGGTGGCGAAACATATAAGCCAAATCCAGGATGGCGGAAAATAAGACCGAAATGGTACTCATAAGTAGTCGCAAAAAAGTGGAAGTGGCACAGTTAAAAGTGGGAGAGGCAACAATAAATTCCCAGCGCGCAATTAAATACTTAGGAGTGTTGATCGATGATCGCCTCAAGTTTCGGCAACACACGGAGTATGCTTGCAATAAAGCCGCTGCCTGTCACGCGTCACTAGCGCGGATGTTGCCAAACGTTGGCGGCCCGAAAGGCGAAAAGAGACAGCTCCTGACTAGAGTTACTACGTCAATTTTTATGTATGCGGCGCCTATTTGGGCCGAATCATTAAAGACCGTGGCTAATTGGAAGCTGGTTAATAGAGTCCATCGGCTTAGCGCCTTGCGCATAATAAGCGCACACCGAACAGTCTCGGACGATGCGGCTTTTGTTCTGGCTGGCATTATCCCAATGGATATTATGGCTCAACGTTGCTAAACAAAAAAGAACTTGGGTGTTGACGTACGTGTGCGTCACACACACACACACACACACACACACACACACACACAGAGAGAGAGAGAGAGAGAGAGAGGTCAGTTTGACTTAATGAGTGAGATCGGGCGTGTTTTGAAACGTTTTAGCTACGCGGGTGCATATCGCGAAAACGTACTGTGACATATATAAGCTACAGCATTAAATTGCCAATCTTTGACGCAAATTTTTGCAAATTAGAAAGTGAGAGCAAATTCTTTGGCAACATTTTGTGTCAAAATTTCCCGCGCAATTTTTTGGCTGGGTGAGTGAAATAAAATTCCTTATTAGCGAGCAAAGGCTATCTAAATTGGGGTCATGTCCACGCTAACCTCTATGCGTAGAGGGAGTGAGACGGCAACGCCACCGTGCGCTGGGAAGAGGCGTACTGCAACAACGTCAGTAGGCAGTGACAATGTGGATCGGCGGCAAAATGGCGGCGACTGCCAACCAGCAGAGATCTGCGTAGATGGCGTGGATCCATTCAAAAGGAGCAGTGGATTGGTCGCTCGCCGGTAAGGATGAGCGATGGAGTGCAAAGTCCACGTTCAAGCTCATCTCCTCCGAGCTTAACTAGTGAAAATGTGCAAAAATCCCAACCAAAATGCGCGTTTGTGGTTCTGGGTACGAAGATCCGTGAGCTACATTCAGTGATGTCTGAGACTATTTCATCAACTGGTATGCTGCGCCGTACGATTAATCAACCTATGAGGAATTTGTTGGATCACATTGTAAAATTATACGATACAGCAGAATTGGAAGCGGAGAAAAATTTGCTAGTAAACCAGCGGGCACCTGGTAGAGGCCAAAACGAAGGTAGCAGTGGGCGCGCTAGCGCTAAAAAAGTACGCGAGTCTTCGACGCAGACGTCTCCACTACTGAAGCCTAGAAAGGAGGCGAAAAGACTTCTGGAAGAACGCAGCTTAGGTCAACCTCGTGTAAAAAAGGGTCGTGAGAGCCAGGTTGTTAATAAGGAGCCAGAAGTAAATAATCAGCAGGAGAATATCAGTGTTGAAAAACATGAAAATAATGAGTGGAAAACCGTGAACCGGAAGAAAAGTGCAAAATCGGACGGAAATCGTGTGCTTAAGGCAACAAGACCAGAGTCTATTGTTATCGAAAAAACGGGGAATCTCTCGTATAGCGACATGTTGAAGACTGTCAAAGGCGATCAAAGTCTCGCAAAGTTTGGGGAAAAGGTGGTAAAGATTAGAAAGACGCAGAAAGGCGAAATGCTCTTTGAGCTTAAAAGGACCCCTGGCGTTAATGTGCACACAATACAAAAAGAGGTACAACAGGTTTTAGGTGAGCAGGCGAAAGTTAAAACTCTTGGAAACGAGATACAGCTAGAAATTAGGGACTTGGATGAGGTCACTACTAGCGAAGAAATTACGCTGGCTGTTAGAAGTATCTGCGATGAAGAACCTGTGATCAGTTCGATCCGCAAATCTTACGGAGACACACAGATTGCAGTGATCCGCGTATCTGCCAGATCAGCCAAGGCGCTTCTAGACGCAGGGAAAATTAAAATAGGATGGACAATATGTCGAATAAGACTGAAGGAGTCAGTTCCTCGTTGCTATAAATGCTTAGAATTCGGGCATATAGCCAAAGCGTGTAATAGCGTCGAAGACAGGAGCAAATGTTGTTTTAATTGTGGACAAGAGGGTCATTTAGCAAAGGACTGCAAATATGAAGCCTTTTGCATAGTATGCTCCAGTAAAAAAGTGGACGGTAAGCATGCTTCAGGAGGACGGCAATGCCCTGCATTTCGGTATGCATGCAGAGGCCGGAAATGAGGATATTGCAGATTAACCATTGTGTAGCCGCGCAGGAGCTTCTTAAACAGTCTGTAGTTGAACAGAAGATCGATGTTGTGGTTATTGCCGAGCAGTACCGAAACCAGCTTCATTGGTTCTCGGATATAAAGGCGAAGACAGCAATTTGGAATTGTGGGAGTTTTTTTTTAGGGAGAAGACGTGTGCACGTCGGCTCCTTCTAAAAAAGCCGTTCTTGGTCGGATTAAGTGCGTTTTAATTGCAGTTTTCGATTCGAGGAAATTATTTAGTGTGCGATAGTGCAATCTCGCGTCGTGTTTTACCGTGTGGTTTGCCTGGGACACAGCAGTGTTATTTTTTAAATTTGAAACACAAGAAAAATAAGAAACACAAGAGCAAAATTTTCTTGCAACAAAAGATCCCGCGCAACATTACTGCAAATAGTGTAAACATAAGCTAATCTGTCAAAGTGCGGAATACGAATTTGGCGCGCCGACAGTTTTTGACAGTTTCTTGCTACCAACAAATCTGAAAGAGCGCCACTTTTTCCCCCCATCAACTAGTCTAGCTTAGTATAGCTTAGTGAAGACAACTTTAGCAGCGGTTCTGGCCTACGCTAAAGCTATGCCTGGTGGGAGCGAGACGGCACTATTATCAGAAGGTGGGAAAAAGAGTGCGAAATCAGCAGAAGGCAGAACTAGTGATCTGCAACAAAATGGCGGCGGCAGCCAATTAACGGAGGTGTACATGGGCTCAGCGGATCCATTCAAAAGGAGCAACCGTATTGGACGAACGCCAGTGAAGCTTAGTAAGGAGGGAAGCATCGCTCGCTCAAGCTCCTCACCACCGAGTTCGGCAGCAGTAAGTACAGATGCAAACAAACGGGCTTGCTCGTTCGAAGTACTAGGCAGCAAAATTCGCGAGTTACACGGTATGATGACGGAGACAATCGCATCAACGGGTAGCTTGCGGCGCAGTATTCACCAACCAATGAGGAACCTCATAGATAGCATTCTAGAGGTTTATGATGATGCTAGAACGGAGGTAGCGCATAAGTTGGCGTTAAGTCCTAATGCTCCTTACAGTGCATCTAGTGAAATTGAATGCGAGAGTGTTAATGCAAGAGAGATTTGCGAGTCTTCAACGCAAACTTCACCTTTCCTCAAGCAGAATAAGAAGTCTAAGCGCTTAAGAGACGAATCGGTAACAACACAACCGCGCGTTAAAAAGGTTCGCGAAAACGAAGTGCAAAAAACCTGCAGTGGGCAGCAAAATAAAGACGTTGAAAAAGATACTGAAGATAATAGTGAGTGGATTACAATAAGCCACAAAAAGAAACCGAAAGAGATGAGCAAACGCGTTAGGGCTTTGAAGACAATGAAGCCGGAATCAATTATTATTGAAAAAACGGGCAATGTGTCGTACAGTGACATGTTAAAAAAGGTCAAAGGGGAACAAAGTCTTACAAAGCTAGGAGAAAATGTGGTCAAGATAAGGAAGACCCAAAAAGGCGAAATGCTTTTTGAGCTTAAGAGGAGCCCAGACATTAATGCGCAAATGCTTAAAGCGGATGTGCAGAAATACTAGGTGAACAGGCAAAGGTGAAAACTCTTGGCAACGAACAGGTGATGGAAATTAGAGACTTGGACGAAGTCACAACGAGCGAGGAAGTGGTGGTAGCAGTTCGAATCATCTGTGAGGAAGAACCAGTGGTCAGCTCGATCCGGAAATCGTATAACGACACTCAGACTGCAGTAATTCGAGTATCGACGAGGGCAGCCAAAGTACTCCTAGAAATAGGTAAGCTTAAAATTGGGTGGTCAGTGTGTCGAATGAGAATGAAGGAGTCGGTTCTCCGCTGCTTTAAATGCTTAGACTTCGGTCATATAGCTAAAGTGTGTACGAGCCAAGTGGACAGAAGCAAATGCTGTATTAATTGTGGGCAAGAGGGTCACTTAGCCAGAGCCTGCAAAAATGAAGCTTGTTGCCTAATATGTTCTAGCAAAAAAATGGACAGCAAGCACGCTACAGGTGGGATAAAATGCCCTGCATTTAAAGCGGCATGCGGCAATCGGAAATGAAGTTGCTGCAGATTAACCTAAACCATTGTGAAGCGGCCCAGGAGCTTCTCAAACAGACGGTAGCCGAACTAAAACTGGACGCAGTGATTATGGCTGAGCAGTACCGAAATCAGCGAGGATGGTTCTCTGATAAAAAGGCGAAGACGGCTATCTGGAACTGTGGAAACTTACCTTTCCAGTGGAAGCAGGAAGTCGAAAGGGATTACTACGTTGTAGTAAAGATTGCTGGTATTTATATATATAGCTGCTACTCTCCGCCAAGTTTAACCGACCTGGAATACTCGGCAGTGATTGATCAGTTGGTAAGGGACGCTCGCAATACTTCACCCTTTATAATAGCGGGGGATTTTAATGCGTGGGCCGTGGAATGGGGCAGCCTGCTCACTAATGAAAGAGGTAGAATTCTGCTCGAAGCCTTTGCGTATTTAGAAGCCGTACTGCTAAACAATGGGCGTCAGCACACATTCGAAAGGAACGGAAGAATATCGACGATAGATATTACATTCGCAAGCTGTTCGTTGGTAAGACGCATCTATTGGCGGGTTAGCAACCGGTATACAAATAGTGACCACCGTGCTTTGATAATTCATATCAGGCGTGATCACGCAGAGGAGGTGGTACAGAGTACCACAAGAATAAAGAGTTGGAAACTACACACGTTGGACAGAGATGTTTTTGAGCAAATGCTGCGAATGTCTGCTCCACAAGCGGAAAGAGCAGAAGACTTAGCCAGACAAGTTGTCTCGTGGCTCAATGCAGCTTGCGATGCGTCAATGGCGAGAAGGGGCAATAAACAAGGCCGACGATCAGTGTTCTGGTGGAATGATGAGATCGCTGCGCTTAGAAGGAAATGCCTCAAAGACAGAAGAAGGGAACAACGCAGCAACCGAAAATTATGAAGCACATCGAGCTGCACATACGATGTCACGCAGGGCACTTAAAAAGGCGATCAAGAAGAGCAAGAATGCCTGCTTCAGGAAATTGTGCGATGACGTGGATTCTAACCCATGGGGTGACGCGTACAAAATCGTAATGTCGAGGGTAAAATATCCAAAGGTACAAATTCCCACAGCGCAGGAATTTATGCAGAAGGTGGTGCAGAAACTCTTTCCGCAGCATGAGCATAATACACCCACCACAGAGTATGAGACAACTATTATGCCAGCGCCGACTGTCACCGACGAGGAAATAGTTGCGGCAATGAGTTCCTTCGGCTGTAAAAAGGCACCAGGACCAGATGGGATACCCAATGAAATTATAAAGTTGGCACACAGCATCACACCTGAACCATTTCGGAAATTATTTCAGGCTTGCGTGAACGAGAATGTCTTCCCAAAAATATGGAGAATTCAGCGCTTGGTATTACTTCCAAAGCCCAACAAGCCCTCAATGGAGCCAAGCTCATACAGGCCATTATGCATGGTGGATGCACTGGGAAAGGTACTGGAACATATCCTGCGTGAGCGCCTACAGCGTCATGTGGACGAGATAAATGGACTATCGCCTCATCAGTATGGTTTTCGAAAGGGCCATTCTACAGTAGACGCTATCCAGAGAGTAATAAGCATAGCCGAGAAAGCAATCGAGGGCTCTCGCTGGTTACATGGCACAAAAGAGTACTGTTTGGTCATAACATTGGACGTCCAAAACGCCTTCAATTCAGCAAGCTGGGAAAGCATCATCGCAGCCCTTGAGCGGCTGCAAACACCACGCTACCTCGTCAGAATTTTGAAGAACTTTCTCTCAAACAGAATTCTTCTTTATAGCACAGATGTGGGTATCAAGCGATACGAAGTTACGGCAGGAGTTCCGCAAGGCTCAGTGCTGGGACCGCTAATATGGAATCTAATGTACGATTCGGTGCTGCGCATACCGGTACCAAGCGGCGTAAATATAATCGGATATGCTGACGATATTGCCGTCGTCATTGTGGCTAAACATCTTCACCAACTCCAAGCTTTAGCGACCAGCGTGGTGAACACCATTAAGACCTGGCTTCAAAAAAACAAACTACACCTGGCTGCCCAGAAAACAGAAGCTGTGCTAATAACTAGCAGGAAGAAGCTGGAGTTTGTAGAACTAAACATCGATGGAGTGACAATTACATCTTCCTCCGCAATTCGATACCTGGGCGTTATGCTGGATAGCAGATTGTCATTTGCTGCGCATATCGAAATGGTTTGCGGTAAGGCTATGACAAGGTATGCGGCCTTAGCTCGTATAATGGCAAATACGTATGGGCCCACTCAAAGACGTAGGCTGCTACTATCGAAGGTAGTCACTTCGATAATTATGTATGCTGCACCGGTTTGGGCTAAGGCGGTATATTTGGAAAGGAATGTGCGACAGTTAAACCGGGTCTTCCGATTGTGTGCTCTGCGGATTTGTAGCGGCTTCCGAACCATTTCGCACGAAGCAGCCGGAGTAATTGCGGGCTTACCACCACCAGATCTGTTGGTCGCTGAGACTACGATGCGATATCGCAAGAGGGCTGAAACTCGTAGAAAACTCACAGCCCACGAGATAGAGGAGATTGTGAGCATCACTTTCTCTAAGTGGCAAGATCGGTGGAGCAGCTCCAGCAAAGGTCGATGGACACACCTGCTAATCCCGGACGTAAGGCGGTGGGCTGAAAGGCAGCACGGGGAACTGGACTTTTATTTGACGCAGATGATTAGCGGTCACGGTTGCTTCCGCGGTTATCTGTATAAATATGGCCATGATACGAGCTCAATATGTGGGTGGTGCTCCAGTGCAGGTGAAGATGCACGTCACATCTTTTTTTGAATGCGGTAGCCTCTCGCAAGTAAAAAGAAGAGCTGAAATTGTGCTGCGGAGCTCATTAACTGTGGACAACATCGTTAATTGTATGCTGCAGTCAGCAGATGCCTGGATGGCCGTCAAATCTTTGTGTGCTACTGTTATGCAACGCCAACGAAACAAGTTGCAATGCGGAATTAAACGCTTAGTGCGATGGAAATTCGACGCTCAGTGCGACATCATTATGGTCGACTGAAAATGTATTCCGCGGAAGTAGCGACTCACAACATCCCTCCACCCCTAGGGAAAGGAAAAATTAATATCGTGAAGCGATGTTAATTTTTCCTTCTATTACAATGTTTCTACTGGGTGGTCAACTGTTTGATATTAGTCTTAATGCTATTACAAATTTCTTAAGTAAATACTATAATCGCTTCTCTCCTCGGACATGCTGATTGTAGATGAGGATGATGGTTCCACCGAATTATGCTTTCGCTGCTACGAATGGTCATCTCGTCTTACGGTGACGCGTTGTATGGCACCCACCTTTGAAGGAATGGTGTGTAACTGTGTGACAGCACCGATTGGACATGCTGCTCGTAGTTCTGGTCTACTTTGAACGGAGTGATGTGGCCTTCGGTGTTTCTTTCTCGTTTTCTCGGACTGCTGGGTTTGTGTGCTATGTGGTTAACTGCCTGATGGACCTCCCATCTTACTTGACGCTAATTGATCGTAACGATTCCCTTGTCTCACTTCGTGACGTGAGCTCTAATTTGCGACTATGATCTGTAGTCAGATGATTTGCGGGGATGGTCCAAAGAAAAATGTTTTAGCCATGTTGACTAATGTTAGCGAGAAAACATCGCCATGGCCGTCTTTGTCGAACAATGATGTCTCCTATTTCTGTGATGGTGCCGTACAACGTAATGGTTCGGAGACGCAACTTCGATGTACCGCTCGTATCTTGGAGTCCATAATCAAATTGAAGCTACCATAGGTGTTGATGCTGTTGGTGGCTTATCCCATTTATTTTCTAATACTTATACTACGAAGTAATTCAACAACATTTGTTATTTCATGAGTATCTTATGCTTGTTCTGTAATATTTATATACTTATGACTATGTACAACTTGCGTTCGTATTCGATTATCGAACTAAAATCAATATATTCATCAAGAGAAACCATTAAATTTTAGGTGAAATTTTTTACACTTTTCGTTATGTGTCCTTAAAAATATTTTCCTAGTGCCTTTTATCTAGTTTCTTGTTTTTTCATTCTCATTTCCTTTTCCTTTCATTTTAAAATTGTTGTTCTTTATTTTTATACATTTTTCAGAATGTTTTTTCTTTCTTCTTTCTTTTCCTTTTGTTTTCTTTCTTTTTTTCTTTGATATTTATTTTTTTATTTTTTTTTCTTTTTTTCTTCTCTTCGATCTTTTTCTTTTTACTCAAGAGTTTTGTCAGTTTGTTTTTTTTCTATATGTACAACTTTTCCCTTATTGCTATACACAATTATTAACTCTATTTAAATTAACTTAACAATTAAAATTACTTAATTAATTAAATTTAACTATTATTAACTTAATTTAATTTAATTCTTTAGCAAGCTGACTTTAAATTCTATTTTACTTGCTCTCTTTTCTTACAAGTGTGACACCAGCTGCTTGTATATCACACGTATTCATTACACGTAGCTGTAGAGTGATCCGCGATGCCACATAATGCCGTGGCGCCCTGACATAATGTGACAAAACCGTCTACGAATTATCTACCCCCAAATTATTACAATTTGGACTTCTGATAAATAGAATTAGGTCCAAGTAAAAATTGAATTAAAACTAAGTTTATATTGTTTCAGCCATATGCATGCACCTGGAAACAATATAAACAATATAATAAAGCAATAAAACAACATAAACTTAATATATTGCCTTAACCAAATTCTTAACCTTAAACAAATTCTATAATTAATCAATACATTTTGTTAGTAAATTAAGTTAGTGTCCGGTTAGTTAAACAAAATATCCCCTAAAACTACATACTAAAACCAAAACCGTTTTGTGTTAATAAGGACATTTCTGACGTACTTACTTAAGCGCACTGAGCAATTATTTGCGGCGCGGCAGTTTATGGGATCCAGCCCTCTCTTTTCCACCTATGACCGCCTTGAAATACAAAAATATATGTTATTTTACGTTCTTTATTTACTATTTTCCCTATTTACTAAAAACTGAATTCTTTTTTTTTTATGAACTGTGTCCGTGACTGTTTCTATTTTACTCGAATTGTTGTATTGTTTAAGCAAATTGTTATGGAATGGCTTATCCATATTCTTAATTTTTATAACTGTCGTGACTGGGCTTCTAATGCCTATCACCTCATATGGGCCTTACCATATAGGTGAAAATTTATTTATCTCCAGCTTTAAAAATTACTGGGTTTAGCCTGTCATCGTACTGTCTTTTGGCCGCTTCCTTTGCACGTTCCTGATTTTGCCTAACCATCTCATGGGCCCTTTGTATTTGGAATTTCTGGACCTTGATGGGATCGTCCGCGTTATAGAATGGGCCACATTTTTACTTCAAATTTGTTGGCATCTGCGCGTCGAATCCATACAGTGTGCGAAAAGGGGTTTGCTTGGTGGTTGTATTCGGAGTGTGATTATGCACGTGCATTGCCGCTGAAAACCATTGGTCCCAATTGGATCTATCCTCTTTTGCAAAACTGCGCAAATATTCTGCCAATGGTCTATGGCTTCGTTCTAAGGAACCATTGGCCTGTGGGTGGTACGGTGTCGTGTGTAACTTTTTAATTCCCAACAATTTACATGTATCGGTGAATAATTTTGAAGTGAAGTTGGTACCGTTATCTGTTACTAGAATTCGTGGAATTCCGTATCGCGTTACTACTTCATCGTAGAATGCTCTGGCTACGGTGCCCGCTTCTGCGTCAGGAATATGCATGCCATAAATTTTGAAAAGTCGTCTTGGAATGTAAGGATGTACTTATTACCGGATACAGTCTCCGGTAAAATACCTACAATGTCCATATAGACCTTATCGAAGGGTCTCACTGGCGTGTCTGTTAATACTAGGGGCATTTTCGTTAGCTTTGAACTTTTGTTTTCCGGACATTTGCGACATGCTCTAACGTATTCTTTTATCTGTTTTTGCATGCCTGGCCACCTGTATTATTGCCTAATGCGTAAATAAGTTTTAACCGCCCCTTGATGGCCTCGTAATGGTTTATCATGGAAATCCTTTATTATCGCCTCAATTTCCTTTGGGTCTTCCAGAAGAATTGTATTACCACTATGTTCTGTCTTTGGACTATCCGGTTCCACTGATGCGGAAATTTCCTGCAGCTTGTCGTTTTCTTGGGGTTTTTGTTCTTTCGCCTTAGAGCGCGTTTGGACTGCCGCGACCTCATTGCTATTTTGGGGTATCCTACTCAGAGCGTCTGCATTTAAATTTTTCTTCCCAGGTTTATATATAATTTCGAAATAGTACTCCGATAGTTTATGTCTAAACCTGGCTAGACGAGAAGTCTGATCCCTTAAATTCGCTATACCCTTTAAGGGTTGGTGGTCTGTAAATATTTTGAAGCCCTAAAATTCTTCGTTGCCCAAACTATAGCCAAGAATTCATTCTCGATTTTGGAGTACCGTTTCTCGGCTACACTCAATGCCCTACTGGCGAAAGCTATTGGCCTGTCCTTGCCAACTTTCCCTTGGGATAATACTGCTCCCAGAGCTTCATTGCTGGCGTCTGTTGTTAACAAAAATTGTTTTGAAAAATCCGGATACGCGAGTACAGGTGGCGATAATATTGCTTCCTTCAGCTTGACGAACGCGTTTTGGCAGTCCTCTGACCATTGGAATTTGGCATCCTTTCTTATTAATTGGCAAAGCGAACTTATTAATTGGCAAAGCGATTTTTGCCATGCTCCCAATAAATTTCCTATAGTAATTGGCTAACCCCAGGAATGCCTTCACCTCCCTTTTGTTCCTGGGAGGTTTCATATTCCTTACACACTCAACCTTCTGTGCGTCGGGTAGTGCACCCTGCTCAGAACACTTATGGCCTAAATAAACTATTTCTCTTCTTAACAGCTGACACTTTTCCGTGTTTAGTTTTAAACTATTTTCCCTAAGGACGCTAAACACCTTAAATAACCTATGTTCATGTTGTTTTAAATTCCTACCGTAAACAACTACTATATATCATCTAAGTAAACGAAACAATCTATCCCTTGGAGCCCAGTGAGAATATGATTCATTATTCTCTGAAACGTCGCTGGTGCCCCCGTTAAACCAAAAGGCATTCTGTTGAACTCGAAATGTCCTAGTCCTGAACTAAACTCGGTCTTTTCTTTGTCTTTTTCATCCACCAAAATCTGGTGATACCCACTAGCAAGATCTAATGTTGAGAAATACCTACTATGTCCCAACTGCTCTAAAATCTCCTCAATTCTGGGTATAGGGAAAACCTGTTTAATCGTAACGTCATTCAATTTCCTAAAGTCAACCACTAGCCGCCTTTTTTTCTGACCGTCTTTCGCGGCTTTCTTTGGTACCAATAACAGCAGCGAATTCCACGACGATTTGCTGGGGGAGATAATGCCGTCGTCTAGTAGCTTCCGTACATGCCTGTTTACTTCCTCTCTTTGGATATGAGGTAACCTATACTGCTTTTGATTAGTTGGTGATTTGTCTTGCCTGGTCGGTATTTCGTGTTTTAAGACCGGCGTATAGGACAATTCATCTCCTTCCAGCGGAAAAATATCATGAAAAGCTGCACATACTCTCTCTACTGAACCCCTTTCCTCCTTATTCAAACTATTATCTAGACTTAATTTATTCATTAGCGTACTTATTCTATCCCTAACATCTATCTCTCCTACTCTATTTATCATACTAGCACGGGGTGTTTAAAACTCCTTGAAACTAGAAAACCCCGGCCTAAAGTCACTATCTATTTCTACATCTTGTTCCCGTGAATTTAGTATCGGAACGTGAACTACCCCCCCTTTACTTTCGCTAAAGTTCCCCCAATGTACACTCCCGGAACAATTTCCTGGTTATGAACTACTATTTCCGGAGTATTGGTTCTAATCCTAACTGGAACTACTCTAATAGTTCTCGCCATTACTCTTGAATATTCACTATGTAAAATTTGATCTAGTTCCCCCCTTGAACGCATAACCAGCGTCTCAATATGTTTCTTAGTCTCGTCGATAAATGTTACTTTTTTACTAACTGAGTTTATAACTGACCGATTCCACAAATTGTCCCTACCAATTATGCCATCCCCTGGCACTCCCTGTCCAAGCGGCACTAATTGTAGCTTTAAACTGAGGTGATTCATACCGCTAGGTTTGATCACTACAGAACCCTTCGTTGTTACACATCCACCAAAAGCTCCATTAAGGGTTTTTACGTCTTTAATATTTACCGGCAATGATCCACTCAACGCGTTCTCCTTTACCAGGCTCGTGTCTGCCCCAGTATCTACTAATAGGATGAGTTTTCCATTTTTTGCACCTTCACAAGATACTTCAATGAACACGTCATCTATAGTGTCTGGACGACCCTTCTGCCAGTTCAATCCTGAATTTATTTGTCCCCTTCTTTCCATTGTATTCCGCTTTATATTATTGCTTTTACTTGTACTATTTTCTATCCTTGAGAAAAATTTTCTAACGTTTTTGTTGCGTCTTTTTGCCATGAATTCGAGTTTGTCTTGTTGTTGTTTAAAGATTGCTCAGTATAATTAAAAATTGTAATCTTATTTTCTTTTACTACATCTTTTATTATACCCAGAGACGATATAAGTTGTGCAATGCTTGCACTTAAGCATGAAGTCAAAACTCCGAACGTATCCACTGACTCAACGGCCGTCGGCTTTACTGTTTGTTTGTTATTAACTGCTTGTTTAACTCCAATTTCGCTTACCTCCTTACAACTGTTAACTTCTTCTGGGAATGACTCAATACTTTTAACGCTCCCGCCTGCACTATCGATTCACCCGTGATCGACTTCCTTGCAACGATCAGAGGAGGACGGTCCAACAATCGTTTTCGACGTATGACTCGTCACTCCCATGATGTGTGGCCTCGAGTTACTTATCTTTTTGGGTTCCCAGCTTAGTGGCCTTGGCTGGGCCCTCGATAGTTTCCCTGCGCTGTTCCCTGATATCTCTTGACGGGGCAGTTTACTGCTATATGTCCTGTTTTTTCACAACGGAAACACTTGATATCATCTCCCCTGTTCCTGCTTCCCTTATTATACGTATTCCTAGCACCCTCATTAGCTTGTGGCTGCTGCCTACTACTACTTATGTGGTCGTTACTATTTCTTCTCTGATTACCTACCTGACGTTAGGCTAAATATCCTCTCGTCGGCTGTCACCGTTACTGAAATCTCCAATATAATTCATGCCCATACATCATGCATTTCTCACAGAATGGACTATTTTTCCTTACTAGACACTCGTCCCTAGTATGGCCTTTCATTCCGCAGAAACTACATACTATTCGCGCATTGGCACTGGCTTCCCCACTTTGTGGAAGTCCCATCCTTTTTCCGTCCCGCGTGATACTCGGGTTTTGCATGAAGTTATCGTCATGCTGTGTATTTAGGTTACCTGGGGCATCCATGGGTGTATAGCTTGCAGTCCTTTGGTTTATTTCTGCAGTCCAGACCGGATTCCTGCTCGCTAAAAGGTTTGGTTGGGCTCCGAGAGATCTGCTGATGATCTCGTTTAGCTGTATTGCTTCTACGATCAGGCTTTCCATTTCGATCACGTTGGTTTTTTTTTCTTTTTTTTTATGGCAGATAGAACCAAGCTCAGGGGATGCCCCCCAACATGCAAAGCATTCGTTGGTTTAGAAGGGAAAAGGTTAGTGGGAAGGGGAAAAGTGGGAGTAGTGTCGATTTACACCTCTTTTAAAAGCATCGACGTTATAAGTGGGTGGGAAAACATGCGCAGGGAGACTATTCCACAATTTAACTGCGCGACTGAAAAACGAATTATCGCGGTAGTGGGTAGTGCGATGGAACGGGATCGAGACGTAAAAGGGGTGCACCGCTCTGGAAAGCCGAGTAGATCTGTCGAATACCTGAACCGAAGGGATCAGGCTGGCTACTTCAGAGGAACAATTACCATTAAAGCAACGGTAAAATAAGGTTACACACCCCACATCCCGACGACATCCCAAGGTTTCAATAGAGCTGGATACCCTACTGTCCTCTATAAGTTTTATCGCACGACCTTGTATACGGTCCAGAAGTTGAAGATATGCTTTCGAAGCTCCCGACCAAATATGCGAGTTGTACTCCATTTTCGGACGGATATAAGTGGTGTAGATACAACGAAGGTCAGTTGAAGTGAAGTATTTCTTGCACCGCTTTAAAAAGCCTAAGCACTTGGCTGCTTCTTTCGACACATCAAAAATGTGACCGTTCCAACGAAGATCGCATTGTATTGACATGCCCAGAACATCAAGAGCTTCCGACTCATTAATATCCACACCACCCCATACTTAAAGGTGGAAAGTTGTCGCCCGCCAGGCGCTTGTGGGTCAACAAACAGCATTGGGTCTTCCACGCATTAAAATCGACCCGATTCGCTTGACCCCACTCCTGGATTTTGTTGAGGTCAGATTGGAGTGTGTCATTCATAATTTTGCGTTTTCTATTGATCTCCAGAATAGAAGGATGCCTGGAGAATGAATATGAATGACAAATGCTGCTGTCATCAGCAAACGAGTAGACGGGGTTTGATGTCAATGACAGAAGGTCATTGATAAAAATGAGAAAAAGTGTTGGAGACAGGACCGAACCCTGCATTTATGGAGTGCTCTTCGGAAGCAAAGCCGTCTATCACAACCCGAATAGAACGGCCGCTGAGGAAACTCGATATCCATCGAGTGAATGTGTTACCGACACCATAAGCAGCCAGTTTAGACGCGAGTGCTTTATGCCACACCCGGTCAAATGCCTTGGAGATATCCAAAGCAACAACCTTACTCTCACCGAATTGGTGAACACAACTGTTCCACCGCTCAGTGAGGAACGCCATCAAATCACCTGTGGAGCGGTGAGCACGGAAACCGTACTGGCGATCGCTGACCAATTGGTTGCTCTCCAGATACCTCATCAGGTTAAAATTTATAACGCTCTCCATAACTTTGGAGAGCATTGAACAGATTGCTATGGGCCGGTAATTGGCAGGATTCGTAGCCTCACCTTTTTTGGGAACTGGCTGTACATTGGCAATCTTCCAGGAAGTAGGAAAAACTCCTGAAGTGAACGATAAATTAAAGAGATTGCGCAATGGCCGAGACAGTGTTGAGGCGCACTTTCTCAACACTTGGGCTGAAATGCCATCCGGTCCCGAAGATTTATTTACGTTGAGATTTACAAGCACTCTTCTAACAGCCCGCGTTCGAAAGTGCATCTCAGGCATAATATGAGACACACCATCGATCACGGGTAGTGGTTGGCTACTCTGAGGAAGAGAGCAGTTTTCAGCACATTTTGGCTAATAAGTTTGTCTTATCAACCGAGTTAGTAAAGATCTGATCATCGTTGAGGAGAGAGTTAGAACAGACCGTCGCGTCTGATTCTCTAAACCCAGGCTTCTATAAATGAAGCAGAAGTGCAGAATGTCGTGCGTTAAACCTTATAGAGGATAGTAGGGTATCCAGCTCTATTGAAACCTTGGAGCGTGGTCGTGTTGTAGGGTGTACATCATTGTTTTACTGTTACTTTCATGGCAAATGTTCATATGAAGTAGCCAGCCTGCTTCCTCCGGTTCAGGTATTTAGCAGAACTACTCCGCTTTCCAGAGGGGTGCTGGCGTGTTATCTGTCACATGAGGCAACATTTTTGGCGCCGCTGTCGAGATGAGTATCTGGTTACTTTAAATCGTCGCAGTTTCCTGCGATGTGCGAATGGTTTCGTCCTTCACCTAACTTGGAGAAAGATGACGTTATTATCGTCCTCAAATAAGCCACCCCTCCAACAAAATGGAAATTGGCAAATGTCATAAAATGCCATCCTGTAGAGGACGGGCGCGTTAGAGTCATCACATTAAAAAAGGCCGATGGGGAGCTTGTTCGGTCGTAAACTTTGTCTTTTGCCAACAAAGGGTGATACTTTTGTAGAAAATTGATGTTATAGTTAATGTTATTCGAATAGTTAAAATAACTTTTCTGTTATTTATTTAATTAAACATTCCAATGTATTTAAATGGTTTAAGGCTGGCGGTATGTTGGCTTTGATTTAGTATTAAACGAAGTATCGAGAAGAACACACGCACTTTCAGTTGGCTCCGCTCACGGTCTCGATACACCCGCAACAATTGTGTCATAGGAAATGTTGGACAGTACCGATAAAAACTGAAGAAACAGAACTGTAAATTTTTTTAATAAAAAATTAGGGAAAAACAGAAATATAACCTCAGACTTTAATAATGTGTTTAACAACATCTTATCTTGGTGCGAATAATCTGGAGCTGGAAAACTTTCGCTTTCTAAATGTAGACAAAATTCATATTTCATATTTGTCGGAAACATAATTGCAAATGTATCATATACCAAACATCTACATTAAAAATGTTGAGTTTAAAAATACTGGGAGTTATGTTTAATAATACACCCATCAAAAATATGTTATTTTGATCTAATATTATGTCAATGGATAAAGAACAGAATCTAATATTACGCCAGTTGAAAATAGAAGAGAATTTATAACTTCAAAACTTTTCAAATCCTTATTTTACAGTTATGATTCCTCCTGAGAAAATCCCTAAAATCACTTTAGTCATAAACAAAATATTACAAATTTTCAATATATTCTGTTTCCATAAAATTCGAAACATGCTAAAATATCTTATAAATCGTATAAATCTAAACTAGCTGATATATAAAAATCAGTTTAAAACTCCATACATGTTTTTTCTTAGAATAGAACCCTGCCGATAACGAGTAATATTGTATCTCTTAAGCGAAAATTAAAAACAAATAGTATAAGGAACTGTAAAATTATATGCATATAAAAATGAATATGGACAATAATATTATTATATAATACAATTATTTCAAATCTCATTTTAAGTATTAGTTATTCCTATTTGCAATTAAGATAATAAATTTTAAATTATTTTAATATTATTTTATTATATTTTTCAAAGAATGCATAATGGTGTAATAATAATTAAGTACCTGGTTGCTCGAACTTTATATTTTCTTTTTTTTTGACTGGAGAGGTTGGGAAAAGTAAATTCGTATATTGTAACGACCGTCGTCGTGACGTATGTGGTGTAGCCACTAAAAAACCCACCTCATCACTTATGGCCAGATTTTCAACCAACGAACGAAGTGATTCTTCGTGATTCTGCTTTCTTATTTTCGCGATATCGTTACTTTGTGATTTTCAAACAACGAGCAGCTCGTTCGTTAAAAACACAACAACACTTTCCATACTTGTTACGAGTTCTCGTTCGTTACATGGTATTTTCAATCATTATTTCAACGATGAAGTAGCGATATGAACTGTTAAAAGTAACGACTGCTAAAAGGCTGTCGTTACTCCATTCTTTCAGCTAAACTGGCGCAAATTTTTGTGAATCTGAAATATCTGATAGAAAAATCTGTAATCTGAACGTGTAACAATGAATTCCAACAAAAATAGGTTATTTTCTATTTAATGGTGAATTTTAAACAGAATGGAAATTAATTTTAACTTTTTCTTAGAATTACGAAAAACGTGCAGTTCAACCTGCTGCTGCAGGAAATGACTAATAACCCCGAATACAAATTATCCGCTTCATAATTCACAATTTTCAGCACTTGAAACACAACACATCAAAAGTAACAATATGTTTATACACATGGGGGAAACCAGGGTAAAATAATGAGCGAGTAAGAATGATAAGCAAAAATTAGAAAGCATGCAAAGAAAAGAGAAATCCGAGTTTACCCTTAAAAAATTAAACAAATTTTTTAAATGCCTAGGAGAAGCGAGCTACTCGCTACGTAAGTGTTTAGAAATCGCTTTTTACATTCACGGTGACGAGTAACGATTTCTCGCTTCTTAGTGACAGTGATAATTGAAAATCTGGCCATTAGTATCTCTCTTTCTACTCCGAAACCGCTTTCACATTATGCTTAAAACAAAATTGGAAGCACTAAACACTAAACACTTTTGTCGTCGGTTATCTTTATCTCATTTTCTTACGTACAAAATATAATTACACCCCACGGAAATAACACAAAATCTGTCAATTCCTGTGTTGAAACGTAAACAAAGGAATAGCAAAAGAAGGAGAAGAGCACTTTGTGTGTGTCAAATTAGAAATAGATCTATCCCGAAGACATTTGTCTTTTTATCTATGGACAATTGTTCTCAGATAAATTATCTTTTTTCCTCAGATAAATGATTCCCATAAGAACCTGTGTAATTTAAACAGCTGATTTTGTGTTTAGTGCTTCCAATTGTATTTTAAGCACTATGGTGTTCATCTGCACAAATCTAGCTGCTCACGAAGCTGTTGCTCTTGAAGTTGAAGTTGTTCCTACTCTATCTGCGCCGTTTTTTTAAATTAACATTTCCTTGCTTCTTGGGGCATCCTCCGACTTTAAAGCGTTTATTTTAATGTTCACAGTTAAAAGATGAAGAGGGGACCGTCTAAAGTTTAAGGCTGTTAGCTTCCATCTGAGCTAACTTACCTGGTCGAGCTGCTTCTGGTGATGCCATTGAATTTGAAAGCTTCTGCTTCTTGGGGCGTCCTCCAGACATTAAAGCAATCCTTACTTAATTCCGTTTTCAATTTACAAATGACAATTTTTTTAATATTTATTGACATACCTGTTAATATTAGGAAAAAAAACATTTTTTGTTTTGAAAGAAATGTCGATAATGGATTTTAATTAATTATTTCAGCTAAGAAAAAACCTACCAAATGAGGGTTTACAAAGATGTATCCTCGAAATAGATTTGTCATCTCTATACGCCCTCAGTTAATATTGATTTTAAAATTTCTTAAATCCGTTTCAAGCCAAAAAAACATATATATTTATAACATTTTTGCTCGTTTAATAAGATATGAGGGATAAAATATAAAATATCTCATTATTTTATATTTAAAAAAGTATGAAATATGCGAGTGTTTTTATAGCAGGATATAACATTGAATGTCAAAAATGTAAAAGTCAAAAATAACATTAATTGGCAAACCTGGATTATTCGTTACACTAGAATACGTGAAAAATGTAGAAGAGCGAATCCACGGCAACAGAACAAACCATTGATAGGAACGAGTAAATATCGTGGAACAAAGGCCCTGGTTACTTTCAACGTCACCAAGTAAAATATTATAATGTCGCTAAGGTGACTAGTATCTTAAATATGCTAGCGAAAAAGACACAGTTACAAAAATATCGCTCATCTCTATTAGACGGACATTTGAAAGGTTCGTACATCTTTTTCTCTGGAATGGGTCATGACAACATGATGTGGGAGTTAAAATATGTCAAAAGTATGCAGAAGTGGGATTTTCTATAAAAGGAAGTGATTAATGTGAAGTAGAAGTTTTAAGTGACTGTTGAAATTAATAGCAAATACTTTCTAAACGTACTGGCGAGTATTTTGTTGGATTTAAATGTGCACTATTGTTGCGTCGCGTACTGTTTGACGAAAAACATATTTTATATACTTTCTATTTACAACTTTATAGCCAATAAGGTTTTATACTGAATTATTTTCATTTCGTCTTTATTAAAATTAAAGTACTGCTTACCGAAAAATTTCGTTTTGAAACGTTTCACGTTTATAATTTTAAAGAAAATGGATTCAGAATCGCCGGCGGTCCGACAGGTAAATCTATAGAGATTTCGTTTGGGTATACTAGATTTTAGTTACTAAATTTTATTTATTTAGAAAAATACAATATATCGTACAAAAAGGTCTCAAGACCTTGTAGTTATTGTAGTTATTTACAGTGTGTTAGAAATATCAACAAATAAGAATAACTTAAAACTGGCAATACTAAGCAAGTTCATGAAGGATAACGCACATGTGCTATGAGACTCCTGAGACCCGCTCGATTCACCACCACCAGTATGCACTAATCCATGTTAAATAGACCGCAAATTGAACCAAGTAAACTGCCCACATCTCTTAATGCCAGTGTGTTGACTTCGTTTCAGCATAATACTCAGAAATAAGAGTCTAATAATTTGACTCAATTAGTGAAGGAACCAACGCACTTTCCTTGCCTTGATGGGCAAAACCAAAATATTCTGGACCTTTTTTTAACTTCGCATCACAGCAAGTATGATGTGAATGTGCTTGCACCTCTTGGTAATTCGGACCACGCTACAATTTCTGCTACCTTCCCATATTCTAGTCTTCAATCCGCTCATCAGCCAGCTCCGAAGCGGACAGTGTGGCTTTATGAGAAGGCTAATTGGGATGCGCTGAACTCCTTTTTCAGCCGTTTCAATTGGCAATTGTGTTTCAGGGATAGAAACATAAATGCTGCAGCAAAATTGGTAGAAAATATAATTTTATTTGGTATGAGGTCTTTCATACCTAATAAAAGAATTTCCATTAAACCAAAAGACCATTCCTGGTTTAATGCGACTTGCAGACAAGCAGTCAGGTCTAAAGAGGAAGCATTTAGGAATTGGCGTTTAAATAAAACTGCTGATACTAAACTGCTGCGCAATCAGGCCAGAAATACGTGCAATGCCACTCTAAAGCGCGAAAAAGTTCTCTACGAACAGCGCCTTAGACGCAGAGTTCTTGAATACCATAAGGGTAGCAAGAACTTTTGGTCGTTCGTGGGGAGGGTGAAGAATCAGACGCGATCGTCTATTCCAACTCTCCTGAAGGACGATCGGATCTTCACTCACTCGGTTGACAAGGCAAACTTATTAGCCAAAATGTTTGCTGAAAACTGCTCTCTTTCTGAGAGTAGCCAACCACTACCCGTGATCGACGGTGTGTCTCATATTATGCCTGAGATGCACTTTCGAACGCGGGCTGTTAAAAGAGTGCTTGTAAACCTCAACGTCAATAAATCCTCGGGACCGGATGGCATTTCAGCCCACGTGTTGAGAAAGTGCGTCTCAACACTGGCTCGCCCATTGCGCAATCTGTTTAACTTATCGTTCACTTCAGGAGTTTTTCCTAGTTCCTGGAAGATTGCCAATGTGCAGCCAGTTCCCAAAAAAGGTGAGGCTACGAATCCTGCCAATTACCGGCCCATAGCAATCTGTTCAATGCTCTCCAAAGTTATGGAGAGCGTTATAAATTTTAGCCTGATGAGATATCTAGAGAGCAACCAATTGGTCAGCGATCGCCAGTACGGTTTCCGTGCTCACCGCTCCACAGGCGATTTGATGGCGTTCCTCACAGCGGTGGAACAGTTGTGTTCACCAATTCGGTGAGAGCAAGGTTGTTGCTTTGGATATCTCCAAGGCATTTGACCGAGTGTGGCATAAAGCACTTGTGTCTAAACTGGCTGCTTATGGTGTCGGTGATACATTCACTCGATGGATATCGAGTTTCCTCAGCGGCCGTTCTATTCGGGTTGTGATAGACGGCTTTGCTTCCGAAGAGCACTCCATAAATGCTGGAGTTCCGCAGGGTTCGGTCCTGTCTCCAACACTTTTTCTCATTTTTATCAATGACCTTCTGTCATTGACATCAAACCCCGTCTACTCGTTTGCTGATGACAGCAGCATTTGTCATTCATATTCATTCTCCAGGCGTCCTTCTATTCTGGAGATCAATAGAAAACGCAGAATTATGAATGACACACTCCAATCTGACCTCAACAAAATCCAGGAGTGGGGTCAAGCGAATCGGGTCGATTTTAATGCGCGGAAGACCCAATGCTGTTTGTTGACCCACAAGCGTCTGGCGGGCGACAACTTTCCACCTTTAAATATGGGTGGTGTGGATATTAATCAGTCGGAGGCTCTTGATGTTCTGGGCATGTCAATACAATGCGATCTTCGTTGGAACGATCACATTTTTGATGTGTCGAAAGAAGCAGCCAAGTGCTTAGGCTTTTTAAAGCGGTGCAAGAAATACTTCACTCCAACCGACCTTCGTTGTATCTACACCACTTATATCCGTCCGAAAATGGAGTACAACTCGCATATTTGGTCTGGAGCTTCGAAAGCATATCTTCAGCTTCTGGACCGTATACAAGGTCGTGCGATAAAACTTATAGGGGACAGTAGGGTATCCAGCTCTATTGAAACCTTGGGATGTCGTCGGGATGTGGGGTGTGTAACCTTATTTTACCGTTACTTTAATGGTAACTGTTCCTCTGAAGTAGCCAGCCTGATCCCCTCGGTTCAGGTATTCAACAGATCTACTCGGCTTTCCAGAGCGGTGCACCCCTTTTACGTCTCGATCCCGTTCCATCGCACTACCCACTACCGCGAGAATTCGTTTTTCGGTCGCGCAGTTAAATTGTGGAATAGTCTCCCTGCGCATGTTTTCCCACCCACTTATAACGTCGATGCTTTTAAAAGAGGTGTAAATCGACACTACTCCCACTTTTCCCCTTCCCACTAACCTTTACCCTTCTAAACCAACGAATGCTTTGCATGGATAGGGGGCATCCCCTGAGCTTGGTTCTATCTGCCATAAAAAAAAAAAAAAAAAAAAAAAAAAAAAAAAAAATACAGATACAGACCTCTGAAAATTATGGGCCAGATTCTGTATAGTCACTTTCGCCTGATTTCGTGCACTTTCGTCCTAAAATCAGCTGATTTTCGTCTTTTGGTATTCTGTAAGACGTGACTCACGTCTCTGCAAAGAGCTTTCGTCTTTTGTCGTAAGAAATGTGTATTGTGAAAGACGATAGCTAGCGTTAACAGCTGATAAATGAGACGATAAAGAAAAGGCTGCCGTCAGGAGGTTTTTTTGTTTTGAATGTGCGGTAAATGAAACGAAATTCATGTGTGGTACCTAAAATGAATCTGCGACGCAGGCTCGGTGAAATTTTAACCAAGTGCTTGTGATTTTTTCGGTTAATTTTCGTTCTCTCGGATCATTCATTAGCCTCACAAGCACCCTTTCTGTCTGCATATGGATATGTAATTAGAAGTGCAATTATTCGCCATTCATTATTTCGCGTTATCAGTTTCATTTTGCTGTATGCAAGGAAGGAGAAGGTATCCGTGAGCAGCAGAAAAATTTATTTGTTAAAGAAATTTTGTTAAAAAGGCTGAAGTAGGTGGCGGCCCTTCAATTACTTTGGAGCAAACCGTTGCAAGCATTTTGCTTTTATGAGCATCGGCTTCGCCAATGGTTTCTCCTACGATGTAGGAAGGAAAGCAATTAGAAGGCAGGTTGACACGGATGTGTTGTTTTAATTGGTTACTGTGTAACCAATAAAGGTGGATTTAGCAGAAACATCTGCAGAAAATGTCTATATATCGGAAGCTAGAACCAAAAGCATACAGTAAAAAAAGCTGTTTTCAGTGTTGGACAAGGTAGAATAGAAAAATATAGACAATTCAAACTGAGCGAAATAAAATAAGATATCGGGTATATTTATATCTTGAAATTTTTCTTTCGATAATTTTTCAGTTTAGCTTTGTTCCTACGTCAGATATTTGCATAAAAAACAATTTTATTGAGTGATTTCCACTTAAATATTCTTAATTCACGGCAGTTGCAATATACAAAAATGCTTTTCACAACACTTAAAACTTGAGATCTATTACCGACCAGCGGCAACTGTTTTAACGACAGCGTGAGTGCGACGTAAAGCCCAGACGAGACGAAATTTTCGTCTTACAGAATGCCGTGACTATGACGTAGTGACTTGAGACGAAAGCTTCGTCTCAAGTCACCGTGACTATACAGAATCAGGCCCTATGATAATCAGAAGTTATGTGGGCGACAGCTCCAAAGCGCCTATTCCTTAAATTCTCAGGGAACATATTCTCACATGTTTAGTTCAGATACATATTTGTGTAATAATTGTGTACTTGAACGGCTTGAAGTTAATATGGTAACGGCGTTTATGCCAAACTCTCCAAGACAAACTAAAAAAATAATACTTAATACACCACTCGAAAAATTAAACTAAAATCCAAAGGAAGAAATGTGGAAGTGTTTTTATACCTTACACCCTAAGGGATGAGAGTATATTCACTTTGTTCTTCAGTTTGTAATGCATTAAAGGAGGCGTGGTAGATATAGAAAAGTATATACATATATTCTTGTTTAGAATCACCTCCTGAATTGATTTAGTCATGTCCGTCCGTCTCTGTGTCTGTGGAAATCACAATTACAGGAAAACGAATAGAAGTATCGTCATGAAATTTGGCAAGAATATTCTCTGTCATTATAGGCTGTTTCGGATTGCAAATGGACGAAATCGAAATCCTCTTTTTTATGTAGCTGATTTTGGAATTGAAAATGGGCGATATCGGCTAAAGACCACGCCTACTTTACATACGGAATGTAAAGGCACCTCGTTTTTAAAATGCTATAATGTGAATATCTCATAAACCGTGCGGGATATTGAGGTGTAATTCTACACCGGAACCATAGCGCCTTTATAAAAATTTTTGGGAAAAAATGGGTCCGCACACTCATACAAAGTTATTAATATCTCAAATGGTAAGATATTGAAATGTAATTTTATCACGACGTATCTGGAGGCATTACATATCTGCTTGCCAAAAGTGGCACGCCCACTCATACAAAAGTTGTCAATATCTTATTAACGGTGCATAATATTTATACTATATCCCGAGGTACCTACAGACATTAGAAAAATGTTTTTTCTGGATAATTATTATTTTTTTAGCTAATCGGGTGTAGGGTACGTAGACTTCGGCCTGGCCGAAGACAACACTTTTACTTTTTTTTTTGTGGCAGACAAAACGAAACTCAGGGGATGCGCCCTATCTATGTAAAGCATTCGTTGTTTTAGCAGGGAAGAAAGGTTATTGGGAAGGGGGAAAGGGGAACTATTGACGGTTTACACTTCGTTTGAAAGTGCCAATATTATAAGTGGGCGGGAAGCCATGCGCAGGTAGATTGTTCCGTAATCTAATAGTGCGACCGAAAAACGATTTCTCACGGTGATGGGAAGTGCGTTGGAACGGGATCGAGACGTAAAAGGGGTGAACCACTCTGGAGAGTCTAGTAGATATGTTGAAAACCTGAACCGAAGGAATCAGGCTGTCTACTTCAGATGAATATTTACCGTTAAAATATGAAATAAGGATACACACCCCACATCCCGACGGATTCCCAAGGTTTCAATAGAGCTGGATACCCCTCTGTCCCCTATAAGTTTTATCGCGCAACCTTGGATACTATCCAGAAGCTGGAGATATGTTTTCAAAACTCCCGACCATTTCGCGAGTTGTACTCCGCGAGTTGGGTATAGGTGGCGTAGATACAACGAAAATCGGTTGGAGTAAAGTATTTCTTGAACCACTTTAAAAAGCCTAAGCACTTGGCTGCTTCTTTCCGCACATCACAAATGTGATTGTTCCAAAGAAGATCGCATTGAATTGACATGCCTAGAACATCAAGAGCCTCCGACTGATTAATATTGTGAGGAACTCACCAAAGGTGGGTTCCCACAAAACAATAGATAATGATAATGACCGCGGCACATTGTCACCTTGTGGGGGATCCACCACCGGTGGGTCCCCACTACTCAACGCTTAGCGGCGACCACAACCACGACGGTTGTAGCGCCATATTTCGGCGGCAAGCGCTAGCATTAGAAAGTAGAGTACAACAGCCAGGGACTGAAAAAATCCCGCAAAAAACAACGCTCCGGGCTCCCACGAGAGGAAGACAGCAGGACGCTGTGTGGAAAAGCCACTCACACCGCCTATTTAAGAGGCCGACGCGCAGAAATCGGTCTCTATTCACTAGCCATCGCGCGACAAAGGAGTGTACCTATTTGAATAGTGACAAACGTTTCAGTGAACTAAGTGCTAACGTGCAGTGAATTAAGTGCTAACAACCGGAGGACACCGGTACAGAGGACACCACAACCGTGCCTTTACACCTCGAAGGACCCTTGCGAAACAGTACCGACGCCCGTCGAAGGACTATCAGCAGAGTGAGTCTTCATCGCATAGACATTTATAATTGTAACCAGTAGGCTTGAAAATTTTATCACCCACCCTGTCTCCCCGTGTGGTTTGTTAACCGACGGGCTCCCATCATGAATCCTCCACAATCCCGCATACCGTGTGGTTTGTTAACCGACGGCTCCCATCCTTGATTCCCCACATCCCATACGTCTTCCCCTTGATTCCGACTTACGACGGAACCTTGTAGTTGGCTAACTGACGGTACGCCCGCTCCCCGTGAGGAACGCAGCTGGAGTCGAGGTCGGCGGGATAGGTTATCTTAAGTTTTATATTAAGCAAAGTGAAACCTGTTTTGTTTTTAGTTTAATAAAGTTATTAACCATAAAACCCTTGTGTTACATAATTAGAGGGGTCAGGGCGGGATTACGTGCAGGTATCATCAGGGGAACTATTGTCGTCGTCAGGTATTGTGACCCGAACCACTGGACGCGCGACAGCTACTCCACGCCAGCCAAAGGAAGGTTCCTCACAATTGGCGCCCGAACAGGGGCCCTTGGGGTAAAAATTTCAGCGACGACAATAGCAGCAGAAATCCCACGTTTCAAGGACCGGAAGTTCGAGAAAGCAAGCAGAAGCGGCACCGGAAAAGCTATAGTTACAAGAAGCCAAGCAGCGCACCTAGCGAGTAAGCAACGGAGACACACACCGCACAGAGGTTAGTAAAGAAACAGACCAAGCAGGTAAACATCAGAGAAACACACCAGCAAGATCGATATACTACGTTTACATCGACCTCGAATGAGTCATTCGCGTCAGATTTCGCGAATGAGAAGCCGAATGAGAATAATTTCCATACGAGTTGACAAATGCGAATCCATCTCATTCGTTTTGAATGAGTATCGAATGAGAACAAATTAAGATTTTGAAACAACCTATAGCTGGGATCAAAAAAATTCCAAAACAAAAACAGTGGAAATTGAACGCAAATAATTGCAATCAGCTGTTTTACACGTTTTACAAGTGTGGGGACAACCCACATTAACATAAAGGAAACGTTATCTATAATAAATAGTGAATTCCAATTTAAATGTATACAAATATATAAAATCGGCGTTACAAATTGTTGCAAGACTTTCTGTTTGCATACTTGAAATTAATAATGCTGTTTTTGTTAATTCTTCCATTTTTCGCAATCAATAAATTATATGACTATGTTGTAAATTATTTTCAATCGATTTTTCAGAACAGCTGATAGTTTTGCTAAAACGAATGAGAAAGGCGATGTAAACGGTTTGCGAATGACTGACAGGCTTATTCTGTAAACTCACATCTTACGTTCAGTTCCTGCGTTCAAATTATCACATGATCAAAAGCGAGGTATTCTGTAAGCTTTCAGAAGCATGGGATGGGAACTCGTAAGAATTGACCGGGTTTTGCTTTTATCTGTCATTCTTCATGTGTTTGTATACTATTTCAATCGGCATAGTGTTACCATGTATAATGAATGCTAAGTATGAGAGCAATTGCTTAAATGATATCTCCCACATTTTTATACATGAAGAATTTATTTATTTGCTAAATTGTGTCATGATTTTAAATGTTGAACATTTTTAAAATTTTCAACATAATCTCAATTAAAATTAAGTAATTTTGTATGTAAATTTCGCAATTTCTTATGTAAATTTAATGTGGCGTAACCTGGCAACAATGGTTAGCGTCATGGAAAATCATCAATTAAGTAGAGAAGGTGCATTGTGTGAAAATATTGAAGCTTTATTGTGAAAATATTGAAGTTTTAACTAGGAAAATAATTATAATAACGCAAATAAATTCAATATTAAATGTTAACGCAAAAAAATTTCACTGACAAAATGACCACAAACACCGACAGAGTGGAAACGACTGGTTCTCTTTTGCGAGCTATATGACAGATGAACGCATGCAGTCGAATGTTACAAACTTCGTATGTTTTCATCAACAGCTTTGAAAAGCATGTAAAACTACCAACAACATACGTTACAAAGACATGGGATGTGATGCGTTCAGTTTTATTTTTTTTCTGACAAGAGAACATATATTTTAAGAAAATAACAAAAGAGAATAGAAAATAAAATCGAACTGAACGCAGGATGTCAGTTTACAGAATAAGCCTGTGATTCAATATTCTCATTCGAGGTCGATGTAAACGTAGCATTAGCAAAGATCTCCCAGCGAAGAACCTCATCGCAAGCCAAGACATACAACGCACGCAAGCCAACACACACACACACACATCACGCAAGCCAAGACACAAACCGTACGCAAGACACACACAGCACCCAAGCCAAGACACGCACCGCAAGAAAACTCACCAAGACGAATTCAACAGAGACGCAAACCACAAAACTTACGAGGCAGTGGTGCTGCCCGTAACATCCCGCAAGAAAACAATTAATAAATGAAATTTAAATGAATTCTCAATAAATCAAGTAAAATAATTTATGCATAAAATAAATACTAAAATACAAAATTAATAGACAAAGTCACTAGCTAAGATAATGAATGTCAGCACCGCTAAACCCATAAAAACGGGATGGGTGTACAACGTACAGAAGGAGGAGTTCCAGAAAATTATGGAGGAACTTGAGCTCGAGGCAACAGGGACGGTAGAGGAGTTACTACGACGATTTTACGGTTACGTCACCAGAACAGAGCTAAGCGACGCAGAGGAGTCACGCCTGAGAGAACTCGAACAGAAATACAAGTGTTCTCCCTCACCGGCGCCCAGTGGACAACAACGAGTCAGCCTTACGACGACGACAACGACAACCAGCGCGATGCCACTACCAACGCTATATACCGGTACACCTCAGGCAGCCCAAAGGGTCAGTTATTGACACAGTCCGCAGATGGGCGACGCGATATGATGGCGGCCAAGAGCCACTCGCATTTTTGGAACGGCTTGAAGAATTGGCAAAGGCGTACGGCATTAACCTCGACACTCTGCCCCACATCATGCCGTAGTTACTGAAAGACCGGGCATTGGCATGGTATCGCAACTGGGACAACTGGCAGGCTTTCCAACGCGACTTTCGGAAGTTTTTCCTGCCCGCTCGGTACTTCGAGTACCTCGACGACAGCATACGCCGTCGCGTTCAATGCCCTCGGGAGACTTTCAAGGACTACGTGCTAGGGATACAGACCCTTATGAGGCAAGCCGGCCTACAAAGCGAACAGCAGTTGCAACGAATTTATCGGAATTGTCGCAGCGAATACCAGATCTTTATCCGATGCAAGGGCTTCGTGAATTTGAAAGAATTAATCGCTCTCGCCGAGGATTTCGAGGACATCAGGAGAGAAAAGGCTAAAGAACCGCCACCACGACCCCGTCCAGAGCAGCACCGACAACTGGCGCAGACATCAACAGCAGAATCGGCGACTTGCAGACCAGTCTCGACGAGTTACGCAGGCATCAACAGAAGAAATCATCAGGAATCCACGCGCTGCTTGCAGACGCTGCGGGGGCAGGGGCACTTACAGCACGAGTGTCAGCGTCACAGTAAAATATTCTGCTGGGAGTGCGGAAAAGTCGGCATCCTCACCATCGAGTGCTGTAAAAGACGAGCGGGAAACGCCGAGGAGGACCAACCGACAGGAGGGGTGTTGGAACCTCAAGACCAGTAAATCCCCCCAACACAAGACCAGGCATCCCCCCAACCGAACTAAACACGAGCAATACAAGGAACTACAAAGTAATAGCAGGTGCGACAAGCTCCTCCTATGAGCCACATCAGTTGGCAGCCACGACATCTGCATCAGCACCGTTGCTTAGCGATGGCAGGAAGATCCTGGCAAAGGTGAGAATCGGAGAAGTGAATTTGGAGGCGACGTTGGACACTGGAGCCACACGAAGTTTCGTCAGCGCCAATCGGGTAGCGGAATTGGGACTCCCCGAGACGTCCGACAGCACAGGTGTAAAGGTCCAGCTGGCAGACGGTGGCGTGCGGGTAGTGCACCGGTCCCTTCGAGCAGAAGTTCAACTGGGCAATAGCAGTGGCGTGATAGACCTACTAGTCATGCCAGGAGTGATCGATCCGCTGGTGCTAGGAATGGACCTCCTGGCAAAAATTGATACCACTCTACAGTGCGGAGGCCAACGGCTCCAACTCAGGGAACGAGCAGCTTGCCCAACAGAGCAATGCACACTAACACAGGCAACAGACACCTCGGCCGGACATGAACAAAACCCCAGTAGCAACCGAACAAGACAGGCTTGCAACCCACAGGCAAGCGACCCAACAAACAAGGCTATCATCAGCAAACACAACCCCGTCGAGGAACAGGTCGAGGAATTCCTAGACGAAGAACTACGTGGCTTCGATGAATTGGAGGGCACGTCAAACATAGCTACACACCATATTGTAATGAAGGACGAACGACCCCTCAAGCAGCGATATTACCCGAGAAATCCCGCTATGCAGAGAGTAAAATACAGACGAGTAAAGTGGAACGTCGTGGCAGATGCCTCACTAGGCAGCCAGCGGACGTCCTATTAGTTTAGGACGCCAACACCGCGGATTGCCGATGGCATGCCATGAAGCTTCAAGACGTAAAGACAAGCCCAGAGAAATTCCCGGATTACACAAACCTCGATGGACAACTCTATCGACACTTCCCAGTGTCTGACCTAGACGATGACTCGCCACTTTGGAAGTTGTGCGTCCCTAAGAATCTGCGACCTCGGGTGCTCGCCGAGAACCACGACAACTCCACCGCTGGACATCACGGGATTCGCAAAACAACAATCAGAATTGGCAAACGTTACTACCGGCATGGCGCGGGATATTAAAAGGTATGTCAATAGCTGCGAATCCTGCCAGAGAGATAGTTCCTCTGCGCAAGGCGACAAGTGAGAGCCTTCAGAAAGCCCTGCGTGAGCGAATTGTCTGTCGCTATGGAGTACCAAAGGTCCTCATTTGTGACAACGGACCACAATTCAGCAGCGCCCACTTCAAGGAATATTTAAAGAAGATGGGAATCCGTCAGCAATTCACCGCTCCATACATGCCGCAGGAAAACCCAACCGAGCGAGCAAATCGAAACGTTAAACGTATCATTGCACAATTAGCAAAAGGGGTCCAACTTGCGCTGGGAGCGCTGGGACGAACTCCCAGAAATCATGCTAGCCATCAACACCACAGTCTTCGAGTTCACAGGCTACACACGAGCGTTTCTCACACAGGTAAGAGAACCACGATTACCTCGAGCACTATACGACGAAAACACACTAGGCACAGGCAACCCGGAACAGAGCCCACATCGACGAGCTCAACGATTACAGGGAATCTTTGAAGTTGTACGAAGCAACCTTCGCCGCGTAGCACATGCCCAGGCGCGGCACTACAATTTACGACATCGACCTTGGAAACCACAGATTGGCCAGCGAGTTTTGGCGAAAACAAATTTTTTGTCCAACGCAGCCGAGAAATTTACAGCGAAACTGGCGCCGAAGTTCAACGGGCTGTACCGCGTCATGGGATTCAGCTCCTCAGTCATTGTACAGTTTAAACTGGAAGGATCGGAGCGGACACGCACTGCACATATCAGCGAAGTGAAGCTATATCGCGACGCCCACACATCTCCTTGCGACTCCGAAGGGGAGAAAGAGCTCTCGTCAGACCGAGTAGCCCGACACTCGGACCACAGACACCACAGAACAGCCATCTGAACAGACAGATCGACGAGCGGTCGACACGGACCGCTAGAATCTATTAACGTCTTCTTCTTTCATTATAGCTAACCAACTCGGACCAGACAACCCCGACCACAATAGAAGATGTCATACGCAATGGAAGCGGAGGAAGGTTCGCTTCTCCAATACCCTCCGGGCCCAGGCGGAATCCAGGTGCGAGTCCAAGACTTCGCAAAGCTCAGCAGCGGCAGGTGGCTGAACGACGTATTGGTGGAGGTATACCTCCGCTGGGTCCAACAGAGTACCGGAGTTCCACGTTGCGGGAACGCACCCACATATTTAGCCCGTTCTTCTTCGACCGGATGGCAAGGGGTCGGAGCGCCGAGGAGCGATTCCAATCCGTGCGTCGTTGGACAAGGTAAATAGACCTCACGGCGATGACGGTTATAGTGTGGCCTATAAACTCAGGGGACCATTGGGAGGCAATGGTTGCCTATTTACCAAGCGCCGGGACCAAGCGTAAGCGAGTAAGCAACGGAGACACACACCGCACAGAGGTTAGTGAAGAAACAGACCAAGCAGGTAAACATCAGAGAAACACACCAGCAAGATCGTTATACTACGTTTACATCGACCACGAATGACTCATTCGCGTCAGGTTTCGGGAATGAGAAGCCGAATGAGAATAATTTCCATACGAGTTGACAAATGCGAATCCATCTCATTCGTTTTGAATGAGTATCGAATGAGAACAAAATAAAGATTTTGAAAGAACCTATAGCTGGGATAAAAAAAATTCCATTTGGAACAGAAACTTACCAAAGAGGACAAAACTTTTGTTGTATAAAACCTGTATTAGACCTGTTATCTTGTATGGATTTCCTATTTGGTTTAACGTTTCTCCAACTGTCATTAGAGAATTTGAAATTTTAGAACGCAAGGTCTTACGTCATTGCATTGGAAAGTATTTCCAATCGCCTACAAAACGTTTCTCGAATCGTTTCGTTTATTCGGAAGCTAAAGTTTGCCCAATTGGCCTTTACGTGTCAGATATTCTACATAGATTTATCAATAGAATTTCTTGCCATGTTAACGATTGCATTCTTGATATCTTCAACCAACAAAGAGTTTTTAGCTGGTCAAATTTAAGGTATTTATCACCCATTGGCTTCGCTAACGAAGCTCCCGCTAATTTTGATTTAAATGTGTCACTTTGTCACAATTTTTATAAAAATACAGTTCCTGATTCTCATAGAGGTTAGCACTCAAATGTGTCTAAAAGGTTTGTTTTCTCTTTTTTGGTTTTGTATTAATTTTTTATTATTATTTTTTTTTTCTTTATTTTTCTTTTCTTAGAGCACTAAGTTAGCATTAAGTTAGCATTAAGATCTAATCTAGGTTAAGTGATCTATATATCTCAATCCATGTCAGCTCCGGGAGCAAGAGCGTTTAATGTTCATGTTATTGTTTTCTTCAATGTTCTCTTCTTATTAATAAGTTTGATACTGCTGTACATATATGTTTTTTAGATAATACATTATAGTCTTTAATTTTTATCCACAATTGTAATTTGAATTTTTGTAAACTTATAATGTTGTTGAAAAAAAGGCTCAATAAAATTTCAATTCAATTCAATTCAATTCAAAAAATTCCAAAACAAAAACAGTGGAAATTGAACGCAAATAATTGCAATCAGCTGTTTTACACGTTTTACAAGTGTGGGGACAACCCACATTAACATAAAGGAAACGTTATCTATAATAAATAGTGAATTCCAATTTAAATGTATACAAATGTATAAAATCGTCGTTACAAATTGTTGCAAGACTTTCTGTTTGCATACTTGAAATTAATAATGCTGTTTTTGTTAATTCTTCCATTTTTCGCAATCAATAAATTATTTGACTATCTTGTAAATTATTTTCAATCGATTTTTCAGAACAGCTGATAGTTTTGCCAAAACGAATGAGAAAGGCGATGTAAACGGTTTGCGAATGACAGGCTTATTCTGTAAACTCACATCCTGCGTTCAAATTATCACATGATCAAAAGCGAGGTATTCTGTAAGCTTTCAGAAACATGGGATGGGAACTCGTAAGAATTGACCGGGTTTTGCTTTTATCTGTCATTCTTCATGTGTTTGTATACTATTTCAATCGGCATAGTGTTACCATGTATAATGAATGCTAAGTATGAGAGCAATTGCTTAAATGATATCTGCCACATTTTTATACATGAAGAATTTATTTATTTGCTAAATTGTGTCATGATTTTAAATGTTGAACATTTTTAAAATTTTCAACATAATCTCAATTAAAATTAAGTAATTTTGTATGTAAATTTCGCAATTTCCTATGTAAATTTAATGTGGCGTAACCTGGTTAGCGTCATGGAAAATCATCAATTAAGTAGAGAAGGTGCATTGTGTGAAAATATTGAAGCCTTATTGTGAAAATATTGAAGTTTTAACTAGGAAAATAATTATAATAACGCAAATAAATTCAATATTAAATGTTAACGCAAAAAAATTTCACTGACAAAATGACCACAAACACCGACAGAGTAGAAACGACTGGTTCTCTTTTGCGAGCTATATGACAGATGAACGCATGCAGTCGAATGTTACAAAATTCGTATGTTTTCATCAACAGCTTTGAAAAGCATGTAAAACTACCAACAACAGACGTTACAAAGACATGGGATGTGATGCGTTCAGTTTTATTTTTTTTCTGACAAGAGAACATATATTTTAAGAAAATAACAAAAGAGAATAGAAAATAAAATCGAACTGAACGCAGGATGTGAGTTTACAGAATAAGCCTGTGATTCAATATTCTCATTCGAGGTCGATGTAAACGTAGCATTAGCAAAGATCTCGCAGCGGAGAACCTCATCGCAAGCCAAGACATACAACGCTCGCAAGCCAAGACACACACACATCACGCAAGCCAAGACACAAACCGTACGCAAGCCAAGACACACACAGCACGCAAGCCAAGACACGCACCGCAAGAAAACTCACCAAGACGAATTCAACAGAGACGCAAACCAGAAAACTTACGAGGAAGTGGGGCTGCCCGTAACATCCCGCAAGAAAATAATTAATAAATAAAATTTAAATGAAATCTCAATAAATCAAGTAAAATAATTTATGCATAAAATAAATACTAAAATACAAAAATAATAGACAAAATCACTAGCTAAGATAATGAATGTCAGCACCGCTAAACCCATAAAAACGGGATGGGTGTACAACGTACAGAAGGAGGAGTTCCAGAAAATTATGGAGGAACTTGAGCTCGAGGCAACAGGGACGGTAGAGGAGTTACGACGACGATTTTACGGTTACGCCACCAGAACAGAGCTAAGCGACGCAGAGGAGTCACGCCTGAGAGAACTCGAACAGAAATACAAGCGTTCTCCCTCACCGGGGCCCAGAGGGCAACAACGAGTCAGCCTTACGACGACGACAACGACAACCAGCGCGACGCCACTACCAACGCTATATACCGGTACACCTCAGGCAGCCCAAACGGACGCTCTCACCTCGCATGGGTCAGTATTGACACAGTCCGGAGATGGGCGACGCGATATGATGGCGGCCAAGAGCCACTCGCATTTTTGGAACGGCTTGAAGAATTGGCAAAGGCGTACGGCATTAACCTCGACACTCTGCCCCACACCATGCCGTAGTTACTGAAAGACCGGGCATTGGCATGGTATCGCAACTGGGACAACTGGCAGGCTTTTCAACGCGACTTTCGGAAGTTTTTCCTGCCCGCTCGGTACTTCGAGGACCTCGACGACAGCATACGCCGTCGCGTTCAACGCCCTCGGGAGACTTTCAAAGACTACGTGCTAGGGATACAGACCCTTATGAGGCAAGCCGGCCTACAAAGCGAACAGCAGTTGCAACGAATTTATCAGAATTGTCGCAGCGAATACCATATCTATATCCGACGCAAGGACTTCGTGAATTTGGAAGAATTAATCGCTCCCGCCGAGGATTTCGAGGACATCGGGAGAGAAAAGGCTAAAGAACCGCCACCACGACCACGTCTAGAGCAGCGCAGACATCAACAGCAGAATCGGCGCCCCGGCGACTTGCAGACCAGTCTCGACGAGTTACGCAGGCATCAACAGAAGAAATCATCAGGAATCCACGCGCTGCTTGCAGACGCTGCGGGGGCAGGGGCACTTACAGCACGAGTGTCAGCGTCACAGTAAAATATTCTGCTGGGAGTGCGGAAAAGTCGGCATCCTCACCATCGAGTGCTGTAAAAGACGAGCGGGAAACGCCGAGGAGGACCAACCGACAGGAGGGGTGTTGGAACCTCAAGACCAGTAAATCCCCCCAACACAAGACCAGGCATCCCCCCAACACAAGACCAGGCATCCCCCCAACACAAGACCAGGCATCCCCCCAACCGAACTAAACACGAGCAATACAAGGAACTACAAAGTAACAGCAGGTGCGACAAGCTCCTCCTATGAGCCACATCAGTTGGCAGCCACGACATCTGCATCAGCACCGTTGCTTAGCGATGGCAGGAAGATCCTGGCAAAGGTGAGAATCGGAGAAGTGAATTTGGAGGCGACGTTGGACACTGGAGCCACGCGAAGTTTCGTCAGCGCCAATCGGGTAGCGGAATTGGGACTCCCCGAGACGTTCGACAGCACAGGAGTAAAGGTCCAGCTGGCAGACGGTGGCGTGCGGGTAGTGCACCGGTCCCTTCGAGCAGAAGTTCAACTGGGCAATAGCAGTGGCGTGATAGACCTACTAGTCATGCCAGGAGTGATGGATCCGCTGGTGCTAGGAATGGACTTCCTGGCAAAAATTGATACCACTCTACAGTGCGGAGGCCAACGGCTTCAACTCAGGGAACGAGCAGCTTGCCCAACAGAGCAATGCACACTAACACAGGCAACAGACACCTCGGCCGGACATGAACAAAACCCCAGTAACAACCGAACAAGACAAGCTTGCAACCCACAGGCAAGCGACCCAACAAACAAGGCTATCATCAGCAAACACAACCCCGTCGAGGAACAGGTTGAGGAATTCCTAGACGAAGAACTACGTGGCTTCGATGAATTGGAGGGCACGTCAAACATAGCTACACACCATATTGTAATGAAGGACGAACGACCACTCAAGCAGCGATATTACCCGAGAAATCCCGCTATGCAGAGAGTAAAATACAGACGAGGAAAGTGGAACGTCGTGGCAGATGCCCTCACTAGGCAGCCAGCGGACGTCCTATTAGTTTAGGACGCCAACACCGCGGATTGCCGATGGCATGCCATGAAGCTTCAAGACGTAAAGACAAGCCCAGAGAAATTGCCGGATTACACAATCCTCGATGGACAACTCTACCGACACTTCCCAGTGTCTGACCTAGACGATGACTCGCCACTTTGGAAGTTGTGCGTCCCTAAGAATCTGCGACCTCGGCTGCTCGCCGAGAACCACGACAACTCCACCGCTGGACATCACGGGATTCGCAAAACAACAATCAGAATTGGCAAACGTTACTACTGGCCCGGCATGGCGCGGGATATTAAAAGGTATGTCAACAGCTGCGAATCCTGCCAGAGGTACAAACCCTCACAAGAAAAACCAGCCGAACATATGCTGACACATCTGAGCAACGAACCATGGTCGATGATCTGTGCTGACTTCATAGGACCGCTGCCGCGTACGCCGCAGGGTCACACCATGGCACTGGTCATGTACGACAAGTTCTCCAAGTGGACGGAGATAGTTCCTCTGCGCAAGGCGACAAGTGAGAGCCTTCAGAAAGGCCTGCGTGAGCGAATTGTCTGCCGCTATGGATTACCAAAGGTCCTCATTTGTGACAACGGACCACAATTCAGCAGCGCCCACTTCAAGGAATATTTAAAGAAGATGGGAGTCCGTCAGCAATTCACCGCTCCATACATGCCGCATGAAAACCCAACCGAGCGAGCAAATCGAAACGTTAAACGTATCATTGCACAATTAGCAAAAGGGATCCAACTTGCGCTGGGACGAACAACTCCCAGAAATCATGCTAGCCATCAACACCACAGTCTTCGAGTTCACAGGCTACACACGAGCGTTTCTCACACAGGTAAGAGAACCACGATTACCTCGAGCACTATACGACGAAAACACACTAGGCACAGGCAACCCGGAACAGAGCCCACATCGACGAGCTCAACGATTACAGGGAATCTTTGAAGTTGTACGAAGCAACCTTCGACGCGTAGCAAATGCCCAGGCGCGGCACTACAATTTACGACATCGACCTTGGAAACCACAGATTGGGCAGCGAGTTTTGGCGAAAACACATTTTTTGTCCAACGCAGCCGAGAAATTTACAGCGAAACTGGCGCCGAAGTTCGTCGGGGCGTACCGCGTCATGGGATTCAGCTCCCCAGTCCAAAACCCTCCGGGCCCAGGCGGAATCCAGGTGCGAGTCCAAGACTTCGCAAAGCTCAGCAGCGGCAGGTGGCTGAACGACGTATTGGTGGAGGTATACCTCCGCTGGGTCCAACAGAGCACCGGAACCACGTTGCGGGAACGCACCCACATATTTAGCCCGTTCTTCTTCGACCGGAATGCAAGGGGTCGGAGCGCCGAGGAGCGATTCCAATCCGTGCGTCGTTGGACAAGGAAAATAGACCTCACGGCGATGACGGTTATAGTGTGGCCTATAAACTCAGGGGACCATTGGGAGGCAATGGTTGCCTATTTACCAAGCGCCGGGACCAAGCGTGGGTACGGTTGCATCCTACAGCTGCACTCGCTGTATCGACAGGACAACACCGAGAGGGCGAGGGGGCAGCCCAGATACGCGAATACTGTGGCGTGTTCATGCTCCACTTGGTGGAACAGATCATAAAGGACCCAGCAGCCTTCAAGGCAAGAATGCTGGCACGTCAAGACACCCCGTTCAACCCACAGGAGAAGCGCGAGGCGATCGCGCAAGTGACAACTCGCCACGGAGCAAGGAAGGGACGACCCATGAACAAAACAGGTGCACAGCCAAAGCCAACGACCTCCAACCCGTGCCGCAGGTTATGGAAGTGTGCTACAGTCTACGAGTGGAGCCCGAGGCCACGTCCGGACTCTCCGGAGACTTCGACGACGAGGCGCAGCCCACTCAGGCCCAGGAAGACATCACGAGAAGTGATCAACCAGCCGCTATCACAGCCCAGCTGGCACCAACGTCCGAGGGAGACGACGATGAGGCCATGCAATGGGTCAACGCCAGCCAAGAGCCATACGAAGGAGGCCGATACGGCTTCAAGGTGGATGCCGCATTGAATAGGGCCATCGAGACAAGTCCGCCCCCACCCAGCGCCTTTATAATTTCGACTTCCCCACGGCCACCACCAGGCCACGACATCATACCCCAGGGGGCGATCGAACACCCGTGGAACCGTGTTAGCGAAGAGGATCTGGCCGTAGAATTCCCAGTCAGTTTCGGGTACCTCTATGACCCGATCGAAGGGGGCTTCTACGACCAGCTCTATGCAGAGGTCCATGCCAAGGACACACCTCCAGCAAATTTGACTTCGTCAGTAACAGCCGGGACCGAGGAAAGTGTCTCTGACATGACGTAACAGACACCTGCGATGCCAACGCAAACCTTGGGGCAGAATCGCGAGGTACCACTGCAAGTCCAGGGGATGTCGTTCGTGGGATTGGACGACTTCCACACCAGAGGGCACCAGGTGCTGCCTCCTTATATGTGCTCTAAGGTCAGTTTCCGGTGCGAGGACCTGCAGCGACGCGCAGCGGCCAACAAGACCAAACGAAGACTGCGATACCACTTCGGGGGATACCGAGTGGTGATCGTCCTTGGTCCCCAAGGGACCACCATTTCCCTCCACCCTCTAAGTGGGGAGAGAGTGTGAGGAACTCACCAAAGGTGGGTTCCCACAAAACAATAGATAATGATAATGACCGTGGCACATCATCACCTTGGGGGGGCATCCACCACCGGTGGGTCCCCACTACTCAACGCTTAGCGGCGACCACAACCACGACGGTTGTAACGCCATCTTTCGGCGGCAAGCGCTAGCATTAGAAAGTAGAGCCCACCGACACCAACAGCCAGGGACGGGAAAAATCCCGCAACCACAACGCTCCGGGGTCCCACGAGAGGGAGACAGCAGGACGCTGTGTGGAAAAGCCACTCACACCGCCGCCGCTGGAAGTCCAGCGGGCGGCTATTTAAGAGACCGACGCGCAGAAATCGGTCTCTATTCTCTAGCCATCGCGCGACAAAGGAGTGTACCAATTTGAATAGTGACAAACGTTTCAGTGAACTAAGTGCTAACGTGCAGTGAATTAAGTGCTAACAACCGGAGGACACCGGTACAGAGGACACCACAACCGTGCCTTTACACCTCGAAGGACCCTTGCGAAACAGTACCGACGCCCGTCGAAGGACTATCAGCAGAGTGAGTCTTCATCGCATAGACATTTATAATTGTAACCAGTAGGCTTGAAAATTTTATCACCCACCCTGTCTCCCCGTGTGGTTTGTTAACCGACGGGCTCCCATCATGAATCCTCCACAATCCCGCATACCGTGTGATTTGTTTGTGTGATTCCCCACATCCCATACGTCTTCCCCTTGATTCCGACTTACGACGGAACCTTGTAGTTGGCTAACTGACGGTACGTCCGCTCCCCGTGAGGAACGCAGCTGGAGTCGAGGTCGGCGGGATAGGTTATCTTAAGTTGTATATTAAGCAAAGTGAAACCTGTTTTTTTTTAGTTTAATAAAGTTATTAACCATAAAACCCTTGTGTTACATAATTAGAGGGGTCAGGGCGGGATTACGTGCAGGTATCATCAGGAGAACTATTGTCGTCGTCAGGTATTGTGACCCGAACCACTGGACGCGCGACAGCTACTCCACGCCAGCCAAAGAAAGATTCGTCACAATATGTACACAACCCATATTTAGAGGTGGAAAGTTGTCACCCGCTAGACGTTTGCGGGTCAAAAAACAGCATTGGGTCTTCCGCGCATTAAAATCGACCCGATTCGCTCGACCCCACTCCTGGATTTTAGTGAGGTCAGAGTGGATTGTGTCATTCAAAATTCTGCGCCTTCTGTTGATTTCCAGTATAGAAGGACGTTTGAAGAATGAATATGAATGACAAATTCTGCTGTCATCAGAAAACGAGTAGACTGGGTTTGATGTCAATGACAGGAGGTCATTGATAAAAATAAGAAAAAGAGTTGGAGACGACCGAACCCTGCGGAACTCCAGCATTAATGGAGTGCTCTTCGGAAGCAAAACCGTCTATCACAACCCGCATAGAACGGCCGCTGAGGAAACTCGATATCCATTGAGTGAAGGTATTACCGACAGCATAAGCAGTCAACTTAGACACGATTGCCTTATGCCACACCCGGTCAAATGCCTTAGAGATATCCAGACCAACAACCTTACTCTCACCGAACTGTTGAATACAGTGAGCAGATTGCTATGGGCTGGTAAATTGCAGGATTCGTAGCCTCACCTTTTTTGGGAATTGGCTGCACATTGGCAATCTCCCAAGAAGTAGGAAAAACACCTGAAGTAAACGATAAATTAAAGATATTGCGTAATGGGCGAGCCAGTTGTTTAGTTCTCAATTTGGTAATTTCTACAAACACTTGAACTTGTAGGAATTTGTTAGAGAATTTAGTTTGATACAACAAGCACTTGAACTTGTTGAACAGTATAGATTGCACATGTAGTGGCGTTTCCGTCTTCTGCAGCGATCTTTCCTGAAATGGTCCAGCCGAAGACGCTGTTTTGCAACGTTGGGAATCCGTCTCCGAGCGAAAGTTTTTCGCCCATAAAGAACGCATGATAATACTCTGCTCTAAGTAGTACATCGATATTTCCTGGAAGGTAGAAGCGGGAGTCGGCCAAATTGATGGAGGGATAGACCACGCTGAGATCTCCTGGGATGGCTGGTTCGAAATGATATTTGGTAAGATGAACACTTCATATTGCATGTTGAACTCCGAATTCTTGGATTCTAGACTTATGCAGGCCCGTCTTTGTATTGTTTTTCTGTGTTTTGTATTGTTTTTCTTGTTTTAGGCAATTGAAGCAAATGTTGTTTGCCTTTACGACTTTCACTCGCTCACTGATCGGCAATCGTTTAAATTGTGAGCAAGCGAACAGTGGATGCACCGTCTCCTTACACACGATGCAATGTTTGGTTGACTGACTGGTGGAGGTGGTCATTGCCGTCAAAGTTTTTCCTCTTTCCTCCTGGCCAATCGCTTCCAAGGACTGGAATCGGACTTCCAGTGACGTTAACAGCTGTTGTATCGAAGGAAGTTCTCGTGGCTTTTGCAGGGATTGCTCGAAGAGTAGATGCGTTGCTCGGTCCAACTTTTTGATGAGAAGGTGAACCAGCAGTGGACCCCAAGAATCAGCAGCGATGCCAATGTTAGTTAAGGCAGCTAATGATTCCTTGGTGGTGTCATGAAATGCCTTTATTTCGGCAACTGATGGCTCCGTATGCGTGGGTTGCCCCAACAGCTTATCGAGTAAACTAGTGGTGAACTAGGAGACGCATGTTGTTGTATCGGTCTTTCAATGTGTCCAAGGCCGTTTGATAGTTTTCCTCCGTCAATGTTAAATGTCTGACAAGTTTTTCTGCGTCGCCAGTCAAATTAGTCTTCAGATACCATATCTTTTGGATGTTCGGAATCGGCTGTGTATGGATAATTTCATTAAACAGATCATGAAACAGACGCCATTTCAGATAATTCCCATCAAATTTCGGGATCTCAATTTTTGGTGCCGATATTTTGACGGAATTTGTTGGGCTGCTTACTGGCATGATGACAGAGGATTTTAGTGCTCCACGTTGTTCAATCACCCTCTCTTCTAGTTGGATGTAGGCTGCCATATCGTATCCTTCTGATTGTGGGTCGTCATGGAGTTCCCACAGAGTAAAGTTTACTGCCTCGATGTTGTCCCATAGTTTTTCCATTGCTGTGAGACATTGTGTCGGTGCATTATCTCGTGCACTTCCATTGAGCAACCTTTCAAGTGAGGCCATCATTGCCCTTTGTTTGCGGATGCTAGGCATGATAGAGGCACCTTTGGTTGTTGTGGTGTTCGTGCTAGCTGAGCTGTCTGATGAATTGGGATATGCTTCGGCAGCCTTTTCTCGATTGATGGGTTGAGATTGCTGCAAAGTACCCAGTTCTTGTTGAAACAGCTCAATGTATTGGTCTACTACTGTCTTTATGTTGTTGTAGTAGTCCTTCGTGAAGTATTCGTGGGTCAAATCCAGGTCCTGTCGCGCACGGATCTCGTAATCCTTTTGATCGAATTTTGCCCAAGCTTCCTTCAATAGGTTCACACGCTCTTCAAAGTATTTTACCGATGTTTTCCTGTCCGCAGAGTCTTTTTTGTAGTTGCGTATGATTCGTTGGATCTCATTTCCAATGTCCTGCTGAGATACTACAAGCGCTGTGAACGTCATTCCGCTGGATGGAGTCTCGATCACGTCGGGGTCACCAATGTTTAGTTCGCAATTTGGTAATTCCTGCAAGCACTTGAACTTGTAGGAATTTGTTAGAGAATTTAGTTTGATACAACAAGCTCTTGAACTTGTTGTATCCCTTTAAATTTCAGCAGGTGCGCGTTGAGCGTCAATGAATAGTTCTCAAGTTGTTAATTCCTACAAGTACTTGAACTTGTAGAAAGCAAACCGCTGGATTTGAGGTTGTCAAGCTAACAGAACTTTTATTAAGTACACTTCTTCCTTATATACTAATTTTACATGCATACATAGACTTGAAAATATCAAATACAATGAAAATTACTATAAAAATAACAAAATTATAAAATGTAAAAATAATGCAGCGTGGTCAGCGGTTCATACGGCGACGTTGCTTGCAGACACCGGCGCAGCACGTCGGCGGGTTGGTGCTGTTCCCACGACGACATCTGATTCCAGCGGAATTTAGCGCGTTTGCTGCTGGCAGCGGAATCAGCTTTGTTTTGCATTTATTTGTGTATTTTCTGGAACACCAGTGTTGAGGCGCACTTTCTCAATAAGTGGGCTGAAATGCCATCCGGTCCCGAGGATTTGTTGACATTGAGGTTTGCAAGCACTCTTTTAACAAGCAAGCACTTTAAAAGTTCGTAGAGAACTTTTTCGCGCTTTAGAGTGCCAGTGCACCTATTTCTGGCCTGATTGCACAGCAGTTTGCCCGTGAGCAGAGCCATCGACACCAACAGCTAGGGACGGGAAAAGTCCCGCAAGCAACAACGTTCCGAATGGACTGTGATCACAAGCGGCATGATGTGCCTTTACTCCAACCCAACAACTATAGCATGAAAGCGCGCAGATAGCGGGATCTCACGAGAGGGATACAGCCGGGCGCCGTGTGGCAAAGCCACTTACCGCCGCCGCGAGTCCAGCGGGTGGCTATTTAAGGGACCGACGCGCAGAAGTCGATCTCTGTTCTCCAGCCCTCGAGAAGCTAATCAGTGAAAACCGTGTACTAGCAGTGAATACAAATTAATAGAGTGAAGACGCAGCGACAACAGTGCTTGATACCCTTCGAAGGACACCTGGCGATCAGCAACAAACGGCAGAGTGAGCCATTATTGTTATCTATGTACCCATATCATCAAAGTTTATATCGACCATCCCTGTATCCCGTGTGGTTTCTAAACCGACGGGCTCCGATCCTTGATTCCCCATAATCTCGCGTAGTTGGCTAACTGACGAGACTCCCGACTTACGACGAAACCCGTGTAGTTGGCTAGCTGACGAGACTCCCGACTTACGACGGAACCCGTGTAGTTGGCTAACTTAACTGACGGTACGTCTTCTCCCCGTGAGGAACGCGGTTGGAATTGAAGTCACAGGTATAAGGTAGCATAAGCCCAAATTTTAAGCACGATTACAGTTGATTGATTACCGTAAACCAACTGTGCATGAAAATCAAGTGTTTAGATTAAGTAATCGCTAGATTACTGCAACTTATTGTATGTGAATAAAGTACAATTGAAAAGAGAACCACTTGTTACATAACCTGAGGCGTGCTGGGATGGCTTACGAATAGGTACCATCGGCTACGCTATTGACGGTCGTATATTATTGTGACCCGAACCTCTGGACACGCGACGGCTAATCCACGCCGCCAAAAAAAACTCACAATTGGCGCCCGAGCAGGGACTCTTGGGGTCAAAAATTCAGTGACGACAATAGCAGCAGAAATCCCACGCGTTAAGGACTGGAAGTTGGAGAAAGCAAGCAGAATCGGCACCGGATAAAGCTATCGATACGAAAAGCCAAGCAGCGCACGCAGTGAGCAAGCTACAGAGATATACACCGCACAGAGGTTAGTGAAGAAACAGACCAAGCAAATAAACATCAGAGAAACACACCGGCAAGATCATTAGCAAAGAACTTCCAGAGGAAAACCTCAACGCAAGCCAAGACACACAACGCACGCAAGCCAAGACATGCAACGCAAGAAAACTCACCTAGACGAATTCAACAGAGCCGCAAACCAGAAAAAATTAAGGAATACAGACCCTTATGAGGCAATCCGACCTACAAAGCGGCCAGCAGTTGCAACGAATTTATCGGAACTGTCGCAGCGAATACCAGATCTATATTCGACGCAAGGACTTCGTGAATTTGGAAGAATTAACCGCTCTCGCTGAAGATTTCGAGGACATCGGGAGAGAAAAGGCAAAAGAATCGCCACTACGATCTCGTCCAGAGCAACACCGACAACTGGCGCAGATCTCAACAGCAGAATCGGCGCCCCGGCGACTTGCAGACCAGTCTCGACGAGTTACGCAGGCATCAACAGAAGAAATCATCAGGAATCCACGCGCTGCTTGCAGACGCTGCGGGGGCAAGGGCACTTACAGCACGAGTGTCAGCGTCACAGTAAAATATTCTGCTGGGAGTGCGGAAAAGTCGGCATCCGCACCATCGAGTGCTGTAAAAGACGAGCGGGAAACGCCGAGGAGGACCAACCGACAGGAGGTGTGTTGGAACCTCAAGACCAGTAAATCCCCCCAACACAAGACCAGGCATCCCCCCAACACAAGACCAGGCATCCCCCCAACCGAACTAAACACGAGCAATACAAGGAACTACAAAGTAACCGCAGGTGCGACAAGCTCCTCCTATGAGCCACATCAGTTGGCAGCCACGACATCTGCATCAGCACCGTTGCTTAGCGATGGCAGGAAGATCCTGGCAAAGGTGAGAATCGGAGAAGTGAATTTGGAGGCGACGTTGGACACTGGAGCCACGCGAAGTTTCGTCAGCGCCAATCGGGTAGCGGAATTGGGACTCCCCAAAACGTTCGACAGCACAGGAGTAAAGGTCCAGCTGGCAGACGGTGGCGTGCGGGTAGTGCACCGGTCCCTTCGAGCAGAAGTTCAACTGGGCAATAGCAGTGGCGTGATAGACCTACTAGTCATGCCAGGAGTGATGGATCCGCTGGTGCTAGGAATGGACTTCCTGGCAAAAATTGATACCACTCTACAGTGCGGAGGCCAGCGGCTTCAACTCAGGGAACGAGCAGCTTGCCCAACAGAGCAATGCACACTAACACAGGCAACAGACACCTCGGCCGGACATGAACAAAACCCCAGTAACAACCGAACAAGACAAGCTTGCGACCCACAGGCAAGCGACCCAACAAACAAGGCTATCATCAGCAAACACAACCCCGTCGAGGAACAGGTTGAGGAATTCCTAGACGAAGAACTACGTGGCTTCGATGAATTGGAGGGCAAGTCTAACAGAGATACACCATATTGTAACGAATGACGAACGACCCCTCAAAAAGCGCTATTCCCCGAGAAATCCCGCTATGCAGAAAGTAGTTAACGACGAAGTGGATGAGCTATTAGAGAAGAGATGCATTGAACCATCAAATAGCCCATTTAGTGCTGGTCAAAAAGAAGACCGAACAATGGCGCGTCTGCATTGATTGTCGCCAACTTAATGCTCGGTCTGTACCTGATGGGTACCCACTGCCAAGGACACCACATTCTGGATCGTTTACGAGAAGCGCGGTACATATTATAAGTAGCCTCGATCTCAAAAATGGCTACTGGCGGATCCCTATGCACCCCGAGAGCAAGAAGTATACTGCATTTACCGTACCTGGCCGTTGCCTTTACCAGTGGCGTGTGATGCCATTCGGGTTGCACTCCGCGCCGGCCACATTTCAACGAGCGCTCGACCAGGTCATCGGGCCGGAACTGGAACCCTACGCTTTCGCATATTTGGACGATATCATCGTCACCGGAAAATCGTAGCAAGGTCACATGAAAAATCTGAGGTAAGTATTACGCCGGTTGAAAACTGCAAAATTAAAAATCAACAGAGAAAAATGCAATTTCTTCCAAGAGGAAATCAAGTACCTCGGTCACGTAGTGAGTGCCGACGGTATCAACACCGACCGGTACAAAGTCACGGGAATACGATATTTGCCACCACTGACCTACATACGAGGCGTTCGACGTTTTCTAGGCACCGCGTCCATGGTAACCGGTGGGTTCCTCCAACTCAACTTTTAGCGGCGACAACAACCACGACGGGTGCAACGCCATCTTCCGGCGGCAAGCGCCAACGTTAGTGCAGACGGCTGTAGGTACAGCCCGTGAGCAGAGTCCATCGACACCAACAGCTAGGGACGCGAAAAGTCCCGCAAGCAACAACGCTCCGAATGGACTGTGAGAGGATCACAAGCGGCATGATGTGCCGTCACGCTAACCCAACAACTATAGCATGAAAGCGCGCGGATAGCGGGATCTCACGAAAGGGATACAGCCGGGCGCCGTGTGGCGAAGCCACTTACCGCCGCCGCTGGAAGTCCAGCGGGTGGCTATTTAAGGGACCGACGCGCAGAAGTCCTCTGTTCTCCAGCCCTCGCGCAGCTAATCAGTGAAAACCGTGTACTAGCAGTGAATAAAAATTAATAGAGTGAATTGTTGGAACCGCCACTACGACCTCGTCCAGAGCAACACCGGCAACTTACGCAGACCTCAACAAGAGAATCGCCGCTTCGACGACTTTCAGAGCAGCCTCGACGAGTTACGCAGGCGTCAACAGAAGAAATCATCAGGAATCTACGCAGACGCTGCGGATGGCAGGGGCACTTACAGTATGCGTGTCAGCGTCCCAGTAAAATATTCTGCTGGCAGAGTGAAAAGGTCGGCATGCGCACCCCGGATGGCTAGGGGTCGGAGCGCCGAGGAGCGCTATCAATCCGTGCGTCGTTGGACGATGAAAATAGACCTCACGGCGATGACGGTCATCGTGTGGCCCGTAAACTCAGGTAACCACTGGGAGGCAATGGTTGCTTGCTTACCAAGCGCCGAAACCAAGTGTGGGTACGGTTGTATCCTACAGCTGGATTCGCTGTATCGACAAGCAAACACCGAAAGGGCAGCTCAGATACGCGAATACCTGTCGCCGGTATTTCGAAGTCGCGAGCTGCAAATGCAGCCATCCCGTTTCACGGAGGGGAATCTCATATTGATCAACGCAAATGTACCACGACAGACAAACGGCGATGACCGTGTCGTGTTCATGCTCCACTACGTGGAAGAGATCATCAAAGACCCAGTAGCCTCCAAGGCAAGAATGTTGGCACACCAGGACAACTCATTCAATCCGCAGGAGAAACGCGAGGCGATCGTGTAAGTACTAAAGCAACTCGCCACGGAGCAAGGAAGGAACGTAAGCATCCTCCCCATGTTAAAATTCGCCCCCATGTGCCCGACGATGCCAACTACGCACCCGACGACGCATGAGCGCAATAGGTGCACAGTCCAAGCCGCTGAGTTCCATATCGCGCCAAAACCGATAGAAGTGTAGCACACTTGCGAGTGGAGCCCGAGGCCACGTCCGAACTCTCAGGAGACTCCGACGACGAAGCGCAGCCCACTCAGGCCCAGGAAGGCATCAAAACGAGTGACCAACCAGCCACCACCAAGCACACCCGACCAAGCAGTACAATGACGAGCTCCACCCCGTGCCGAAGTTTATGGAAGTTTACAGCCTACGCGTGGATACCGAGGCCACGTCCGAATTCTCAGGAGGCTCCGATGACGAGGCGCAGCCCACTCAGGCCCAGGAAAGCATCAATACAAGTGACCAAGCAGCCGCTACCACAGCATATCTGGCACCAACGACCAAGCAGGACAACGATGAGGCCATGCAGTGGATCAAAACCAGCAAAGATCCATACGGAGGAGGCCAATACGGCTTTAGGGTGGATGCCGCCTTAAACAGGGCCATCGAGGCAAGTTTGCCGCCTTCAATGGCCTCTGTGATCCCGATGGCCACAGCGCCAGCACCAGGTCGCGACCTGGAGTTCACACACCACAGGGCGGCCGAACACCCGTGGCACCTTTACAGCGAAGAGGATCTGGCCGTAGAATGCCCAGTCAGTTTCGGGTATTTCTACGACACAATCAAATGAGGGTTCTGTGACCCGCTATATGCAAAGGTCCATGCCTAGGACATACCTCCAGAAAATTTGACCGCGTCAGTTACGATCGAGACCGAGAAAAGTGTCCCTGACATGGTGCATCAGGCACCCGCGATGCCACGTCAAACCCTCGAGCAGGATCGCGTGGTACCACCTCAAGTCAAGGGCATGTGGGTCCGGACGATTTCCACGACAGAGGACACCAGATGCTGCCTCCATACATATGCAACAACATAAATTCCCGTTGCGAGGAGCTGCGGAGACGAGCAGCGGCCAACAAAAGCAGGCGGAGGCTGCGTGAGAATTCGTTTTTCGGTCGCGTCATTAGATTGTGGTATAATCTCCCTGCATATGTCTTCCCGCCCACTTACAGCGTCCAAAACTTCCAGAGAAGTGTAAACCAATAACCTGTAAAGTGTCTCCAATAACCTGTCATCCCTTCGGAACCAACAAATGCTTTGCATGGATAGGGGGCATCCTCTGAGCTTGGTTTCATCTGCCATAAAAAAAAAAAAAGAAGACCGTTATGTGAGCAGTCACGACAGCGCGAAGGAACTGATCTACCACAAAACAGTTTTAAACGATTTGCATAAAGTTGGTTTACAAAGAAGTTCAATGCTTGAGTGCCTCATGAACTGAGTGCAAAAAATTTAATGGACCGAATTTCCATCTGTGATTCGCTATTCAAAACGGAATGAAATCGACCCATTGTTGAAACGTATGGTAACAGGTGATGAAAAGTGGATCACGTACGATAATCTTGTTAAAATAAAAAAGAATGAGCTCCATGAACGTTTGGCAAAGCCGGGATTGAAGATAAGGAAGGTGATGCTGTGTGTTTGGTGGGTCTACAAGGGTATCATCCATTATGAGCTACTACCACATACAGCTTTGTTGACCCAGCGAAAACTAAGAAACTTTGGCTGGGAAAAAATTGGCCTCAGAAGAGGACTTCGAAAGGCACCTGCGTCAGTTTTTAATATAAAACCCCGGAATTCTACAAAAAAGGAATAATGGCTATACCCGAAAAATGACAGAAGTTAGTTGAAAAGAATGTGAAATATTTGGATTAATAAAATGTTTCTTACAAAAAAAAATATATTTTTACTAAAAAAACGCCGAATACTTTTCTCCAACCGAAGTGTGTATCTGTATGTGTGTGTTTTTTAAATGAGGGTAAAGCATCACAAGTCTGGGTGCGGGACTTCAACCACGCTAAAACCCCTCCCGCATGTGTGTCAGTCCTACCGGAACTTCTGCTAAGTATTACGTCGGGAGGCAGAAGAAGCTTTAAACGCAAACGTTCGTATCCGTCCAATTGTAGACAGTCATCTAACCCTAACGTTTCGGTTTACCCCGCGTTAGTCTCTCCGGTTCTGTCTATTTGCACAGTCGTCTGACTATTACGCGCTCGTTTCAGACTGCGTTGTTGTAGCATAACAGAGGCGCATATAGTCTTCACAGCCATCCATGCTTCAGGTGATTGCAGCATACTGTCGACAGTGCTCTTCGCTGCTAACGATTGGCGCAGGACGATTTCAGCTGTTGTTCGCACTTGCGCAAGGACTTCGCATTCGAGAAAGCAGTGCTGCAAGAGTTCTGATAATTTGGTATAGTAACTTAGTACCCTACAGCCGGTATAAGGACCCAAAAAATTTTTTTTTCGTAAATCCAAAAATTTTATTAGTATAAATAAATAATATAAAAAATTATTGCAGTTCTGAGCAGTGCTGCAAGAGTTCTGAAGATATAGTAACTTAGTAGGTATAGTAACTTAGTAGGTATAGTAACTTAGTAGGCTACAGCCGGTATAAGGACCAAAAAATTTTTTTTTCGAAAATCCAAAAATTTTATTAGAGTTCCGGATAGCCCCCCAGAGTTCTAAAGGTTTCATATAGAAACTTGTAAGAAAAAATATTTTTTCTTGTTGGAGTTCGGGTTGTAAGAAAAAATATAACGTATGGTAACACGTGATGAAAAGTGGATCACGTACGATAATGTTGGTCCGCACAACCCAGGCCACCGCGTTTTCAGTTTTCGTTTACTAAAAACGGGCTCGGTTGGGATGCAGGCCAGGTTCTACACTCGGAGTTGTAAGAAAAAATTATTGCAAGATATTGACAACTTTTGTACGAGTGTGCGTGGTACGCCCATTTTTGGCAGGCTTATTGGTAATGCTTCCCTATATATCCTGATGAAACTACATGTTGTAAGAAAAAAATATTTTTCCTTACATCTCCGGGTGTAGAACTTGGCCTGCATCCCAACCGAGCCCGTTTTTAGTAAACGTAAACTGAAAACGCGGTGACCTGGGTTGTGCGAACCCAGCTTCAGGTGGGATTAATTCTATTAACAACAATAAAAAAAAAGCTACGCAGCAAAGGCGAAAATATGCAAAGCTGACAATAATAACAACAACCACATTAACTCGCTTGCCAACGAAGGGGAAAAAACAACAGTCACACAGAATACATGAACCACATACTTTTTACAACAATTACAACATAGACTGAGACGTGAAACCAGCAAAATTAAAGCAGAGCCTTGGGAAATTACCAATAAAATCAGGTGGAATACTGTTTACAAGAATTACAACACAGACTGCGACGCGAAACCAGCAAGCAAAAATTAAATTAGACCCTGGGAATCTACCATCAAAATCACAAGGAATATTTCTAGAAATAAGCACAACAACAACAAGTACGTTGAGTGCCTCTATACACATTAGAAAATTCCGGAATGTGCACAAGAACAACGACTGCAGGGGAGTTGTTTTGATCGGTGTATAAAAGGGCCCACTGCTCTGAATTCGGTCTCTTTTTGAATCTCGTGCTCCAAGTGGTAAGTCGTCCAACCTTGAACTTTTAGTACCTCGTAGTGGCCGAGTGCTTTTAAGTGGACGCCAATCCCGAATCCAAGTAAATTTTAGTACCTCGTCGTGGCCGAGTGCTTTTAAGCGGACGCCAATCCCGAATCCAAGTAAATTTTAGTACCTCGTAGTGGCCGAGTGCTTTTAAGCAGACGCCAATCCTGAACCCAAGTATATTTTAGTACCTCGTCGTGACTGAGTGCTGTTAAGCGGACGCCAATCCCGAATCCGAAGAAATTTTAGTACCTCGTAGTGGCCGAGTGCTTTTAAGCGGACGCCAATCCCGAATCCAAGTACATTTTAGTACCGCGTCGTGGCTGAGTGCTTTTAAGCGGACGCCAATCCCGAATCCAAGTAAATTTTAGTACCTCGTCGTGGCCGAGTGCTTTTAGAATAAGTGACGCTCGTAATGTCTTCAAGTTCTTGTAGAGAAAGACTTCTCAGGGTTTCTGACCTCTTACGGTGACGCTTAGTAATTTCTGCCACTAAGAGATGTGGGTGAGGTAATCCCGCAATTACACCGGCTGCCTCGTGTGAAATGGTTCTGAAGCGGCAGCATATGCCGCACATAAACGAAATATGTGATTTGATTGTCGCATGTCCTTTTTAATGTGATCGCGTCAGCCCGCACAGGTGCAGTGGACATCACAACAGACGTTACTACTTTTGACAGCAACAGCCTACGCTTCTTACTGGGCCCGCATGTATTGGCCATTATACGCGCTAAGTTAGCATAGGCTGTCATCGCCTAATCGCATACCATCTCTATATGAGCGCCGAAGGACAATCTGCAGTCTAGCATAACGCCTAGATATCTAATGGCAGGTGCACCTTTATAATTTCTCGATCGATATTTAGCATCACGAACCCCTGCTTCTTTCTGCTGGTTATGAGCGCAGCTTCTGTTTTCTGGCCAGCCAGGTACAGTTGATTTCTCCCTAGCCAGGTTTTGATGGTATTCACCAGGCTGGTCGCTAAAGTTTTAAGCTCGTGCAGTTGCTTAGCCACGATAACGACGGCGGCGTCATCAGTATAGCTATAATTGGCTATACGCAGCTTGGAACAGGAATACGCAAGACAGCATCGTACATCAGGTTCCGAAGCAGTGGTCCCAGAACTGAGCCCTGCGGAAATCCAGCCATGACTTCATATCGCTTCACTTCAGCATCGGTGGTATAAAGGAGAATCCTGTCAGATAGGAAGCTACTGAGAATGCTGATAAGATACCAGGTGTTTGTAGTCGCTCCAGAGGTGTGATCATGCTTTTCCAACTTGCTAAATTGAAGTAGTGTAGTGACCACGGACGAGGGTGGATGCAGCTACCCACCGCAGTGCAGTGTTTAGTGTGCTCGCGGAAACAAACAAACAAATATAAAGAAATATTTTCAAACAAAGTCACAGTGCAATAACATTGATTTGGATTACAGTGCATTAAAACATAACAACAATCAATAAATTCGCTAAAACAATAACACCAAATATCACAAATAGACAATTAAACGGAATGCGGAGAACCAAGCGAAGGGCTTATTTATGCCCTCCGCAGTAAAGCTCAGCATTTCGTTTCTTTCTTCTCCTCCTCCTTCTTCCTGGTCCCGTTAGGTGTGCAGGCAGCTGTGAGTGCACCGTGGGCTGAAGCGTGGCAAGATAAAGGCATAACACTTGTCTTGTCGCGTTTTGCTTTGCCTGCGGTGTAGGCTTGTCCGCTTGTGCAGCTGACTTTATACCTCTTTACAGTGGGTGGCGATGACAAAATTTCGTATAGACACCACAAATGTGCGTGGCTTGAGGGCGAATTTCTTCGCGGTCTATGCGTATGTCTGTACTCACCAACCGCATATAATGGCACTAGGTGAGACCCAGGTGTCTGAGGGTGCAGATCCACTGGATTTTCACTTGCCTGGGTACCACTTACTGCCATTATTCTCATCACACAGAGGCCTCGCCTTATATATTCGCAGTTATGTTGCGTACCAGTGTCAGCAACACCTTTGCACGACGGATGCCGAATTTAGCTCCATGTGGGTTAAGTTCAAAATCCAGTCGCACATCCTGCACTTCTGCTTCATTTATAGAAGCCCGGGTCTAGAGAGGCTGCCAACTTTTGATAAACTTGACAGTCTCTCTGATTCGATTCCTAAAATCCTGGAATCGTATCCGAACAGTCAAATTGTTGTTGCTGGTGATTTCAATGTTCACAATTCGAATTGGCTACGTCATTCGAGTCACGCAACACCTGAGGGTTTGTATGTTGAGTTATTTGCTGAGTCTAATAATTTGACTCAATTAGTGGAGGAACCAACGCACTTTCCCTGCGTTGATGGGCAAAACCAAAATATTCTGGACCTTTTTTTAACTTCGCATCACAACAAGTATGATGTGAATGTTCTTGCATCTCTTGGTAATTCGGACCACGCTACAATTTCTGCTACCTTCCCATATTCTAGTCTTCAATCCGCTCATCAGCCAGCTCCGAAACGGACAGTGTGGCTTTATGAGAAGGGTAATTGGGATGCGGTGAACTCCTTTTTCAGCCGTTTCAATTGGCAATTGTGTTTCAGGGATAGAAACATAAATGCTGCAGCAAAATTGGTAGAAAATATATTTTTATTTGGTATGAGGTCTTTCATACCTAATAAAAGAATTTCAATTAAACCAAAAGACCATTCTTGGTTTAATGCGACTTGCAGACAAGCAGTCAGGTCTAAAGAGGAAGCATTTAGGAATTGGCGTTTAAATAAAACTGCTGATACTAAACTGCTGCGCAATCAGGCCAGAAATAAGTGCAATGCCACTCTAAAGCGCGAAAAAGTTGTCTACGAATAGCGCCTTAGACGCAGAGCTCTTGAATACAATAAGGGTGTTCGTGGGGAGAGTGAAGAATCAGACGCGATCGTCTATTCCAACTCTCCTCAAGGATGATCAGATCTTCACTCACTCGGTTGATAAGGCAAACTTATTAGCCAAAATGTCTGCTGAAAACTGCTCTCTTCCTGAGAGTAGCCAACCACTACCCGTGATCGATGGTGTGGCTCATATTATGCCTGAGATGAACTTTCGAACGCGGGCTGTTAGAAAAGTGCTTGTAAACCTCAACGTAAATAAATCCTCGGGACCGGATGGCATTTCAGCCCACGTGTTGAGAAAGTGCGCCTCAACACTGGCTCGCCCATTGCGCAATCTCTTTAATTTATCGTTTACTTCAGGAGTTTTTCCTACTTCCTGGAAGTAAACAACATCAAAATACGTGAAGAAAGGCACAACAAGTTGGAGAACGAGTTTTATTTTAGTCTGCACAGGAACGTACAAAGCAGATAATCTTAGATTTCGTAACGTGCAATATACCTTACTCACAACATAATCTATGTCATCACGACATGTTAATGTAGAGTTAATGACAAATCCCAAGTTTTTTATTTTCTTAACGAACTTTACTTCCGTGCCGTTAAGAAATACAGACCCAATATCCAAAAAACAGTTGCTAAATTTCGCAATTGGCAGCACAAACGATTTAGCATGGTTTAAGCATAATTTATGTGCAGTTGCCCAACTACTAATAGCATTTAAATCATCATTAACTCTGACGATCAGGTCATCAAGAAGTTCTGGAGGTCTAGAAAGGTAGATTTGTAAATCATCCGCATAGGCATGCATACTCACGTGTTTAACCGCTGCAAATATGTCATTAAAGAACATAACAAATAACAGTGGACCAAGCACTGATCCTTGTGGAACACCACTATAAATTGGTTTATAAGCAGAGTATGTTTGTCCAATTCTGACCCTTTGAGTCCTATCTACTAAGTAACTTCTTAATAAATTTACAGATGTATGATTAAAACAAAGAAGTGTTCAAGTTTATTACATAATAATAAATGATGAACACTATCGAAGGCTTTGGAGAAGTCTAACAGGGCAAGAACAGTAACGTGACCACTGTCAAACCGACTCCTGATATCATCCATGATTTTTATAATAGCTGTTTTGCAGCTATGATTCTGTCGGAATCCACACTGAAGGGGTGACAGAAGGTGGAAATCTTTTAAATGCTTGGTGATCTGTGCTGCTAAAAGTGATTCGAAAACCTTTGAGATGCAAGATAACACACTGAAAGTCGAAAATCACATGCGTCAATAGCATTCGCCCGTTTCGCAATTGGAAAAATTGTGGCCGATTTCCATATTTTTGGCAAGGTCGAACAGGTTATACAATGATTTAAGATGTGCGTTAAAGGCCCAATTACAGAGGGAAGCACAAGTTTAATAAACTTTATAAAAATTCCATCATCACCCAAGGCATTTGACTTAATTTTCAAGATACATCTAACAATATTTTATATATATATATATATATATGTATATATAAATTATATATATATATATATATATAATATATATATATATATATATATATATATATATATATATATATATATATATATATATATATATATATATATATATATATATATATATATATATATATATATATATATATATATATATATATATATATAAAAATTATATATATATATATCAATAACCATTAATATTTGGTTTACCATTTTTACAGGCTTTTTTACGTGATTCTGTAAAATGGTTGATATCTAAGGCCTTCAATAATGATGTTCCAGATGATATTAAGGAACCCTTTTATAAGGACCACGAAAATCAGGAGCGACTGAAACCGCAGATCGTTGTTCAATTGGGAAATGCTACGCTGTTTTGTCAGACATTATCTAATTTATATTCGGATCCTAACTGTCACAACTTGAATCATTGGTCTATACTGCAGATATTAACAAGAAAGGGTGTTCTAGTAGCAGAAGCTTCAGATATACCTATAACTGAAACAGTTCTTATTCAAACAAACCCTTTAATAATAGTAAGTATCTAATAATCTAAAATAAGTAGTTAACAGTACCTTAACTAACAAATAAAATAATTTTCCTGTAAAGTATAAACGATCGAGATATAAAATATTTACCTTGAGACTTCAAAATTAATTCAATTCAATTCAATTCAATTTCAGTTTATTAAACCATTATACGCTAACGCTATAGAGTCTTATAAGTGGTACAATTCGTAAATATTCAATACATTGGTTTATGATTAACATTATGAGTAAAATTTATATAAATTCAATTCAATTTCAGTTATTTATCAATTAATCTAATTCAATTTAATCGATCCAATTAAATTAATTAATTAACTAATGGATTAATCAATTTAATCAACTCAATTAACAAATTAATATAGATAAAAAAACTAAGAAACTAAGATTATAGATAACAAAGTAAGATAGCAGAAGGGAGGAACGAGGAAAGAAAAAATAAGTAGTAAGATAGACTAGTTTGGTAGGGAGAAATGAAGTAGATGCGTAGGAGAGGAGGGAAAGAGGGAGGGCGGGACCATTGAGCTTCTTTGCGATTTTACTAAATAGTGCCAGCAAGAAATTGGTTAATTTTCCGCTTAAAAACAGATGTACTGGTGATTCTCTGCAACTGAATAGGTAGGGTGTTTCACCGCCTGATAGCAGAGATGAAGAAATGGCGCTATGAAACCAAAAACTTATGTCTGAGGCAGATTAAAGCGTTATTGCGGCTCGATCTCGTCAACTAAAGTCGTTGCGATAAATATAAAGGCTCGCCAAGTGTGATAATCTTATGCAGACAAATGAGCGCTCAAAAAGTCAGCATGGAATCTAGCGGTATACCATAGATCAGATAAGAGTACATGGAAATGTGATCAAATCGCTTTAAACCGAAAGTATAGCGCACAATGTTGTTATATGCGGTTGTTAGTTTTGTTTTGCTGGCAGAATCACAGCTGCAAAACAGCTCGCTACCATATAGCAGAGATGGCAGCAGATATGACTTGGCCAGCAAGAGTCAGATTTTTAAAGGTGTAAAAAATTTCGTAGTCCAGAGCGCACGAAGTTTTGCGTACGTAATCCTAACAATATTATTGATATGGTCATTCCAGAATAGCGAATTATTCAAAATTACCCCAAGGTTTTTTGCTTTATTAACATATTCGATATTGCTCCCGTTTAAATTCATTTTGGGCAGGCAGTTAGCATTAATTCTCTTTCTACTAATAACTAGGCATTTCGATTTCAATGGATTTAGACATAAACCGTTTCTAAGCGCCCACTGGTTAATCCTCTCGAGGTCGCTATTAAGTTCTCTGACACAGGTGGCTATGCTATCGTGCTTGCATGTGGAGTAAACATGCACATCATCAGCGTAAAACACTAGGCAAGTCGTTAATGTACATGGAGAATAGCAAGGGTCCCAGAATGGAACCCTGTAGGACTCCACGCTTTAAAAGACAGGGTTGGGAGACAGGCCCATTTCAACTGGGTTCTGCTGGCGAGACATGATATAATTAATCTGATTTAATTAATCTGAAACCAAACAAGCAGCTTAATTTCGTGTAAAATGTGTCATGATCAACTGAATCGGAAGCTTTTGAGTGATCCAGAATGACAAGAAATGTGACGTTATTGTTCTCCATATTCAATCGCACATCCTCAATGACATCAATTAATGCAGTTATGCAACTCCGTCCACGTCTAAAGCAAGACTGCCTATCCGAAATCAACTTATGCTCTTCACAAAAAAACAGATATTTGACTAAAAGCTAGCTTTTCGAAGACTTTGGAAAGAAAAGGGAGAGAGATTGGTCTGTAATTATTGTTAGGTTTAGGGATAGGAATTACCCTGCCTAAAAAAAAACCAAAAAAAAAAAACACTTTCCACTCACCTCCCTCTATCAAACCTCTTAACAGTAGCTCGTGCTATCAGCACAAAAAAGCTTTGAAGCTTAGGAGCTCCTGAACGTTAAAAAAAAAAAAAAAAATTAGCCTTCTCATAAAGCCACACTGTCCGTTTCGGAGCTGGCTGATGAGCGGATTGAAGACTAGAATATGGGAAGGTAGCAGAAATTGTAGCGTGGTCCGAATTACCAAGAGATGCAAGAACATTCACATCATACTTGTTGTGATGCGAAGTTAAAAAAAGGTCCAGAATATTTTGGTTTTGCCCATCAACGCAGGAAAAGTGCGTTGGTTCCTTCACTAATTGAGTCAAATTATTAGACTCAGCAAATAACTCAACATACAAACCCTCAGGTGTTGCGTGACTCGAATGACGTAGCCAATTCGAATTGTGAACATTGAAATCACCAGCAACAACAATTTGACTGTTCGGATACGATTCCAGGATTTTAGGAATCGAATCAGAGAGACTGTCAAGTTTATCAAAAGTTGGCAGCCTCTCTAGACCCGGGCTTCTATAAATGAAGCAGAAGTGCAGGATGTGCGACTGGATTTTGAACTTAACCCACATGGAGCTAAATTCGGCATCCGTCGTGCAAAGGTGTTGCTGACACTGGTACGCAACATCACTGCGAATATATAAGGCGAGGCCTCTGTGTGATGAGAATAATGGCAGTAAGTGGTACCCAGGCAAGTGAAAATCCAGTGGATCTGCACCCTCAGACACCTGGGTCTCACCTAGTGCCATTATATGCGGTTGGTGAGTACAGACATACGCATAGACCGCGAAGAAATTCGCCCTCAAGCCACGCACATTTGTGGTGTCTATACGAAATTTTGTCATCGCCACCCACTGTAAAGAGGTATAAAGTCAGCTGCACAAGCGGACAAGCCTACACCGCAGGCAAAGCAAAACGCGACAAGACAAGTGTTATGCCTTTATCTTGCCACGCTTCAGCCCACGGTGCACTCACAGCTGCCTGCACACCTAACGGGACCAGGAAGAAGGAGGAGGAGAAGAAAGAAACGAAATGCTGAGCTTTACTGCGGAGGGCATAAATAAGCCCTTCGCTTGGTTCTCCGCATTCCGTTTAATTGTCTATTTGTGATATTTGGTGTTATTGTTTTAGCGAATTTATTGATTGTTGTTATGTTTTAATGCACTGTAATCCAAATCAATGTTATTGCACTGTGACTTTGTTTGAAAATATTTCTTTATATTTGTTTGTTTGTTTCCGCGAGCACACTAAACACTGCACTGCGGTGGGTAGCTGCATCCACCCTCGTCCGTGGTCACTACACTACTTCAATTTAGCAAGTTGGAAAAGCATGATCACACCTCTGGAGCGACTACAAACACCTGGTATCTTATCAGCATTCTCAGTAGCTTCCTATCTGACAGGATTCTCCTTTATACCACCGATGCTGAAGTGAAGCGATATGAAGTCATGGCTGGATTTCCGCAGGGCTCAGTTCTGGGACCACTGCTTCGGAACCTGATGTACGATGCTGTCTTGCGTATTCCTGTTCCAAGCTGCGTATAGCCAATTATAGCTATACTGATGACGCCGCCGTCGTTATCGTGGCTAAGCAACTGCACGAGCTTAAAACTTTAGCGACCAGCCTGGTGAATACCATCAAAACCTGGCTAGGGAGAAATCAACTGTACCTGGCTGGCCAGAAAACAGAAGCTGCGCTCATAACCAGCAGAAAGAAGCAGGGGTTCGTGATGCTAAATATCGATCGAAAAATTATAAAGATGCACCTGCCATTAGATATCTAGGCGTTATGCTAGACTGCAGATTGTCCTTCGGCGCTCATATAGAGATGGTATGCGATTAGGCGATGACAGCCTATGCTAACTTAGCGCGTATAATGGCCAATACATGCGGGCCCAGTAAGAAGCGTAGGCTGTTGCTGTCAAAAGTAGTAACGTCTGTTGTGATGTCCACTGCACCTGTGCGGGCTGACGCGATCACATTAAAAAGGACATGCGACAATCAAATCACATATTTCGTTTATGTGCGGCATATGCTGCCGCTTCAGAACCATTTCACACGAGGCAGCCGGTGTAATTGCGGGATTACCTCACCCACATCTCTTAGTCGCAGAAATTACTAAGCGTCACCGTAAGAGGTCAGAAACCCTGAGAAGTCTTTCTCTACAAGAACTTGAAGACATTACGAGCGTCACTTATTCTAAAAGCACTCGGCCACGACGAGGTACTAAAATTTACTTGGATTCGGGATTGGCGTCCGCTTAAAAGCACTCAGCCACGACGCGGTACTAAAATGTACTTGGATTCGGGATTGGCGTCCGCTTAAAAGCACTCGGCCACTACGAGGTACTAAAATTTCTTCGGATTCGGGATTGGCGTCCGCTTAACAGCACTCAGTCACGACGAGGTACTAAAATATACTTGGGTTCAGGATTGGCGTCTGCTTAAAAGCACTCGGCCACGACGAGGTACTAAAATTTACTTGGATTCGGGATTGGCGTCCACTTAAAAGCACTCGGCCACTACGAGGTACTAAAAGTTCAAGGTTGGACGACTTACCACTTGGAGCACGAGATTCAAAAAGAGACCGAATTCAGAGCAGTGGGCCCTTTTATACACCGATCAAAACAACTCCGCTGCAGTCGTTGTTCTTGTGCACATTCCGGAATTTTCTAATGTGCATAGCGGCACTCAACGTACTTGTTGTTGTTGTGCTTATTTCTAGAAATATTCCTTGTGATTTTGATGGTAGATTCCCAGGGTCTAATTTAATTTTTGCTTGCTGGTTTCGCGTCGCAGTCTGTGTTGTAATTCTTGTAAACAGTATTCCACCTGATTTTATTGGTAATTTCCCAAGGCTCTGCTTTAATTTTGCTGGTTTCACGTCTCAGTCTATGTTGTAATTGTTGTAAAAAGTATGTGGTTCATGTATTCTGTGTGACTGTTGTTTTTTCCCCTTCGTTGGCAAGCGAGTTAATGTGGTTGTTGTTATTATTGTTAGCTTTGCATATTTTCGCCTTTGCTGCGTAGCTTTTTTTTTATTGTTGTTAATAGAATTAATCCCACCTGAAGCTGGGTTCGCACAACCCAGGTCACCGCGTTTTCAGTTTACGTTTACTAAAAACGGGCTCGGTTGGGATGCAGGCCAGGTTCTACACCCGGAGATGTAAGGAAAAATATTTTTTTCTTACAACATGTAGTTTCATCAGGATATATAGGGAAGCATTACCAATAAGCCTGCCAAAATGGGCGTACCACGCACACTCGTACAAAAGTTGTCAATATCTTGCAATAATTTTTTCTTACAACTCCGAGTGTAGAACCTGGCCTGCATCCCAACCGAGCCCGTTTTTAGTAAACGAAAACTGAAAACGCGGTGGCCTGGGTTGTGCGGACCAACATTATCGTACGTGATCCACTTTTCATCACGTGTTACCATACGTTATATTTTTTCTTACAACCCGAACTCCAACAAGAAAAAATATTTTTTCTTACAAGTTTCTATATGAAACCTTTAGAACTCTGGGGGGCTATCCGGAACTCTAATAAAATTTTTGGATTTTCGAAAAAAAAATTTTTTGGTCCTTATACCGGCTGTAGCCTACTAAGTTACTATACCTACTAAGTTACTATATCTTCAGAACTCTTGCAGCACTGCTCAGAACTGCAATAATTTTTCATATTATTTATTTATACTAATAAAATTTTTGGATTTACGAAAAAAAAATTTTTTGGGTCCTTATACCGGCTGTAGGGTACTAAGTTACTATACCAAATTATCAGAACTCTTGCAGCACTGCTTTCTCGAATGCGAAGTCCTTGCGCAAGTGCGAACAACAGCTGAAATCGTCCTGCGCCAATCGTTAGCAGCGAAGAGCACTGTCGACAGTATGCTGCAATCACCTGAAGCATGGATGGCTGTGAAGACTATATGCGCCTCTGTTATGCTACAACAACGCAGTCTGAAACGAGCGCGTAATAGTCAGACGACTGTGCAAATAGACAGAACCGGAGAGACTAACGCGGGGTAAACCGAAACGTTAGGGTTAGATGACTGTCTACAATTGGACGGATACGAACGTTTGCGTTTAAAGCTTCTTCTGCCTCCCGACGTAATACTTAGCAGAAGTTCCGGTAGGACTGACACACATGCGGGAGGGGTTTTAGCGTGGTTGAAGTCCCGCACTCAGACTTGTGATGCTTTACCCTCATTTAAAAAACACACACATACAGATACACACTTGGGTTGGAGAAAAGTATTCGGCGTTTTTTTAGTAAAAATATATTTTTTTTTGTAAGAAACATTTTATTAATCCAAATATTTCACATTCTTTTCAACTAACTTCTGTCATTTTTCGGGTATAGCCATTATTCCTTTCTTGTAGAATTCCGGGGTTTTATATTAAAAACTGACGCAGGTGCCTTTCGAAGTCCTCTTCTGAGGCCAATTTTTTCCCAGCCAAAGTTTCTTAGTTTTCGCTGGATCAACAAAGCTGTATGTGGTAGTAGCTCATACCCATCAATCATCAATAGATGATACCCTTGTAGACCCACCAAACACACAGCATCACCTTCCTTATCTTCAATCCCGGCTTTGCCAAACGTTCATGGAGCTCATTCTTTTTTATTTTAACAAGATTATCGTACGTGATCCACTTTTCATCACCTGTTACCATACGTTTCAACAATGGGTCGATTTCATTCCGTTTTGAATAGCGAATCACAGATGGAAATTCGGTCCATTAAATTTTTTGCACTCAGTTCATGAGGCACTCAAGCATTGAACTTCTTTGTAAACCAACTTTATGCAAATGGTTTAAAACTGTTTTGTGGTAGATCAGTTCCTTCGCGCTGTCGTGACTGCTCACATAACGGTCGTTTTTTTTTTTTTATGGCAGATGAAACCAAGCTCAGAGGATGCCCCCTATCCATGCAAAGCATTTGTTGGTTCCGAAGGGATGACAGGTTATTGGAGAAAGTTGGAAGAGGGAGTAGTGACGGTTTACACTTCTCTGGAAGTTTTGGACGCTGTAAGTGGGCGGGAAGACATATGCAGGGAGATTATACCACAATCTAATGACGCGACCGAAAAACGAATTCTCACGCAGCCTCCGCCTGCTTTTGTTGGCCGCTGTGGCATTTCATGACACCACCAAGGAATCATTAGCTGCCTTAACTAACATTGGCCGCGCTACTGATTCTTGGGGTCCACTGCTGGTTCGCCTTCTCATCAAAAAGTTGGACCGAGCAACGCATCTACTCTTCGAGCAATCCCTGCAAAAGCCACGAGAACTTCCTTCGATACAACAGCTGTTAACGTCACTGGAAGTCCGATTCCAGTCCTTGGAAGCGATTGGCCAGGAGGAAAGAGGAAAAACTTTGACGGCAATGACCACCTCCACCAGTCAGTCAACCAAACATTGCATCGTGTGTAAGGAGACGGTGCATCCACTGTTCGCTTGCTCACAATTTAAACGATTGCCGATCAGTGAGCGAGTGAAAGTCGTAAAGGCAAACAACATTTGCTTCAATTGCCTAAAACAAGAAAAACAATACAAAACACAGAAAAACAATACAAAGACGCGCCTGCATAAGTCTAGAATCCAAGAATTCGGAGTTCAACATGCAATGTGAAGTGTTCATCTTACCAAAGATCATTTCGAACCAGCCATCCCAGGAGATCTCAGCGTGGTCTATCCCTCCATCAATTTGGCCGACTCCCGCTTCTACCTTCCAGGAAATATCGATGTACTACTTAGAGCAGAGTATTATCATGCGTTCTTTATGGGCGAAAAACTTTCGCTCGGAGACGGATTCCCAACGTTGCAAAACAGCGTCTTCGGCTGGACCATTTCAGGAAAGATCGCTGCAGAAGACGGAAACGCCACTACATGTGCAATCTATACGGAAGAGGAACTGGCCAATCAGATTGAAAGGTTCTGGGCATTGGAAGAAGCAGAAGGAGACAAGTAAACACTCACAACTACAGAACGGCTTTGTGAAAATCATTTTGCACTCCACACAATCTGAGATGAAGAAATGGCGCTATGAAACCAAAAACTTATGTCTGAGGCAGATTAAAGCGTTATTGCGGCTCGATCTCGTCAACTAAAGTCGTTGCGATAAATATAAAGGCTCGCCAAGTGTGATAATCTTATGCAGACAAATGAGCGCTCAAAAAGTCAGCATGGAATCTAGCGGTATACCATAGATCAGATTAGAGTACATGGAAATGTGATCAAATCGCTTTAAACCGAAAGTATAGCGCACAATGTTGTTATATGCGGTTGTTAGTTTTGTTTTGCTGGCAAAATCACAGCTGCAAAACAGCTCGCTACCATATAGCAGAGATGGCAGCAGATATGACTTGGCCAGCAAGAGTCAGATTTTTAAAGGTGTAAAAAATTTCGTAGTCCAGAGCGCACGAAGTTTTGCGTACGTAATCCTAACAATATTATTGATATGGTCATTCCAGAATAGCGAATTATTCAAAATTACCCCAAGGTTTTTTGCTTTATTAACATATTCGATATTGCTCCCGTTTAAATTCATTTTGGGCAGGCAGTTAGCATTAATTCTCTTTCTACTAATAACTAAGCATTTCGATTTCAATGGATTTAGACATAAACCGTTTCTAAGCGCCCACTGGTTAATCCTCTCGAGGTCGCTATTAAGTTCTCTGACACAGGTGGCTAGGCTATCAAGCTTGCATGTGGAGTAAACATGCACATCATCAGCGTAAAACACTAGGCAAGTCGTTAATGTACATGGAGAATAGCAAGGGTCCCAGAATGGAACCCTGTAGGACTCCACGCTTTAAAAGACAGGGTTGGGAGACAGGCCCATTTCAACTGGGTTCTGTTGGCGAGACATGATTTAATTAATCTGATTTAATTAATCTGAAACCAAACAAGCAGCTTAATTTCGTGTAAAATGTGTCATGATCAACTGAATCGGAAGCTTTTGAGTGATCCAGAATGACAAGAAATGTGACGTTATTGTTCTCCATATTCAATCGCACATCCTCAATGACATCAATTAATGCAGTTATGCAACTCCGTCCACGTCTGAAGCAAGACTGCCTATCCGAAATCAACTTATGCTCTTCACAAAAAAACAGATATTTGACTAAAAGCTAGCTTTTCGAAGACTTTGGAAAGAAAAGGGAGAATAGAGATTGGTCTGTAATTATTGTTAGGTTTAGGGATAGGAATTACCATGCCTAAAAAAAACCAAAAAAAAAAACACTTTCCACTCACCTCCCTCTATCAAACCTCTTAACAGTAGCTCGTGCTATCAGCACAAAAAAGCTTTGAAGCTTAGGAGCTCCTGAACTTTGATATAGAAAAAAAAAATTAGCCTTCTCATAAAGCCACACTGTCCGCTTCGGAGTTCGCTGGTGAGCGGATTTAAGACTACAATATGGGAAGGTAGCAGAAATTGTAGTGTGGTCCGAATTACCAAGAGATGCAAGAACATTCACATCATACTTACTGTGATGTGAAGTTAGAAAAAGTTCCAGAATATTTTGGTTTTGCCCATCAACGCAGGGAAAGTGCGTTGGTTCCTTCACTAATTGAGTCAAATTATTAGACTCAGCAAATAACTCAACATACAAACTTTCGGGTGTCGTGTGACTCTAATGACGTAGACAATTGGAATTATGAACATTGAAATGAAGCAACAACAATTTCACTGCTCGGTTACGATTCCAGAATTTTAGAAATCGAATCAGAGAGACTGTCCAGTTTATCAAAAGTTGGCAGCCTCCATAGACCCGGGCTTCTATAAATGAAGCAGAAGTGCAGGATGTGCGACTGGATTTTGAACTTAATCCACATGGAGCTAAATTCGGCATCCGTCGTGCAAAGGTGTTGCTGACACTGGTACGCAACATCACTGCGAATATATAAGGCGAGGCCTCTGTGTGATGAAAATGATGGCAGTAAGTGGTACCCAGGCAAGTGAAAATCCAGTGGATCTGCACCCTCAGACATCTGGGTCTCACCCAGTGCCATTATATGCGGTTGGTTAGTAGAAACATACGCATAGAGCCACGCACATTTGTGGAGTCTATACGAAATTTTGTCATCGCCACCCATTGTATCATATGTTAAAATAAGTAATAATAGTGGTGAAAATCATCAAAAAGCTTTAGTCGCATCTTGGAATTTGAATTACAGACAACAACAACAAAAAGAACAACAAGGAGCAGTACAATGGATAAGAAGGAAGACATCGAAATGAAAGAATCGTGGTCAAAAAAGTTGCAGTATACAGTGGTGAAAAACCCATTCAAGTCGGATAAGGAATGGAAAAGCTCATCCTCCTCACCATCTTCACCTTCATCATCAACTTCAGCATTATCGAAATCCAACATAGAATATAAAAAATTTAAATAATGTTTATATTAAAAGTTCAATAAAAAGTCAATACTATTACTTTTTAAAACTATATTTATTGTTTATTTTGTTTAAATTATAAAGAAATTTTAGACATAAATTACCACAGTTGTATGAATTATAGTCTTGATGTTGGGTGTAGTTGTAATTTACGCCATCTCCCAAATAATTTATTATTTCATGCGGTGATTGCAGGTTTCCAAAACTATCAAAATATTCTTTGCAGTGCCTGTCTTTGTAATATGCTACCCAATGAGTACCAGGGCCCTTTGATGTATCCAGATTAACGATTTCACATTCTTGCTGACGAGGTCGTTTCGGGAGACTGTCGCGCATAAAAATACCTCTGAAATGCGGTAGATTCTTTGTATGTTTCATCAAGTCGACGTCTGTGAGGGCTCTTTTGGGTAGATTCTTTAAAAGTTTTTTGGTTGCGGACTATAATACAAGCCCAATCCTTTTCTGTATGGCTTCAAGTATAAGCCTTTTCCCATAGCGATTGCTTCCATAGTTTTATTATGTCGATTTGCTTCTTCCAATTGTTGTCGTGCGGCTTTTGTTTCATTAATTGCTTTTGCGATTGCATCTCCTCCAGATGCTAAGCCTCCAACAGATCCCAGAGCAGTTAAAATCGGTACTAATGGTAGAAACCCTCCTGTCTTAGGGACGGGTATAAAGCGTGGAATGTCAATCGTGGATTTCTTCCGTCCGAAAGAATTTTTCACAACCTTTTGTGCGATTTTTATAGCACTGGGAATATCTTCGGGTTTTCGTTGTTTAATAATTTTCAGAGCGCTTTTAACTGCTTTAGTGAATATTTTCTTGGTACATTTCTTTTTGACTTTTCTCTTAATTTTCTTAAGAGTTTTACTCATCGTGCTTCCCATACCGAATTTTACTTTAGCTTTCATTGCGTTTGTAACTAATCGTGCGTTTATTTGCTCACTCAATTTGATGTCTTTTGATTTTACTCTTTGCCACGCCCTTTCAATTAATATTTTATCGGCTTCCTGGCGCTTATTCAAGTCTCGTGTTTTATCATAAGCTATGTCGTGCTCTCTACATGCGGCGTCCAGGGGATTGATTCCTTTATCGCCTCTTGCCAAGCGTTGGTTTAGTTTAGTTCCTGGTCCACAAAACTGATAACCCGGTAAATGAAGTTCAATTGGTAGAGAATTTATTACACGTTTAAATGTTTAAATGCGTTTCGTTAAGCAAGACAAAAGTATTATTGTAAAAAATCTGGATTCTGTTACTGACAACGTATAGAAATCCCGACACGGCTCCCTGCTGCCGAATTCAATATATATTATATAATTATATACTTATATACTTATATACTTATATACTTATATACTTATATACTTATATACTTATATACTTATATACTTATATACTTATATACTTATATACTTATATTCAAAGTCGTTGTATCAACCTAAATATGAATATTTAAAACAATTAATGAAACCAATTCAAAATATGGGACTATTTACATTTTCCGATAACGAACAAGTTCTCAAACCAGATGAAGCAAAAACCAACTCAATAATGATATTCGATGATGTTGCTTGTGAGAAGCAAAATAACATTAGAGAATACTTTTGTATGGCAGACACAAATGAATCGATTGCTTTTATTTATGTCAAACATATACACACATCCCCAAGCACTTAGTACGCGATAATGCCAACATGATTATTATGTTTAAGCAAGAGGGGTTGAACATGAAGCACATATACAATGATCATGTAGGAACAGACATGACTTTTGAAAAATTTCTACATATATGTAGAGAGTGTTGGAAAGACAAGTATGGATTTCTGGTGATCAGCAAAGACGACCCGATTGATGATGGGCGTTATAGAAAAGGTTTTGACATTTACATCCAACTATAAATAAAAGTGTCCCCCATACTTTCATACTAGTATGAAAACAGCCTCTGAACTGATCTGATAGCTGTTGCACCTGATCTGATAGCTGATACACCTGATCTGATAGCTGATACACCTGATCTGTTAGCTGATACACCTGATCTGATCTGTTAGCTGTTTAAGCAGATGCTAAGAATGAATGAGAAAGTATTAAAAGACCTGGTAAAAACCAGACGTATTTTGAAACAGAAAATTCGCAACCTAAAACTGAGTAAAGCAGATGTAGAAAATCAAGTAAAAGAGTCACTTAAGCCAATCACAAAACCTCTAAAGGAATTGGTTCGAAACACTACAATACCAACAAAATCAACAAATAACAAGAATGTTCTTTACTTTACGCATAATGAGATGCCACTCAAACTAAAAACAAGTACACCACATAAAACAAAGAAAGAGATCGATTTTACAGACGAGACTCTTGCCAATAGTAATGAAGACGGCGCCTTTTTCTCTCAAATAAATGATACAGAGGAAGATGTAAACAAATCAACTAAAGTCATGGATTTATCTGAGCTGGAACAACAAAATGAGCTGGATACTGCATATGGACTGCATAGAGGAACAGATGGTGAATGGAGATTTGGAAACAGTGCTTTCACAATACAAAACGGCGAAATATTAATGTTCGACAAACTGTTTGACACTTCATCCCCCACCTCTTTCAACCTTACACCCGGTCTCTTTCCGTTATTGTTTCACAAGACAAGATCAAATTATAACGAAGCAGATCTACAAGAGTACTAAACAATTTTAAACAATACTAGTGCTCACAAACGTAATTATGAAAATGAACAAATGAAGGGGACCAAGGCTTTCAAGTACCTTACCTACCTACCTCAAGTGATAAATCTTCATCGACATCTACACCGTATAAACGTAAAAAAGGAACCGGTTTGATGAGAGTCAATCCGCAAAAACCTAATTACATATACTGAAATGATCCGAATGAATTAGTTGTTACGTTACGACTTTTATTATCCTCACAGTCAGCTGGACACAACAATCACAACAATGAAATTATTTCCATCATTGAGGAGTTGAGAGAAGCTAATATAATTGTATAAATATGCTGTATTAATAGAGTTGTAAGCCTAATTGACAATGAGAGAAAATTCCATGTCAACCATTACTCTTCATACAGTGTTTTGAAGTCATCAATTGTTGAGCGTTTCAATAGAACACTAAAACAAATGATGTGGAGGGAATTTAGTTACCATGGATCGTATCGATGGATTGATAATTATAAAAATTTTATTGACGAATACAATAAGGAAAAGCATAGAACAATAAATATGGCTCCCATTGATGTGAAGCCGTATAATGAAAAGTTGTTATTAAAGACTGCCTACAAGAATCTGAAAATATTTAGAAAGCCAAAGTTCCGGATAGGAGACTATGTTCGCATCAGTAAACATAAACACGTTTTTGAAAAAGGCTACACACCGAATTGGACTACAGAAATTTTTAAAATTACAAATATAAGAATTACAAACCCACCGACGTATATTCTTGAAGACTACCAGGGAAACACAATTGGTGGAGGATTTTACGAAAGCGAACTATTGAAAACAAAATATCCCAGCACATACCTTGTATAAAAAGTTTTAAAAACTAAAGGGAACAAAGTCTTTGTAAAGTGGCTAGGGTTTTCCAATAAACATAATTCTTGGATCGATAGTAATGAAATTTTGTAAATAAATTTTCTTGTGGGAAGTTTTCTTGTGTAAAGATTCCTTTGTGTGTTTTTTATTTCATTAGTTGTCCAAAATTCAAGATGTCAATAACCCTTACCCTAAATGGAAACAAATCCATTTTATCGGCTGATTACTTTCCGCCTATAGATTTAGATGGGAAGTATGTATGCGGTCTCGTTGACTTTCATAGCTACAACACCATACCAAACGTTGACCATGAATATAATTTATTTCACATCGGAGACCATACAATTGAAATTCGTGTTGGTTCATATGAGCTCGACGATATTGCCGAGTACATTCAAAATAAATATTTTAGTATAGTGCCACATGAGAAGCTGCATGAGAAACTGGAAATAGCCGCCAACCCATATATATATATTATCGTGTGTTGCGGGGCTTAATTTGTTTTTACAATTTCCTGGTTCAATTCTGGTTTTGCTGTTCCTGTTAGTTAATTCCGGTTTGTTTTTGTTTAAGTTTATTCCTTCTGGTGTATTCCTTATTTCAACGTTATGAGTGCTTATTGTTATGATTAGCATTCTTAATACCAACTTATTGCTAATTTAAATAATTATAAATATTAATTAAATCTAATAAGTATTCTTAATTCGGTTATATTTTAGTTCAAACAAAAATAAAATATATTTGACATTTGTAGCAACCTGTTGGTTTGCTACATGGTATTGTAGTGTTTCGAAATGCGATCTTCGTTGGAACGATCACATTTTTGATATGTCGAAAGAAGCAGCCAAGTGCTTAGGCTTTCCTAAGCGGTGTAAGAAATACTTCACCCCAACCGATCTTCGTTGTATGTACACCACCTATATCCGTCCGAAAATGGAGTACAATTCGCATATATGGTCGGGAGCTTCGCGGGCATATCTTCAGCTTCTAGACCGTGTCCAATGTCGTGCGTTAAAATTTATAGGAGACAGTAGGGTATCCAGCTCTATTGAAACCTTGGATCGTCGTCGTGATGTAGGATGTGTATCATTATTTTACCGTTACTTTCATGGTAAATGTTCTTCTGAATTAGCCGGCCTGATTCCTCCGGTTCAGGTATTTAGCAGAACTACTCGGCTTTCCAGAGGGGTGCACCCCTTTTATGTCGCGATTCCGTTCCAACGAACCACGCATTACCGTGAGAATTCGTTTTTCGGTCGCGTCATTAAATTGTGGAATAGTCTCCCTGCGCATGTCTTCCCGCCCACTTACAACGTCGAAACCTTTAAGCGAAGTGTAAACTGTCACTACTCCCTCTTTTCCCCTTCCCATTAACCTGTCATCCCTTCGGAACCAACAAATGCTGTGCATGGATGGGGATCATCCCCTGAGCTTAGTTTCATCTGTCATAAATTTGAATTGATTCCATCGGCAAGTTGATTGAATTGTGCAAGAATTACTGAGCATGTTCTGGCATTATCGATCCTTGTGCACAGTGGCGTTAATGTAATTTGGTAGGAATTCAGTAACTTCACCTCCTTCTAATATGTTTCCAGGTTGAAATACGTCACTAGATTCCATTGTCTGGTGATAATTTTATCAAAATCCATATTTTCGAAATATACTCCAGGATTTGATTCAAAAGGCTGGATTTCGACTGAAGTGGGACGAACGATTGGGGTGAATAAGCAAGTTAAAAGAGGTGTTTTTAATATTGAGCCTCTTGGCCGCTTTTTTTGAGCGCGAAGGGAAGTCTTCACTAATAATATCAACAGACGAATCTGTATCCCATTTTGAGGACGATGGCAGTTTTTTATTGAAGCCATGCGTTATCGCTGGGAAATACTGATATCTATTGGTGATTTAATTGAGGATGATTGAATGAAGTGGAAGTGGTGCCAGTCGGTTAATATACCGTTTAAAGATTTCATTCTTGGTCTTGACGTCTGCTACTCGGACCACATTATGAACTGAATTGTTCACTATAGACTTTGACAATTCTTCTTGGATCCCATGAGAGAGTTGGTGTACCACTTTCCTTGATGATGACCATTGTTCAAGGTGTGACGTTGCTGCTTCGCTTCTTCCATTTGTGCCTGCATTGTAGTTCAGTCAGAGGCAGTCTTGTGACTAGCGCCGCCAAAATTTTTATTTTATAGTTCCTCGATCGTCGAGAAAGGCTAAAGCTGCTGAGTTGACTTGTTTTGCTCACCGATTTCTCTTTGCTTAATGCCCTGAGCTCTTCTTTGAAGTCTGCGCGTTGCATGACCACACAATTGTACTCAATGAGCGGCGAAAGGTCTCATTAGGAGTGGCGATTTTGTCAGTAGCTCGATAATTCTTCGATGTGTTAGCGTGATCTATGAATCGATGAAGATAGGCTACTATATGTAGTGTTTTGAAAGAATATCTCTGATTTATTCTGTGCAACATCTCTTTGTCAGCCATTTTTGTTATATTCAAAACCGTAATTTCGGTTTTTTCTGCTTCTTTTCCTTGACGTTGTTAATTTTAGTCATGATGTGTTCTTTATGTATTCAAGAGGTTGTTTTCTTGTGTAAGAATATGGGACCATAAAGCCATAATTTGCAATTTTTGAATTGTCCAGGGGTTATCCCTCAAGATATTAATTCCGTAGGATTATCTTCTGATTAGACATGTCGCCACTGTTGAGAAAGAGTTAATCGTTGAATTGTGGTGATTCGATTTACCACAAAAGTATGAAAATGAAGATTCTGAATTAATCCAGGACAAAACAATTTGAGAAACCGTTCACAGAAATGTAGATACCTCGTTTAGTTTTAAATCGTCTTTTATTCGATTGTTAATTGCTCACATAGTACGGGCACGCATAATTCTAGCCTTGCAAGGTTTACTGTTTGAGAGGAGCAACACGTGATTTAGAGCAGAGAAGTGTGACCATAATTACTCCATATGTGTTAATAATTCTGACGTATATCAGTGCTACATAAGACTTAAATGAGGCGTCAGTAAGTCCGTAGAGTTGAAATAATGTCCATGGTATTTTGGAAAATATGTCTAGCAATCTTCATGTTGTTGAGATCTTCCAGACTGCTTCGAAAAATCTTTCATTTGTTTAATACGTTCAGCAGTAGTTCCTCATCCCATTAGAGGTTAAGATGCCATAGCTCTTAAATTAGGATCCTAGGACTCGCCAACACGGTTGTAAAGAATAATGTACCAAAGATTTTAGCAACGTCAGACAATATTGTCGGCTTTGTTGTTTGCGTTTTTTTTTTTTGTAAGATCCGCTTTAATGCAAAAGCTGTCATCTTTCGGAAGCCATGTAAACCATAAAGTTTTGATTGCGCTGTCGATGTCATCATTAAAATCCAAATCTGTTTCCTGCTGTCTGCGAGGTTTTTTTCTATTTGATTCTTTGTTTCCAGTGCTGTTGCAAGACTATCTGCACCACTCAACAGTTATCCACATAAAAGTTTTCCTGAATTGCTTCGGCACCTAATGGGTATATAGTTTTATATTTGGCGGCTAGTTGCAGCAAGCATTTGATTGCCAAATACGGAGCAACCCTCGTGTTGTGAGATGAAGTGACTGTGTTCAATTCGTAATATTGTAGGTCGATTGATTTGTATTCCCTCCAAATAATTGCTTGGTACTTTCGGTCTTCGGGGTGTACCCATATTTTACAGTACATCTTCTGAGTGTCTGATGTAAACACAAATTTTGGCATTCGAAAGCGTATCAGTATTGTGAATAGTTCGCTTTGGAGGGTCGGACCAAATTTAGTGTGTTTTCCTTTGAGGCCCTTGTCCTTATCAAGACGTCTCTCCAATGCTAAAAATCTGTTTGTTGCCAGCTGCTTGTATTCTCCAAGAGTTGATGGTGCTTCATTAAATGTCAATTTTAACATGAAACAGTCATCGGTGCTGCGTGTGGTATTTATCATGAAATGATTTTCACATAGCACTCCACATGCACATACCAGCCGTGTCTCCAAACCAAACAGTATAATTGAAGAATTCGCATATCAAGAAAGTAATGACGAGGCACTGCGCTATGAGCCGTCACGCCAACGGGGGGCGCCACCGGCCGCGCTGAGAGGAAAGGCCACCAGAAGCGGCCACCCAACCGCCGACATATCGATCACCGTCTGAAGTAACACCAAGGAGACATCGAATACAGAAAAAGACATTCTCTACGGTCCAACGAGCAGTTCCACTCCCGACACACACCGTGGCCAGTGTCACACCGAGACAACCATCATCAACAACAAGCCCAAAGGGGAAGAGACCCCGAGAAGACACCAGGAAAAAAACATGGAGTACAATTCGCATATTTGGTCGGGAGCTTCGAAAACATATCTTCAGCTTCTGGACTAGGTACAAGATAAGAGATACAAGGTCGTGCGATAAAACTTATAGGGGACAGTAGGGTATCCAGCTCTATTGAAACCTTGGAGCGTCGTCGTGATGTAGGGTGTGTATCACCATTTTACCGTCTGAAGTAACACCAAGGAGACATCGAACACAGAAAAAGACATCCTCAACGGTCCAACGAGCAGTTCCACTCCCGACACACACCGTGGCCAGGGTCACACCGAGACAACCATCATCAACAACAAGCCCAAAGGGGAAGAGAACCCGAGAAGATACCAGGCAAAAAATAATTGAGTACAATTCGCATATTTGGTCGGGAGCTTCGAAAACATATCTTCAGCTTCTGGACCGTCTACAAGGTCGTGCGATAAAACTTATAGGGGACAGTAGGGTATCCATCTCTATTGAAACCTTGGAGCGTCGTCGTAATGTAGGGTGTATATCACTATTTTACCGTTACTTTCATGGTAAATGTTCCTCTGAAGTAGCCAGCCTAATTCCTCCGGTTCAGGTATTTAGCAGAACTACTCGGCTTTCCAGAGCGGTGCACCCCTTTTATGTCGTGATTCCGTTCCAACGAACCACGCATTACCGTGAGGGTTCGTTTTTCGGTCGTTAGATTGTGGAATAATCTCCCTGCGAATGTCTTCCCGCCCACTTACAGCGTCGAAACATTTTAGCGAAGTGTAAACCGTCACTACTCCCTCTTTCCTCCTTCCCACTAACCTGTCATCCCTTCGGAACCAACAAATGCTTTGCATGGATAGGGGGCATCCCCTGAGCTTGGTTCCATCTGCCATAAAAAAAAGGCAAGCTCAACCACAAGCCGGAAACAAAGTCGACACTACAGGCCCCTTTAATGGCATCTGAGTACCCCCAGCGGAACCAAAGGAAGAAAACAGCTCCGCATCCAGAATGAAAGGGGGGCCATTAAGTGACGGTACGGGATGGCCGGGCGAAGCTCCGACTCAGATCCTACACAAAACTCATGACCACCAGCAACAACCATACGCCAGATCCGCCTGCCGATTTTATTGGCTCCAAAGTAATTTTAAAATATTTGGAATGGATTGGAATATTTGTTTTCTTTCGAAATGTCGCGAAACATTTGAATTACAACCGCTGAATGATTTTGAAGTAAGGGATTGGTATATTAAAAATACAACCGAAGGTGTCCATACGCTTGTTCTTTGTTTTACACCGTTGTTAGGGTAGAATGTAGCGAACCGGCTGTCGCTACAAATTTTGTATATATTTTAATCTAAAAATATATAAGTAATCCCATTAACTGAACATTTATTATCATTTAAATTAAAATAAGAATTAATAAATAATCATAAGAATTAGAATTAGGGAAAAATAACATTAACATTTGCACTTTCGCTGCCCCTGTTCTAAAAATAGAATCAGACAGCCAGTTCCCCTACATATTTTTCCGTCGCGAACACGCCGCATATGATTCTTACTATGTTCATTTTGAGGGATCTCGTAACCCGAAATGAGCCAAACCACCACGACGTTAATGAATATCGCACGATTGTGATATTAGCTAATCAGTTCATGGATCCCGGAGACTTCAACACGGACGTGTGGGTATTTAGATTTCGGCCAGGCCGAAGACAACTCTTACTTATTTTCTGTATTTTCTCTTATTAGTTTACTTCTTCTTACAAAAATTCTTATTTTATAATTTTTACAAAGGTGTATTAACTTTAATTTGGTAAACAGTGGGTTAAATAGGGGGCAGAGTCTGCACCAGCGGCAGACGGCCGCACAAAGTAAGAAAGCTCTCAATATGTTGAGGACTGTCACTGGATAGAACCCGAAAGCCTGACAGCAAGTTGTAGACCGTAATCGCCGGAGCCGAAGAAAGCCTCTCACTTTTTAAAATGAGGGCTGCAACTGGCTGGAGTCGAAGAAAGTCTCTCACATTACATGAGGACTGCAATTGTGTAGAACCCGAAAGCACCTTTAGATCAACAGGTTTGCACACCGGTACTATTCTCCAAAGCGAATTATTCACAATATTGATGCGCTTTTGCCTGCCAAAATGTGTGTTCACAGCAGACACTCAAAAGATATACCGCCAAATTTGGTTACACCCCGATCACCGAAAATATAAAACAATTATATGGAGAGAAAGGAAATCAATCGATTTGCAATACGACCAATTGACCACTGGCACTTACAGTACAAGGGCTGCTCGATATGACATCGATTATGTAATAAAGATTTTATGACCCATATGGCTTCCAAAAGAGGACAGTTTTTGTAACAAAGTTTTTGTAACAAAGAATCATATGAAACAACCGCAAACACCAAAGCGAACAATATTGTCTGACGTTGCAAAAATCATTGATCCATTTTGATTATTACACCCGTGGTAGTGAATGCTAAGATCCTAATTCAAGAGCTGTGGCATCTTGAGCCCTCATGGGATGAGACCTACCGCTGAACTTATTAAACAAATGAAATATTTCTCGAAGCAGTCTGAAAGATCTCAACAATATCAAGATTGATAGACATATTTCCCAAAATACCAAACGGACATTATTCCAATTCCACGGGTTTGCTGACGCCTCATTTAAGGCTTATCAGTTGTGATGTGACCCTTTCGGCAAATGCGGGAGACATGGCCATCTTGGCCGCAGTTTCTACAGGCAGTTCTGGTGTTGATTGTCACCAATTTTCTCTCTTGGGCCCTGGCCGGTACCTGTACTGCTTGAACGGTTGTCTCTTGTGTGACCAGTCGATGTTGTTCTCGTCGAGTTGGTTCGGGTTGTCGTTCCTTTATCCGTTCTTAGTCCTCTGCCATGGTGATCAGTTCTTCTAAGCAAGCAAAGTCCTTCCGCCGGATATACCATTGAAAATCTGGATGTAAGTTCTGTTGGATTCTCTCGAGTTTCTGTTCCTCGTTGTAGCCAGCATGTCGCATCAAATTCTGGATTTCGAGCAGGTATGATTTAAATGGCTCTTTAGATTTTTTAAGTCGACCCCGAATGTCGTCGTCCAATCAACCCCAAAATCGTACCGGTAGGAAGAATTGTATATAATCCTTCCGGAATTCTTTCCAGGAGGTCCAGTGTCGATTGTTATTTCGGAACCAGGTCAGGGCGTTGTCCTTTAGGAGTTCCGACATGGTACGTGGTAGTAGATTCATGTCGATGTTGTAGGCATCTGCTAACTCCTCAATTCTTTCCACGAAGGGGATCGGATCCTTCGTACTTAGTTGACCATTTTCGAACCTGATCGATTATCATCATCGGCGGATTACTCTGGCAACGTGGTTGGTTATGGTGCGAACAAGTAGGGTGCTCTGGTGAAGGCACAGAAAAGTTCCGATTCTCCTCACTGGTTGCTCGTGCTGTGTGTTCTAGCGCTGCCTCTTCCTGGTGACCTGGTGATGGTTCCTTCTGATGTTTCTTCTCTATTTCTTCCATACGTACCTGAAACTCCTTGTCGGAATCTCGGTCGTTAAGAAACGCCACAAACCGTTTCCGAAGTTCGCTGACCGTTCCGGTAGAGTCTAAGCCGAACTCACTGGAATAAGCGGCGAGGTCTTCCTTTTTCAATTGGTATACCCAAGAGGTGGTTGGCATGTTATGGCTTTAGTCAAACTGAGTATATATATTTTATGGACAAAATATTTCCTCGCTCGTTTTGGTGTTTGTCTTTTATATATTACTCTGTTATTTATATATTACTCTGTATTGATATAGTAATATTATTTATTTTTCTTTCTTTTCACTGCTTTCCCTTGTTTGTTGGTTTTGTTTTTTTTCACTGTAGTTTATTGTTTTCTTTTCACTGTCTTTTCATTGTTTATGTTTCACTGTAGTTCACAATTTTCTTCTCTTCTTCACCGGTCCCTGCTCGGGCGCCACTGTGGCGAACCTTTCGCTCCGGATATGCTCGCCGGGATTCCAAGGTTTACAGATTCCGGCACTCACAGAAAATTTCTAATTCGGGAGCGCGGCAGGGAGTCAATTCGAACCGTACTTGATCTTTTAGTTCTTTATTTCACTCTTATTAATTAAACCAACTACACTAAATTACAGATTTATAGTTCACTATTTTTATTTCACTACTCCTGGTTCGTCGTTCCCGTTATTTATGTCCGGGGCGCTCGTTACTCGTCGTTACCGTTATTTCTATCCGCGGTGCTCGCTACTCGTGACTCGTCGTTACCGTTATTTCTATCCGCGGTGCTTGCTACTCGTGACTCGTCGTTCCCGCGGTGCAACTCACCGTCGGTCGCCCTGTTGAGGTTTACCGCCAACCGATAGGCTCGGCTCACCGTCAGTCGCTCTGTCTAGGTGTACCGCCAACCGATAGGCTCAGCTCACCGTCGGTTACTCTGTCGAGGTGTAGCGCCAATCGATAGGCTCGGCTCACCGTCGGTCGCTCTGTATTGATGTACCGCCAACCGATAGGCTCGGCTCACCGTCGGTCGCTCTGTCGAGGTGTACCGCCAACCGATAGGCTCGGCTCACCGTCGGTCGCTCTGTATTGATGTACCGCCAACTGATAAGCTCGGCTCACCGTCGGTCGCTCTGTCGAGGTGTACCGCCAACCGATAGGCTCGGCTCACCGTCAGTCGGTCTGGCGCACCGTTGACTTACTTGTCTGGCTTGCCTTTTGTCAAGTCAATTCTGTCTGAAGACCGATAGGCCTTCGTCAGAGTCCTCAGTTGATTTTTCACTTACCAGATGATTGCTGCCACTCCGCTGACTGCTTCCACTCAACTCAACTCTTTTTGGTTGTGCGGCCGTATTTATACCGCATCCTGCCAGGGTTGTTGATTCTGATCGAACAGCTGATCGCACAGCTGTTTGATACTTTCACCCTCCAGGGTTGTTTTCACGCTTTTATCTACGCTTTTTATCTTATCTATAAATAGTATTTTTATCTTTAATACTATTTATTACTTAAAGAAATACGCAACCGTACAGGAACAGTCATTCATATAATAATATCTTTTGTATTAAATGTTTAAAAATAAAAAAATAATACTTTGACTCCTTTGTACTTGATTTTCTTTTTGGTGTGGGTGAAAACGAGGTTTCGCCGACTTTCATCGTCACAACACGTAACCGTCCGAAACTAGTAGGTCAGGCAGTCGGTCCTGGTTCTTTGTAATGTTCTCCCTCAGCTCCTCATATTCCTGCGAAGACAAAGCTGTGGAGCTGAGATCTACCTCCAAAGTCCTGTTCATCCGTCCTAACTCTTCCATGCAAATCCGGAAAAGATCATCAGGCACCACATTTTGAGATCCTTTTCGGTGCTCCATATTAAAATTGTACGCTTGAAGTTTTAAACTCCATCTGGCAAGCCTGCCAGACAGATTCTTTTAACTCATCAACCACTTCAAGCTTGCGTGATCCGTAATTATGGTGAAGGGTAGTCCTTCCACATAAGGACGGAACTTCTTTACGCTTAATATCGCTGAATAATACTTCAGCTCAGTGGCACTATAATTCAATATATCCTTATTGAGTTTTGCAGACAAGTAGGCGATGGGATGCTCCTTCCCTTCGTCATTTGAAAGAGTACTCCCCCCACCCCTTGCAACGATGCGTCACACTGTGCCTGTCATAGTCCGGATTTGTCAAAACTGGCGCTGAGGTGAGACTCTTTTTAAGTCTGTCAAAGGCCAGCTTTGCATCGTCAGTTAAGGTGAACTTCCTCAGTTAGTCCTTCAAACAGTCATGTAGCGGGGCTGCTACCGTCGCGTAGTCTTTAATGAAACGTCGGTACCAGGCGGACATGCCTAGGAACCTCCTCAACTGTTTAGCCGTTCTGGGCTCCGGAAACTAGTCAATTGCCTCCACCTTCCGGCTGTCGGTCTTGATGCACCCGTTCCCGACAACATAGCCCAGATACCTCACTTCCTTGAAGCAAAACTTGCTCTTTTCGACGTTAATGGTCAGTTTGGCATCCCGCAGACATTTGGCCACCCGATCCAACAGCGCAAGATGTGAGTACAGAACACACGAGTTCGCCCAAGACCCAGAACAGCAAACGAAGGAAATCGTGCTTTCACTCTCTCCAGATCCATGGCTTGCTCGCTGGTGAGGAAGTGTCGGTCCGTATCAAATGTGTAACGAGTTTTTGTTTCCAGCTGGGGTAACGTCAGTCGCCCCGGGGTCCATTTTGGGGGATCTCGTAACCCTCAAAGTTCCAACCACCGCGACAGTCAAGAATTGCACACGATTTGCTGTGAAGCAAATATATCACTGAAATTTCAGCTCGGACGTATGCGGGTTGGTGTTCGTTTTTTCTTTATTTAATATTTTATTTAATTCACAAACGTTTTACAAACTTAATATCTACGCCACTGGTTACAATCGGTCTGTCAGGCCGAGTGCCTGGCTCCGCGGCAGAGGGCCGCTTACAAAGGTTGCAGGTGTACAGGAGACGGAGGGGCCGAATGCCCCGCGGCAGAGAGCCGCTTACAAAGCTGGTGAATACAGTGTCGAAGGAGCTGAGTGCTCCGCAGCAGAAGGCCGCTCACAATGCTGGTGAAAGCTCCGAAGAACTGATTCCGGCCGAAGCCTTGAAATTCCCAAACAAATGATTCCGGCTGAAGCCTTGAAATTCCCGAAGGAATGATTCCGGCTAGTCCTAAATACTGGTAACTCCCGAAGGAGTGATTCCGGCTAATCCTGAATACGCCAAAAATACTCCTAAAATACGCTTCGAATACGCCAACAACTACTTCTACTCCTACTAAATGTATTCGAGTTGATCAACTCGTTTTACAAAATGAGCCACTCGTTATGCGATAGTTGGTGCTGTCGAACCAGGGGGTCAACTGCTCCACGCAAAAGGAGTTTCTGTTATGGCAGGCAAGAATCAAGCAGGCTGTTATGGCAGGCTTGCATAAACTATTCGTTAAATGCACATGCTGCTGAAAATCAGTAGGAATCATATGCAACGTGTGCGCGACGAGAGAAAATATGTGTGAGCTGAATGCTTGATTCTATTTTTAGATCGGTGACAGCGAAAGCGCAAACAAAAAGAGAAAGCAAAAATAAGCCGGTCGCATAATTCTATTTTTAGAATTGCCGCTGCTCTACTTGTGCGTATGTCTTATTCTCTAAGCGTATGTATAAACTATCGTGTGTTTTCGGGGGCTTACTTTGTTTTTATAATTTATAATTTTCTGTATATTCACTTTGTTCTTCCGTTTGTAACGCAGAGAAGGAGACGAGATAGATATATAAAAGTATATATATTCTTGCTCAGCGTCACCTTTATCAATCTAGCCCTGTCCACTGTCCATCCGTCTGTCTGTCTGTTGAAATCACGATTACGAGAGAACTAAAAGAGATATCGCGATGAAATTTGGCACAAATATTCTTTGTTATGTAGGGCTGTTTGGGATTGAAAGTCCGAGACCGGCAAATAGCCACGCCTTATTTACATACGGAATGTAAAGGCACCTCGTTTTAAAAAATTTTATAATCTCAATGTTTCATAAACCGTGTGAGATATTAAGGTATAATATTATTCTGGAACATATGACGGCATTACTAAAATGTTCGAAAAAGATGGGCGTGCCGCGCCCACTGATAACAAAGTTGGAAATATCTCATGAACGGTATAAGGTATAGGGAAGCATTACCAATAAGCTTGCCAAAAATGGGCGTGCCACGCCCACTCATACACAAGTTGTCAATATCTTGTATAATTCAATTCAATTCAATTCAATTTATTTAGCAATGTCGGCTGTACAATAAGAAAATACTTTCTTTTATAGTACAAAAAACGTTTGAAAGGACACATAACATTTTCAATTAGGATTAAAAATAGAGTTAAAGATTAAAAATAAAAATAATATAAAGTAAATTTAAACAATATTTAGAGAATGGCTTACGTTACTAAGGTAGGCAACAATATTCTTAAGCAAGGGAAGAGAAAAACAGCAGAATAAGGAAGGAATAGATAAGGAAAATGCTTTTACGGTGAGAAGTACTTAGTTATGGCTCGCTTGAAGCATCCTGCCCCTGTAATGAGCTTGAGGCTCATGGGCAATGAATTCCACAGTCTAACGGCATTGATAAAAAATAGTCTTGATGAAGTCAAGCAACTGAATTCAAGGATAATTAGCAAGAGTCCTCTGCGTGATTGACCGAATTGTAGCTTCTGAAAGAGGTAGTCAGGAGTCCGGGAGTAGATAAGTTTATGCAAGAAGAGACAACTCCTTACTTTAAAGTAGTCGTTTATGTCACAGCCTAGCACAGCATATCTAAACTGACCTAAGTGCTCAATTACTGAGGCCATAAACATATCTCGTTGCAGAATTTAACGCTACGGAGAGTTTGTGCGATGAACGTGAGTCAGGTCTATTATAAACGGCACCTGAGTAAGTGATTAAAGGTAAAATTAGCTGCATAACTAGCTTGTGCCTAACAGAAGTTGGAGTAAAGGGTGCTGAAATTCGAAGATTTCTCAAAACGAAGTAAATATTTCTTACAACAGTGTTGATGTGGTCCGAACAACTGAGCGACGTATTTATATGGTAGCCCAAGCTAACCGCCGCATTGACAAACTTCAACTTATTTCTACCGATGAAAATGTCAGGAATGTCACAAAATTTAACTTTATATTTTGAAATCGGCAGAACAGTTGACTTCAACGGGTTGAGTTTCAAGCAGTTTTTTACTGACCAACGCTGTATGAAATCCAGGTCCTCATTAACTTTAGAGACTAAGTCCTCTTTGAGATTGTCCTCGCAAGATAGATACAATTGAATATCATCCACATACGCGTGTATAAAGGCGTAATTGCAGGTAACAAAGATGTCATTTAGAAACAGTGAGAACAAGAGAGGTCCTAAGACTGAGCCTTGCGGTACTCCACTGCATATCCTTTTAAATTGAGAATACACGTTTGCACACCTAACAGATTGATATCTGTCGCTTAGATAACTATTAATAAGTCTTACTGCGCTGCCACAGAAACCAAAGAGGTGCTTTAGTTTACAACATAGTATGGAGTGGTTGACAGTGTCGAAGGCTTTGGAAAAATCAAGCAAGCATAACAAGGTAAACATCCCCTTATCGTAGTAAGGTCTGATGTCATCTAGAACCTTGAGGGCAGCGGTGGTGCAGCTATGCCCAGGACGAAAACCGGACTGGTTAACATTCATAAATCAGTTAGAAACTTGGAAATTTGACCAGCCATGATCATCTTAAGAACCTTCGATAGAGGAGAAAGAATACTTATTGGCCTAAAATCTGCCGGCTCAACTGCATTAGATTTTTTGGGCAAGGGAATGACAATAGCATTTTTCCACAAGCTAGGGAACATTGAAGTAGTGAGACAGTGGTTTATAACGTGGGTAAAAGAGCCAATGATGTATGCCACAATTAACTTGAAAAATTTAAGATGTACCCCATCTACACTGACTGCATGAGACTTAACTCTTAGCAGCGATTCTAGTACTTCAGGCTCACTTACAGCTGTAAATTCAAATCTGTAGATGGATGAATTATTAGATTCGGGGGCAAATAAATGGTTATTGTTATTAGTGGTGCCTGTATAATGTGAAAGGAAATAATCATTTAGAGAGTTAGGGTCGAGTGGTGTAGAGACTGCACGGCTGCAATCATTGTTGAGAACACCTAATTTTTTAAGGTTATTCCAAAGCACTTTGGAGGGCAAAGTGGCATTAAGCTTGGTCCTGAAATGAGCTGCTTTCGACCGCCTAATAAGGCGGACAGAGTTATTACGTGCACGCTTGTAACTCTCTCATCTCTCCAAGGTAGGGTTTCTTTTCCATAGATAGCGCAGCTTGTTTCGCTTGCGTATGGCTTTTAATACAGACTCAGTAAACCATGGGCAGGAGGAGTTTATCGACTTTACGGTCCTAACAGGAACAGACTTGACAAACAGGTCATTGATGAACTTAGTTAGCATTAAAGTTTTTTCGTCCACAGTGGAGCAGAGCCGAACAATATCATTCCACGGAACCATACTCGACTCATAAAATAGGTTTTGAAAATCAATTGACTTAAAATCGTAGTAGGAAAACGATTTTTCAATTGGGTTACGACTCAGGGGAATGCCCAGAGTGCAAAATAATAAATCATGATCAGATAGAAAATATATTTGGTCAAAAAGGTGGACAAAGGATAAATCCGACACAATGAAATAGTCGAGTAAGCTGGGACTGTCATTGGCTGAGAAACGAGTGGGTAAATCATTATTCACAATGCTTAGGCCCAGTAACGATAAATTATGTCGCAATGCTCTAGCACTACCATCGGCACATAGCAAATCAACATTAAAGTCGCCGCCAATCACAAAATGCGAATAGTTAATAAGGTGGTTAGAGAGTTCAGTAAAGTAACTGTCGAGGCTGAAGCATCGAGACGGATTGTAAACGCAAGAGATAAAGACTTCAACATTGCTGTCGCTAACGCAAATATTAAGAAACTCTACATTACTGTTAGACGACATAGAGACGACTTTCGAGTTAAGAGTACTGCGACAGTACATGGCAACACCACACCCTCTTCTATCTATCCTATCATTTCTAAACATGTTAAAGTTGTTTATTCTTAACGAAGAATCCCTCAATTCACTGCAGAACCAGGTTTCAGTGATGCAAATGACATCCACCGAGGAACTCTCAAAAACAAATTTGAAATAATCAAACTTGCAGGCGTTCAAGCTTCTAGCATTGAAGTGAACAATTTTAAAACCCATTCGTTGCTTACAGAGAACTTCAATTAGAGTTCTGTTATCAACACCATCCACATCAATAACGGAAGACATCAGGTGGATTAATGAAAGGGAGAAAGGAATACAAGCTCACCACAATTTGAGTTAGAAAACCAGTTTACGGAGATCACTGCAAAAAGAGAGAATAGAAACGATTGTGAATAAGGGAGAGAAGCTAGCAAACAGAAGGAGTAGTTAGAGTGAGCAAGGAAGAGATAAACGGAGAGAAGAAAATAGGAAGTTAAGCTAAGAGAATGCATTGAAATTACTGAGAGAGTATAGATAATAATGTATATATTAAAGCTCATGATTTGCTGCTAGTGAGAGAGTCCACATCATCAACACGGCTTACCAAAATAGGGTTACCATCAGCACTTAATTTTACATAGACTTTACCACCATATGTATATGCAGCATGTAGTTTATTCCTGCGCCGCAGTTGTAGCGCTTGTTCCATAACCACACGCTGAGATTTTGGTAAGCTTTCGTGCACATACACTTTCTCCAATCCTCCAATCCCAAGATCACTTAGATTAAGGGCGCGATGATTTTGCTTGCAAAAGAACGATAAAGCACGATGTAGGGTAGATCGGTGATATGGAGATGATAGACGCAAAATTATTGGTCCATGTTTCTGTTTATGTGTAGGGTCCTTCCTTTTTATGCGAAATACATCATATAAAGTCTCAGTGCCCGGATTAAAGCCTACACTGCATATTTTGCCATACACAGAGCGTAGATCTTCATCCCGGGAGAACGGAATACCAGAGACAACAAAATCTGTTGAAACTGACGCCTTCTCGCAAGTCGATATCCTCTCTTTCAGCACAGTAAGCTCAGCTTTAATTGCAACAGCCTCCAGAGCAGCGGTCTCAGCAGCCTTCAAGCGATCTGACATAGAGCACATCTCCTCCTTTATATTGGAGAACTCTCTAATATAAATATAAGATAATGTATATTGTATAAGTATAAGATATTGACACGAAATTTTATCACGAGGTATCTACACGTATTACTAATGTGTATACAAAATGGGCGTGGTCCGCCCACTTATACAAAAGTTGTCAATATCCCATAAACGGTTAAAAATACGTTCGTGATTCTATCTAGCAGTACCTAGAGTAATACGTTCGTAATTCTATCTAGCAGTACCTAGAGACATTTCAAAACCATTTGCCCGAAATGGGCGTGCTCCGCCTACTTATACGAAAGTTGTTAAGTGTCGAAATTATAATTTTTTTAGTTATTCGGGTGTAGGGTATTTAGATTTCGGCCAGCCGAAGACAACACTTTTACTTGTTTATTATTTCTTTTTAGAAAACCATGTCTGAGAAGAGAAGAAAAATTGAAAATTAAAATCCGATGGGAATGGGACTATTTGATTATAAGCAATAATAGTAAGATTCAATGCCTAATCTGCATTCAAGTTTTGTCTGTATGTAAGGAATATAATGTGAAAAGGCACTACACATCATTTCATAGCAAAACATTTGACGCGTATGATGGAACTGCGGTTATTGCAAAATATGCGATTATTGCAGGATATAGAAAAAATTTGCACCAGACCACATTTTTTACAAATTTAGCACCACAGAAACATTTAGCCTCGCCGCTTCGTACTCACTAGCATTGGAGTTAGCTTAAGCCAAGTAACCATATAGCGATGGCATGATAATACAGAAATATGCTATTCAATTTAATGAGCCGAAAATAGCGGAAAAATCCAACACTGTGGCTTCATATCATTAAACTGTTGCAAGGAGAGTAGATAATATATAGGTATAGCATTTAATGGAAACATGTAAATACTTTTTCTTGTGTTTGGATGAGAGCACTGATTCGACAGATATTAGTCAACTTTTAATATTTGTTCGAATTGTTCAAGAAGATTTCACTGTAAACGAAGAGCTCCATAGCCTAGAATCTCTACATGGGACTGCAAAAGGTAGCGACATTTTTTGAAGCTGTTCATAATTCCTTTGTAAAATATGGAGGATTCGATAAGTGCAAAACCATGTTAACTGCCCAACATTTCATTGCATAATACACCAAGAAGCGCTCTGTCCAAAAAATTTACGTCAAGCCAATGCTATGAAAGTAGCTGTAAAAATAATCAACATTATAAGAGGGGTAATACATCTCGGACACATCGTACATTTCGTGATTTCTTGAATTACATGGATGCTGCATATAGCGACTTAACTCTCCATAAAGATATCCGTTGGTTGAGTGCCGGAAAATGTTTAAAATGTTTTTTTGGTCTTCGGAAAGAAATACCAATATTTCTTAAAAATGAAGTGAAGTCTGATACAGAACATCTTGAGCATGAAATGCAGGATCCCACATTTTTATTAGATTTCTCATTTTGAACTGAGGTAAATGCAATACTGTAGGGTAAAGGTCAAAATATTGCAAACTTATATGGTCATTGCAAAGGTTTTAAAAGAAAGCTGCAGCTATTCAAATCAAGTAGCGACTTTACTTTTTTCCCTAGTTGCAAGGAACATCAATGCTGGAGTTCCGCAGGGTTCGGTCCTGTCTCCTTTTTCTTATCTTCATCAATGACCTTCTGTCATTGACATCAAAAAATATTCATTCTCCAGGCGTCCTTCTATTCTGGAGATCATTGAAAAACGCAGAATTATGAATGACACAGTCCAATCTCTCCTCAATAAAATCCATGAGTGGGATCGAGTGAATTGGGTGGATTTTAATGCTCGTAAAACCCAATGCTGCCTGTTGACAATTTTAGCGGGTGACAATTTTCCACCTCTAGATATGGGTGGTGTGGATATTAATGAGTCGGAGGCTCTTGATGTTCTGGGCATGTCAATCCAACGCGATCTTCGTTGGAACGATAACATTTTTGACGTGTCGAAAGGAGGAGCGAAGTGCTCAGGCTTTCTTAAGCGGTGTAAGAAATACTTTACTCCAACCGATCTTCGTTGTATCTACACCACCTATATCCGTCCGAAAATGGAGTACAATTCGCATATATGGTCGGGAGCTTCGCGAACATATCTTCAGCTTCTAGACCGTGTCCAATGTCGTGAGTTAAAACTTATAGGGGACAGTAGGGCTCTATTGAATATTTCGATTTTGAAAATTTTGAACAAGAAATTGTACTTTTTAGTCAACCTTTAACTATTAATATTACAAACGTAAAATCCGATTTGCAGTTAGAGTTGTGTGAATTGTAAACACATCCCTAGTTTCGTAACAAATGTGAAACAGAAGATTTTTTAAAATTATTACCAGAAGTATCCTAAATTGCGAGACTTTGGTCTTAGAATGGGGTCATTGCTCGGCAGTACTTATCTTTGTGAAAGTACCTTTTCAACAATGAAATTTATAAAATCTAAATATAGAAGTTTATTGACGGACAAATCGTTATCAAATTTACTACGTTTGGCTACTACAAACATTGATATAGCTACATTAGTAAAGGAATCAGAGTTACCGCAAAATTCTCATTAAAATACCCAATTTTGTTAATATTGTCTAATATTTCAATGAAAGATAGTTAAACAGTAATAAAAGGTTTTTTATTTTGAGTGCGGCCCGCATATAATTTGTATTTTCGTATTTCCCTTGCGTTCCTAGATTTTGGACAGCACTGGACTATTGATATGCCTTCCCATAATACTAGACGGAAGCTGTTTGGGTTGCAATCCTTAAAAGATAGGAGATCATTCTCTTCCTTATTATTAGTTTTTAATGTCCTGTCTGGTAAAGTTCAGAGCTCTGAGCTTTGGATATGTATGTCGCATTCATACTTCAAGGTGCGGGTAAGCGGAACCGTCAAGGCCAGACCATTGGCACTTAATAATAACATAGTTAGTGAGTCAAGGTCAAGTTCAGCCTTTTAGTGCAACCAAAGCACTTTGTTTGGGAAGTTCGAAAGCCAAGCTAGCAACCATCGCACTCTGCATGGTAGTAAGTGTGGGAGTTAATTGCTAGATAATTATAAGCTCCGAGCAAAGCTCTCGAAAGTTAAGTTAGCAACCAATGCACTCTGCATGGTAGTAAGTGTGGAAGTCAATTGCTACCAAATAGCTTTTCTCAAGCTCAACCCAAACAGCTTTTGGAGTAAATGAAATTAGCCAAAACAAAAAAGTAAAGAGCAAACGGAAGAATTAAATCGTTCCCAATTTAATTATGCCGACGTTAATATTGGCAAATGTTAATATTAAGAAATTACTATTGCAAAATAAGTGGAATTGCGACATACCGATCCACCTCAGTTTCGCCAACAGCTACGTCGACCGAGCTTAAGTGGAAACGGAAAAATGTTTTAAAGGAGAGTTCTGATTGTAGGCCCACAGCGCGCAGACCGCCGCTGCAATTGGAAAACGAATAAATCAATAGAAGGCACAAATGGTTCTTTTTAATTCGGAAGGACAGCGATTTGGGTTTAGGGAAACCCACAACGTTTTCAGGAAGACGCACAACATTTTGGCGCAGCCAGATTTTCGAGCCGAGGATCGCTCGAAGGGAATTAAAGGTAAGTAAGTGATTTTGTTAGGCCAGGTGGCCACTGTAAAATAATTAAGAGGAGTGCCAGCACGGTCACGGCACGGTCTGTCCAATGGCGTTCCACGCCTGACCAAACCTTTGCTGAGATCGACCCTTTCACTATAGGAAGTTATTTAGGAAATTGTTAAATAGTTTTAAAATTAACTTAAAACGGTGTTGATGGTAAAATAAGTGGAAAGTGTTGACAGAATAGATAAATTTTTGAGAGTACGGCGCAACCACCAAAGTACATCCCGATGGAAATAAGGAAGCAGGGACCACCAAAATTAACGATAGAGGAATATCGTAAGCGTCAGCTGGAGCAAAAAGAACGAGTGGCAATGGCGACACCAAAGACAGAGTTTACACCGCAAGCGAAGAAGCGTCATGGCGGTAAGCTAGCGCAGGAGAGGAAACGCCTAGCATACCTGAGGGCACTGGTACGAGAGGCCACTAACCCAGTTCCATGCGAGACATCACGCAGAGCATGGGAAGAAATAGGAAGTCTAGAAGAACGTTTTGAACAACGTAGATCGAAAGGGAGAGCGCGACAATAGGAAGTACAGAGGCAGAAGCAGAATTAATGAAAAAACGACAAACGTACGTATGTCTTGCAAACAAAAGTCCATCGAATGTTTGAAGCGGGTGCAGTAAGCGGAGCATGCAGTACACTTGATCAGTGTTCAGTGTGTCAACTCTTGGTAAGCGGATTTGAAGTGCTTGCTAGTTATCATGAGAGGGAAAAATTAAAAAGAACGAAAAGCAATTTAATTGATCGCGGAGTCCGTGCAAGAACAAGTTTGCTTAGACTTGAAAAGAACCCATGAGGAATTGCAAAGAGACTAGGGGAGTTTTTAGGGAAAATTTGGGAGGTTCTAAAAAGCACAGGAGCGAATAAAGATAATTGGGAGCTAAGTAAAACAAGAATGGAGTTGTGATTTGACCGCAGACGGAGGCGGATGGTGCGCCCGCCAATACTTTTCTTTTTAATCAGTGTTCGGGCAAGTTAAACAATAGTGAAAACAATTACTCACGCCGCGAAATACGTTTAACACAACAATAACACTGTACCGGACAATTCACTAAAGAACACTCTTTAGCAAACAAACAATAGTGCACTACGACTTAACTTAATAACAAATAAATAAAATTTTATCAAATTACAACAAATAAATAGACAATCAAACGGGACGCAGAGAAACAATAGTGCACTACGACTTAACTTAATAACCAATAAATAAAATTTTTATCAAATTACAACAAATAAATAGACAATCAAACGGGACGCAGAGAACCATGCGAGGGGCTTTTTTAAGCTCTCCGCAGTAAAGCATTTCGTTTGCTTTCACTCCTCCTTCTTCTTGGCCCCGTTAGGTGTGCATGCGGCTGTGAGTGCACCGTGGGCTGAAGCGCGGCAAGATAAAGGCATAACACTTGTCTTGACGCGTTTTGCTTTGCTTGCGATGTACGCGTGCCCGCTTGTTCACAACGAACAAGCGACGACAAAATTCCACATAGACTCCACTAATGTACGTGGCTTGAGGGCGAATTTCTTCGCGGTCTATGCGCATATTCGTACCCACCAACCGCATATAATGGCACTAAGTGAGACCCAGGTGTCTGAGGGTGCAGATCCACTGGATTTTCACTTGCCTGGGTACCACTTACTGCCATTATTCTCATCACACAGAGGCCTCGCCTTATATATTCGCAGTGATGTTGCGTACCAGTGTCAGCAACACCTTTGCACGACGGATGCCGAATTTAGCTCCATTTGGGTTAAGTTCAAAATCCAGTCGCACATCCTACACTTCTGCTTCATTTATAGAAGCCCGGGTCTAGAGAGGCTACCAACTTTTGATAAACTTGACAGTCTCTCTGATTCGATTTCTAAAATCCTGGAATCGTATCCGAACAGTGAAATTGTTGTTGCTGGTGATTTCAATGTTCACAATTCGAATTGGCTACGTCATTCGAGTCACACAACACCTGAGGGTTTGTATGTTGAGTTATTTGCTGAGTCTAATAATTTGACTCAATTAGTGAAGGAACCAACGCAACTTCCCTGCGTTGATGGGCAAAACCAAAATATTCTGGACCTTTTTTTAACTTCGCGTCACAACAAGTATGATGTGAATGTTCTTGCACCTCTTGGTAATTCGGACCACGCTACAATTTCTGCTACCTTCCCATATTCTAGTCTTCAATCCGCTCATCAGCCAGCTCCGAAGCGGACAGTGTGGCTTTATGAGAAGGCTAATTGGGATGCGCTGAACTCCTTTTTCAGCCGTTTCAATTGGCAATTGTGTTTCAGGGATAGAAACATAAATGATGCAGCAAAATTGGTAGAAAATATAATTTTATTTGGTATGAGGTCTTTTATACCCAATAAAAGAATTTCCATTAAACCAAAAGACCATTCCTGGTTTAATGCGACTTGCAGACAAGCAGTCAAGTCGAAAGAGGAAGCATTTACTGGTACTAAATTGCTGCGCAATCATGGCAGAAATAGGTGCAATGTCCCTCTAAAGCGCGAAAAAGTTCTCATGCTATGCCTGAAGTACATTTTCGAACGCGAGCTGTTAAAAGAGTGCTTGCAGACCTCAATGTCAACATATCCTCGTGGCATTTCAGCCCACGTGTTGAGAAAGTGCGCCCCAACTATCGGTTAACTCAGGAGGTTTTCCCACTTCCTGGAAGATTGCCAATGTGCAGCCAGTTCCCAAAAAAGGTGGGGCTACGAATCCTGCAAATTACCCGCCCCTAGCAATCTGCTCAGTGCTCTCCAAAGTCATGGAGAGCATTGTAAATTTTAACTTGATGAGGTATCTAGAGAGCAATGAGTTGATCAGCGATCGCCAGTACGGCTTCCGTGCTCACCGTTCCACCGGCGAATTGATGACGTTCCTCACTGAGCGGTGGAACAGTTGTGTTCACCAATTCGGTGAGAGTAAGCTTGTTGCTTTGAATATCTCCAAGGCATTTGAGCGGGTGTGGCATAAAGCACTCGTGTCTAAATTGACTGCTTATGGTGTCGGTAATACTTTCACTCGATGGATATCGAGTTTGCTCAGCGGCCGCTCTATTCGAGTTGTGATAGACAGCTTTGTTTCCGAAGAGCACTCCATTAATGCTGGAGTTCCGCAGGGTTCGGTCCTGTCATTGACATCAAACCCCGTCTACTCGTTTGCTGATGACAGCAGCATTTGTCATTCGTATTCATTCTCCAGGCGTCCTTCTATTCTGGAGATCATTGAAAAACGCAGAATTATGAATGACACACTCCAATCTGACCTCAATAAAATCCAAGAGTGGGGTCGAGCGAATCGGTTAGATTTTAATGCGCGGAAGACCCAATGCTGTTTGTTGACCCACAAGCGTCTGGCGGGCGACAACTTTCCACCTTTAAATATGGGTGGTGTGGATATTAATGAGTCGGAGGCTCTTGATGTTCTAGGCATGTCAATACAATGCGATCTTCGTTGGAACGATCACATTTTGGATATGTCGAAAGAAGCAGCCAAGTGCTTAGGCTTTCTTAAGCGGTGTAAGAAATCTTCACCCCAACCGATCTTCGTTGTATCTACACCACCTATATCCGTCCGAAAATGGAGTACAATTCGCATATATGGTCGGGAGCTTCGCGAACATATCTTCAGCTTCTAGACCGTGTCCAATATCGTGAGTTAAAACTTATAGGGAACAGTAGGGCTCTATTGAATATTTCGATTTTGGTTTCGAGCTTGGTTTCATCTGCCATAAAAAAAAGAATATTAGAATTAGGTGATATAACGAAAGTTGAAAAAGCGGATGCCATTGTAGAAGAGCTGCTGCAGTTTATGCAGCATAAGGTGCATGCTACAGAGGAAGAAATAATATAATGGGAATTGCAGTTCGCGGCATTAAAGAATAGATATGATAGCTATTTAGTTGATAGAATATTTCAGGAGTAGTTAATAAAAAGCGTAGAAACAAAACGAGAAGCTGAGGAAATTATTGAATAGAAAAGATTTCGCAGGGAGTACAATAGAGCCTGCATTAACGAACGAATCCTGAAGAAGACAAGGGAAGAAAGAATTCAGGAACTAAAAGAACAGAACAGACTGTGAACCAGGAAATTTTGTTAGGTCATGAACAGACGCTCTATCATAAAGAAGCCACCCCTCCAAGAGCGTGTCAGATAGTTGACAGATCACGCTCCTTTCCTCAAGCTAGACATTCAGAAACCCAACTAAATATGACGGGTATAGAAGAAATAGCGAAACTTACAAACAGTCTGGTCCCACTGTTTTCAGGAACCCAGTCGCCGGATTTAAGGGTTGAAGTATATAAATTTATACAGGGGTGTGAGTTAGCAGCGAGAGAAGCGACGGAAGGGAACGTATAGGACTACATAGATTGCATCAAGCAAAGGTTATATGGAGACGCATATGATCTTGTTAGATCACAGCGTTTCGCTAATCTAGAGGAATTATATCTAGTGATAAAAAGAGCCTATCTACCGACTCTTCTACCGACGGAGCTACAGAGTTGTAGGCAATTACCGAACGATTAAATACGGCAGTTCGCAAGACGGGTAAGTACCCAAAGGAATCAGGCTATAGAAATTACAAAGAGTCTCTATAAGGGTGTCGGTGATAATGCGTTCCTGGGTATGACAGATTCGATAGCAAAACAGTTTTTTAAGACGGGTTTAAGAGACGCCACATTGAGGTTTTATATGCTAAATGTCATTGGGAAAACCCTGGAGAAAATTATTGAAATAGCAATTACATTAAGTACTATACAAAGGAGTAGTTCCTTCTGTCAACAAACAACCACACCAATGAGTAATATGAATTTATTGGATTCCCACATAAGACCTCCAGCGCAGAATCGTTTGGAAAGGCCGGAGGCAATGCAAAACATCCCGAGGGTTCCACAGGAAAAAATAATTTGTTCATTTTGCAATAAAAGGGTACATACAAGGGAAAAATATTTGGTGAGGGAAAACACTTCGTATTGCCAGAAGTGTTTTAAATATGGGCATGAGACAAACTGGAGGTTGGCCAATCAACGGACACGGAACCCTGGACAAATAACACCACGAGAGAACCACTTAATGGGTACCGAGGTCAGCCGAACCGGAGAGTGAAAATGTCAAAAAGGAACCAACCACAGCAGAATTGGCACCCAAATCCAATGCAACAGAATTGACAGCAAACTCAGAGAAGGTTCGAAAACCCGAAATCGAATGCATCAAACGGTGTTCAAAAGAATCAAGGTACGAGGAACATATCAGACAGAGCAAACCGAACGGTGTGTCTGGTGTAACAGACCAAGACATATGGTGGCAGATTGCCATGCTAAGAGAAATTGGGAAAAGTTTCAAGGCAATCGCCAGGGAAACTGGCAAGGGCCCAGAACAGGCCAGTAATATCGGAGCCCAATGATAATAGGAACTTAGGGCCAAACGAAGTAACTGTAAGTTCGACATCGGAAACGATTGTGGATACGTTACCAACTTCAACAAATGAAGGAGTAACTGTAAGTCCAGCATCGGAAACGATTGTAGATACGTTACCCACGAAGGAGTAACTGTAAGTCCGACATCGGAAACGATTGTGGATACGTTACCAACTTCAACAAATGAAGGAGTAACTGTAAGTCCGGCATCGGAAACGATTGTAGATACGTTAAAAACTTCAAGAGATTTTGGAATTAATACAAGGCCAAATAGTACAAGTAGTGAAGAGAATAACAATTTACAGAGGAAGCATATGGTTATAGGAGCAGTAGATTCAAAAATGCAAAACCACGATCTGAAGCTGAAGTCTTTTTGGTTAAATTATAATTTATGCGATAGTAATAAACAGACTGAGACAGGAGTATCTAGCTGGACTAAAACCCAGTCGAATGACGTGTTCATTGAATTACCTTGCGATAAAGGAAGTTTCGTTAAAGGATTGTAAACCAGGAGAATACAGAGAGTTTAAGCGGAGCATTTGGTGGATGCGTGACCACTAAAAGGTCACTCATAGTTAAACATAATAAAAAGAGAAACCTCGATTTTACGCTGCTTATAGGATCCTCAGAGCAGGGAGTGCCAGCAGATGGCATAATTGGCAGGGACAATTGGTGGAATAGATCGATTATAAACACAGTTAGTAAGCAAGTAACATTTATAGATGAGAAGAAGAAACATATTGAGACCCTGGTAATGCGTTCAAAGGAAGAATTAGATCAGATTTTACATAATAAAGTTTCGAAAGTAATGACGAGAACTATTAGAGTAGTTCCAGTTAGGATCAGAACAAATATTCCGGAAATAATAGTTCGTAAACAGGAAATTGTTTCAGGAGTTTACCTAGAACTTTGCTTAATGTGAAAAAATTTAAAATGTCTGTACCCGTATTAAAATCAAGCGGGCATGATTTAGCCTTTAACCAAAATTTCGCATCGGATTTCACAAATATTAACAACTTGCAGTTAACAAAACAACAATATGAATTACATGACGATACATGTGAAAAATCGAAGAAGAAAAATTAGTAGAAGACTAAAATTTAAATAAAAAAAAACCTTGATGAATAAAAATTTTAAATATTATTGGTCTTAAGTTAGTAGAGTTAATATCTAATAAAAAATTTAGTAAAACTATAATAATAAAATTAATAATGTTAATTAAACATCGTGTATCAGAATTTGTCAGTAAAGTCTAAACGCATTTTTCGACTATATCAATTTAGTGGAAACAATGGGGAAATAGGAAAAATAGATCAGGCTAATATGTGAATATATATTCAAAAGAAGACATTACTCAAAGACTCAAACCAATACGTGTAACATATTGAGCGCGAGGTAAAAGTAATCCCGTTCCATTTTAGGCTATTTTATTCGTCACACTCTATATTAAATATTTCCTAGATGACTCTTAGCTGATTTAGGATAGTCAGAATAAACTTCAACTGATACGATGGGAATTGGTCCGAGAGGAAGGCAATTCTCACCACTTCAACGGATATAACATTGGCCAAGATGACTCAAAACAATGTCCAACGATTCGAAAATCTTACAAACTAACCCTAAATTTTGAAAAAACAAGAAAACATAAAAAAGTTGTAAGGTTTAATATTAAAATAAAATAAAAGAAATAATTAAAAAAGATTAGAATAAGGAAAATAATAAAATATAAAAAAAGCTAAAGAGAAAAAACGAAAGACGAGAACGAAAGACGAGAACGAAAGAAAAGAAAATAAAAAACAATTTACTAACACAACTAATTGATATTAACCAATAACTTTTAGCTACGTGCGTTTCAGTAAGCAAAGGCCTGCGTACTTAAACGCATATTACAACATTTGTACAAAAAAGGGTACAAGTTACCTCGTTGCTCCAAAACCGTAACGTCCCAGGTTTTTGAAAACCAGAGAAATAAAAACATTTTTAAAAAAAACTTTGGAAGGTTTGCTTCAAGCCGCCTTTAGGGCGTTGCAAGCCGCAATTAACTTATGCTTGCAACGCGTTCAATTGCGACCGTTTAATAACGTAAAAAGTAAAATATAAAAAGGAAAAAAAGAAGAAGAAAAGGAAAAAAATCGTTTCAACAAGCAAAAAATTTGCTTATTAAAACGAAGTTAAAAAGAGAAATAGAAAAACCAAATTAAAATTATGTTGAAAAATAATATATTATGTTATATATTAAAATAGGGAATTTCTAAGGAGATTTATTATTAGAAACTAGCACTTAATGAAATTACTCTTAAATATATTGAATGGTAAGAACAAATTAAAAATGTAAATACTATATAATTCAATATACTTGCTAATTCGTAGCATTATACCATAGAGTGTAAACAGTTAAGAAAATGTAGTGTTATAGTAATTTATAGTCAATAAATATAATTAAGACAACAACAACCTCAACAACACCTAGCCAGCAGCAACAAGAACAATACCAAGAAAGAAGGAACAACCGTGACGTCAAAGAAATTCTGACGACCGATGCGTACGTCGATCGATGCCTTCATTACAACGTATCGATTAATTTCCGTCAAGGACCTGAAGAGTGATGATATAAAGCATACTACTCTTAATGAGCTTCACAATTTTAAAACATATGGCACCGAGCGAAACTCCACGCTTCAATCGAAAAGGGAAAAAGCGACCCAACCCTGGAAGCCTTGTAGCCAAATCTATCTACGTCCTCTTTGTACCACAAGATTTTTGAGCCACCATCAACAGCGTGGTACCACATAGAAAATTCTGAAACCACTGAAGCGGAACTGGAAAGTATGTATAAAGCTTCCCCGCTACATGAAACACCAGACCCTCAATACAAAAAGCCACACTTACAACTAGAGTGAAGTACTTTCTGCATCCATTTGGGAACTATAGTCTTGAAACAACCATTAGCAATATGGTACTGACCAGACGCCTAAATGTAATTCTCGAACTAATCGAATCATTTTTAAAAGTTGCTACTCTGCAGGCATAGTGAGTAGACTCGTTTTAGTTTCGCCCGTGTTCTTTCGTAATTTTTCCTGGTCAGTTTCCTGCTTCGGACCACCAAAGGCGTTTTGTTTGCTTACTGTCTCTATTGCGGACCTCGTTTGATCATTGGATGCTGTAATTCGGTTGAGTCTGGCTGGATTTTGGATGTTTTTGGTGCCAGGTGGTTGGAGTGCTTGACTACTGTTTCATTGTTGTTGTTGGATTCGGTCTTCACCGCATTTTTCTTCTTCCCTTATGGCTCCCACAAGGCAAAGTTTGCGCCAAAATGCAACCTCTCCCGGCCCTTCTCTTATACGTGACGGTCAGATCTCCAATTCTAACCTCGCTCTTGCTGAGCGTTTTACTAAGCTGGAAAATAAAATGGAAGCTCAAAAAACTGAAATATTGGCTGAGTTCAAAGAACTCGTGAGCAGCTCTGTTAATAAGTTGATGGAGAGAATTGGTGAGCTATTGGGCGAGATTGCTACTCTGCGAATGAACTTTGTTGCCCTAGCCAAACGTGTGAGTACTTTAGAAACTAATTGCAGCAAATTTGATGCTGTTCGTGATACTCTCGACGAGGTGAAGGCTGAGAACGAGGAGCAGAGGCATTTAGTATCGTCCACTGATCTTGTCGTGAGCGGTGTTCCTTGCACGGTTGGTGAAGATATCCAAAAATTGTTTGCGAGACTGTGCCAGTGCGTTGGTGCAGAGGAGATCAAGATCCGTGAGGCTTTCCGTGCAGGGTCATCCTGCATTAAGCACATAAATGAGAATACGATAAAGAACAAGCCGCCGCTAATCATAGTGAAGCTTTTCTCTGCAACTGAGCGCACTAAGCTTTTAAAATCAATTGCAGCTTTCTGCAAGATTATTAAGAGACCTCTTTGAGAGATCTTGGTTTTGCAAATTACTCTAAAATTGCAATTTTTGAGTCTCTTACAAAAACCCAACGAGATCTCATGCGTTATTCCACAGAGCTAAAGAGAAAGAAAAACTTGTGAAGTTCTAGATATGAAGATTATAACGTATTCTACGATTTCTTTCTCTCTTTCTATCTAGGTATTAATAATACCTTTACTCTTTCCTGTCTGGAGTTCAGCTAGTTATCTTTCCCTTGACGTACGATGATCTGCACTTTGGTGCTGATGGGAATACAAAAGTTATTATTGATATTTTTGCCAAGCAACAGTCAGGTCTTAAAATAATATGTTTTAATGCAAGAAGTCTCACTGACGCCAAACTTGACTTCCTAAAATTTGTGATTGCGGACTTTGAGATTGATGTAATTTGTGTCACTGAAATGTGGTTTCATTCTAACCTGAAGGATGCGCTTCTGAACATTAATAATTACAAGATTTTCCGCAATGACAGATCTGGGCGAAGAGTCGGTGGTGTCGATATTTACTGTAAATCCTATCTAAATGTGAAAGTTCTAAACAAATCCTCTGATGCTGATGTTGAATTTATTAGTATTACCATCTTTAATTGTGAATTCAAACTTCTTTTATCTTGGTTTTACAACCCTCGTCGTAATAATTGTCTGAACCCTTTCCTCTGTAGTTTACGCGATTCCATTACTGACTATGACTATTTCATTGCTTGTGGTGATTTTAATGTCAATATGCTGTCCCGTGATAACGCTTCCAATAGACTTCGCAATGATTTTGACTCGCTAGGTCTAGCTGTAGTTAATACCGAGGTCCATACGCGCTATGCAGACAATGCTTGTCCGAGCTTACTGGACCTCTTTGTAGTATTTGAGTTAGAATCTGTTTTTCAATCAAACCTCATTCATTTCTGACCACGACCTAATTTTCTGCACACTTGGTTTTAATTTCTTGACTCAACAATCTCCTGAGTATTTCTCATATCGTGACTACAGTGCAATTGACTTTGAGCGTATGTTTTCTGACGTATCGTCTATCGACTGGACTGACTGCTGGCTTTCTACCTCAGCGGAGGACAAGCTATCATTTTTTCTGGACACTGTTTTGAATATTTACAATCTGCATGTGCCTATCCGGAGGGTAAGAGCTATTAATAAAACTTGTCCATGGTTTACAAATAGCGTTAGGAACTTGTTAAAAGATAAGCAGAAAAAAAATCGAATCTGGAAGAGAAATCCCATTCCATTCCATTGGAAGAATTACAAGAAAGGACGAAACGCTGCTACGGCATCCATCCGACTCTCCAAATCGCTATTCTACAGATCTAAGCTCAGTGCTTCCCTACCAACTAAATTGCTGTGGTCTAACCTTAAACGAATAGTTATTGGCAACAAACACTATTTAAGCTGTGATATTGATCCTGACGATTTGAATAATTATTTTGTATCCCGTTTGAGCTTTGATTCGCACACCTCCCCAACTGAGTTTCCTGACTACCTTGTAGGTGAGTCTCGTTTCTATTTTGCAGCTATCGAACCATCAGATGTCATCAGATGCCTAATGAAAATTAAATCTAATGCTCTTGGCGACGATGGCATTCCTTTGAGGTTTTTAAAACTAAATCGTTCTTACATTATCAACCCCTTAGTCCATATCTTTAATCACTGCTTCACTACCTCAAGTTTCCCTACCATTTGGAAACGTGCTACGGTTATTCCTATAGAATTAGAAACATTCTAATGCCTCCGAACCTAATGATTTTCGACCAATTAGTAACCTCTCTTCTGTCTCTAAACTAATGGAATTACTAAGTGTCGAGCAGATAACTAGACACATTGATGCTAATCACTTGCTGTCTTCTTTTCAGTCGGGTTTTAGACGAAAACACAGCTGTGGCGCGGCAATCGTCAAAATACTGGACGATATTAGATTACCTTTCGACAAAGGGCATCTGATCCTACTTGACTTTTCTAAAGCATTTGATTGTGTTGATCACCATATTCTATGTAATAAGCTCTTACTTAATTTTAATTTTACTAGTTCTGCAGGGCATTTATTAAAAATTATCTAATGGACAGGACTCAGCGGGTCAAAATAAATAACCACTTCTCTGCTTACAAAATCATTAAGTGTGGCGTCCCTCAAGGCTTAATTCAGGGTCCTCTTCTTTTCTCCATGTTCCTAAATGATATTTTTTCTGTCTGCAAATATGTCAGTATGCACTCATATGCCGATGATTTGCAAATTTATCTTTCTCGCCCTCGTAATCTCGCTGGGGACCTTTGTTCTACAATTAATGAAGATCTGAATGCTATCTACAAATGGGCATTTAATAAGCTCATCCTAAATACCAATAAATCCTACATATTGCCCATTTCCAAGAAGTCTTTTCCGACTGAGAATCTGCATCGCTTAGTTATAAATAACTGTCCTTTAAAACTAGTTAAGAAAGTCAAGAACCTGGGCATTATTATAAACTCCTCATTAAACTGCAACGACCATATCAACTTAGTCGTAAGCAAAATCTATTCGACTCTGAGAAACATGCGCAGGACGGCGCACTTTGTCCCAATGAGCACCCGCAAACACCTAGCTGCCCCAATGATAATACCTCTAATAACGTACTCAGAAAATGTCTACTGTGTTTTAGATGCCAGTTCTAGTTATAAACTACAAGTCGCTTACAACAATATTACTCGCTATGTCTACGGCATGAGTAGGTTTGAGAGGGTATCCGTGTACAGCAATCGTATTCTGGGTTGCAGCTTATTCAACTACCTGAAAGCTAGTAGATGTTTATTCTTACACAATCTTGTGCGCAACAAAACTCCTCATTATTTATTTGAGAAGCATTATTTATTTGAGAAGATCTGAAAGAAGTGTGAGCTTCATTGTCCCTTACCATAAATATCTTGAATCCGGCCGTTTGTTTTTTATCAGCACCATTCAACTTTGGAATTATCTACCGTATAGCATCAAACGTGAATCTAACGTATCGAATTTCAGACAGCTAATTTTAAATTATATTTCTTAAGACTCTCCTATTTCTTTCTCTAACCTCATTGGTTCTTCAGTATCAAGCTCCACCTAAAACTCAACTGCTTCTTTTATCCCCTATGCCTCTTGCCATTAGTCATTTCGTTCGTGCCATATCTGGAACCTAATAAATTAGTTATCTAATTAATCTATTTCCTTTTGTACCCACCTTACAGTTTATAATAGTGATAACTTTTACTTTTTATGTTACATTTTATTTTTTCTGGATTCAAGTTGTACTCATGTAATGTCTTAATTTTATTCTGCCTCGTCGCATGTAAAAGAGATTTAACTCTTATGTGTGATAACGACTAATAATAAACTTAAATTTAATTCAATTGAATTGAATTGAAAATAAAAGGGGGGAAAAATGCACAACGTGGACAGCCTTAACTTGCTCTTCTAATGGTACTGATATGCGTACTCTACACAAAAAATTTTACACCAACAACACAACACACTGGTAGATGTGAACAACGAGGATACACTAAAGTAGAACTTAAGGTAGAGTTAAATTATATAATATTAGAGGATTAAGATAAGCCACACCTATATCATTATGTACAGAAGAAATTAATATCGCTTCACGATATTAATTTTTTATTTCCCTAAGGGTGGAGGGATGTTGTATGTCGCATTCATACTTCAAGGTCCGGGTAAGCGGAACCGTCAAGGCCAGACCATTGGCACTTAATAATAACTCAGTTAGTGAGTCAAGGTCAAGTTCAGCCTTTTAGTGCAACCAAAGCACTTTGTTTGGGAAGTTCGAAAGCCAAGCTAGCAACCATCGCACTCTGCATGGTAGTAAGTGTGGGAGTTAATTGCTAGATAATTATAAGCTCCGAGCAAAGCTCTCGAAAGCCAAGTTAGCAACCATTGCACTCTACATAGTAGTAGGGGTGGAAGTCAATAGCTACCAAATAGCTTTTCTCGAGCTTAAACCAAACACCTTTTGGAGTAGAAGAAATTAGCCAAAACAAAAAAGTAAATTTTTCCGATTTTTTTTAAAATCGTTCCCAATTTAATTCTGCCGACGTGAATATTGGCAAATATTAATATTAAGAAATTACTAAATAAGTGGAATTACAACATACCGATCCACTTTAGTTTCGCCGACGGCTACGTCGACCGTAGAAACGGAAAAATGTTTTAAAGGAGAGTTCTGATTGTAAGCCCACACCGCGCAGACCGCCGCTGCAATTGAAAAACGAATAAATCAATAGAAGGCACTTTGGTTCTTTTTAATTCGGAAGGACAGCGATTTAGGGGAAATTTAGGGAAACCCACAACATTTAGGAACACACAACAGAGCTTTTTTCAATTGTAATTGTAACACTCTAGGGATCCAAGGCACAGCCGTTTATTTGTTGAAAGCATTCATAGCAGCTATGAAAGCATACACAGTAGACTAATTATGCTATGTAGGAACCCATAGATGTAGATGCCTTCATTTGGATAATGCCATATCATCTCTTCTGGACTTTAATACTTCTGAGAATAAATTTATATTAAATCTATTTACATTATTTAATTAAATTTCCTTTTAAATTTTTATTTCTTTGTAAGCTTTTCTGTAGACGTAAGTAAATAAATAAATAAATAATATACGCGATATTGTTAGCTTCCATAAACTTCAAAATTATCCTGTAAATTTAAGAACTTTCGTTTTCATTAAATAATTTTTCTCTTAATAATTTATCTATTAAAATTGTTGTGTTATAACTTTCTTGAAAGCTTCCCAACCCTATTAAATTCCATTATAATATTAACAATGTTTTATTTAACTTGTAATTATGAGTTTGTAGCGAACCAACGGATTGCTACAAATTTTGTATGTATATTGTTTAAACTAAAATATAGCAGAGAGTCCTTGGATTAAAAATAATTATTAGCATTTAAATTAGAAATAAGTTAATATCGTGAATAATAATAATAAGTATTCGAATTAATAACATTAAAATAGTTATAAGTTCTCAATAAGGAATACACAAGAAAGAATGAACTTAAATTACAACAAACAAGAATTGAAACAGAAAATTATAAAAATAATGCTCACACATACTATATTTTCTTTCGTCGCGCACACGTTGCATATAATTCCTAGTGTGTTTTCGAATAGTTTGTGCAAGCCCAGTTTGATTTAACGAATAGTTTGTGCAAGCCCAGTCAGCCTTCTGCCGGTGAGCAAAGACTTGATTCTTGCCTGCCATAACAGAAACTCTTTTTGCGTTGAGCAGTCGACCCCCCGGTTCGACAGCACCAACTATCGCATAACGAGTGGCTCATTTTGAAAAACGAGTTGATCAACTCGAATACATTGAGTAGAGTAGAAGTAGTTGTTGGCGTATCCTAAGCGTATTTTAGGAATATCTTTTAGGCGTATTTAGGACTAGCCGGAATCATTCCTCCGGGAATTTCAATGCTTCGCGAAATTCAAGGCGGCCCTCTGCCGCGGAGCACTCAACTCCTCGGACATTGTATTCACCAGCATTGTAAGCGGCCCTCTGCCGCGGGGCATTCGGCCCCTCCGTCACCTGTACACCCACAACCTTTGTAAGCGGCCCTCTGCCGCGGAGCACTCGGCTCCCCCGTCTTCTGTACATATAGATTATTGTACGCGACCCTCTGTCGCCAGGCACTCGGCCTGACAGACCATTTGTAACCAGTGGCGTAGATATTAAGTTTGTAAAACGTTTGTGAATTAAATAAAATATTAAATAAAGAAAAAACGAACACCAACCCGCATACGTCCGAGCTGAAATTTCAGTGATATATTTGCTTCACAGCAAATCGTGTGCAATTCTTGACTGTCGCGGTGGTTGGAACTTTGAGGGTTACGAGATCCTCCAAAATGGACCCTGGGGCGACTGACGCTGCCCCAGCTGAAAACAAAATCTCGTTACAAATTTAAAGACCTAGGAGTATTTTTTGCTCACATGTAAAGTTTATAAGTCATATTGAATATACAACTTCTAAGGCATATTCTATGATTGGATTTATAAAGAGAAATTCACAGAATTTCAAAGAAGAAATCGCATTAAAATCTTAAAATCTCTCTTCTGCTTTTGTTCGTTGTTATCGTAATGTCATATTGAATATAAAACTTCTAAGGCATATTCTATGATTGGATTTAAAAAGAGAAATTCACAGAATTTCAAAGAAGAAATCGCATTATAATCTTAAAATCTCTTTCCTGCTTTTGTTCGTTGTTATCGTAATTAGGAATCCTTTATGATTTTAATTCAAATAAAATAAAAAGCCCAAAGGTAAATGTCCTTATAATACTAGACGTCAATTTCTTGGGTTACAATCGTTAAAAGATAGATTAAAAAAAACATTTTTCCTTGATTTTGGTTTTTAACGTTACCTCCTAGAAAGTTTACTGCTCCAAACTTTCGAATTTTTTCTATTTCTTATTTTGTCTATTTGTTGAAATTATTTCCAGAACTATTTATTTCATGCATTAATTACTTATGCAATGCATATATTAGTGCAATACACTTTGCACCTCTATATTTTTAGATATCTGAACTTAAGGTTAATTTATTTGCACTCTTTAATTAATTCGCTCCAATTTTGTCTTTCATACTTACATATTTGCTATTCAGTAGTCTGTAAGATTTTTATATGTAGATGGAAAATAAATAAATAAATAAATAAATATTTTTTTATTACAGAAAGCACATATGTCTGTGATAGAATCACTTATGAATCTGTACGCAAGGGAGATTTTATGCGGCGATCTCGTATCAAATGCAATAAAAAGGTAATACCTGTAAGGAGCTGTAAAGTACAATGGTAAATATAATGATACTGTACTACTTTAATAAATCCAGTTTCTTTTATTTACAATTGTACTGCAGAAACTGGGGTACACAAAAAGTATTTGACACTGCAAATTACTTTTGACTGCAAAATGTTCACGTACGAGTAAGTTTTCAAGTATTAAAGACAGTTATTGGATATTCTAGTACGTTCACTCCTTAAGTTATAGTACTTTATAGTACCTTTGGTTTTGAGAAAACCGCTTCCTTGAGAATTTCACTCTAGAATTCACAATTAAGGACCGGTGTTCGCTATTTCGTATAGTGTTCAAATAACAAATAATGATATGTCTTCGAGTGACATATGCTTCCAAGTGTGTACTGGGATAAGTATTTAACCCCACGAATTTCAGAACGTAAAACGTAAGCACATAAGATTATATATATGCTTAAAATAAAATTTTGTCTGCAGGTACTACCTCACTCTACTATTTTATAATGAAACTATATATAATTTCCCTTTTATATGCTAATTTTAATATTTTTATAACCTACTCCCTTCGGGTGTAGGGTATATTCACTTTGTTCTTCCGTTTGTAACACAGAGAAGGAGACGAGATAGATATAGAAAAATATATATATTCTTGCTCAGCGTCACCTCCTGAATCGATTTAGCCCTGTCCGTCCGTCTGTCCGTCCGTCTGTCTGTCTGTTGAAATCACGATTACGAGAGAACGAAAAGAGATATCGTGATGATATGGCACAAATATTCTTTGTTATGCAGTGCTGTTTGGGATTGAAAATGGGCGAGATCGGTAAACAGCCACGCCTACTTTACATACGGAATGTAAAGACACTTTGTTTCAAAAAATGTTAAAATCTGAGTATTTCATAAACCGTTGGAGATATTAAGGTATAATTGTATTCCGGAACATATAGCGTCATTACCAAAATGTTTGAAAAAAATGGGCGTGCCACGCCCACTGATAACAAAGTTCGAAATATCTAATGAACGGTATATAGTAAGATATTGATATGTAATTTTATCAGGATATATAGGAAAGCATTGCCATAATCTGCCTTATTTCCCGGCCTTAAAAATAAATGTAGAAGAATACTGGCACTAAACAATGCCTTTAAATTTACTGTATTACTTCTAGTAGTAAATATCATGCACTGCTATTTTTTTCCAAAGTGGTGGTACTTGTAACGAAAATGTTAACTTAATTTTACCTCAAGTTTTACAGCTCTCTTATAATATACACTTCTATTCCTACTTCCGTAGTGTTGCGTTTTTTAGAAAATATTCGATTTTTCGAGAACGGAAACAGACACTGGAAGTGACATAACAACGAAACCGGTTTTTCTCTAAACCAAAATTTACAAGGGATGACGGAAATTCGTTCCCAAACACATTATCATCCAACCCTGTCGAAAAACTTAATGACCATCAAAAAACCTATTTCTTTAATTCTTTTTTTTATGACAGAAAGAAGCAAGCTCAGGGGATGCTTTCAATAGAGCTAGATACCCTACTGTCCCCTATAAATTTTATCGCACGACCTTGGATACTGTACAGAAACTGAGAAATGTTTTTGAAGCTCCCGACCATATGCGAGTTGTACTCCATTTTCGGACGGACGTAGGCGGTGTAGATATAACGAAGACTGGTTGGAGTGAAGTATTTCTTGCAGCGCTTGAAAAAGCCTAAGCACTTGGCTGCTTCTTTCGATACATCAAAAATGTGATCGTCCCAACGAAGGAATCGTAGCTTCACTTTTTTTGGAACTGGCTGCACATTGGCAGTCTTTCGAGCAGTAGGAAGAACTCCTAAAGTAAACGATAAATTAAAGAGATTGCGCAGTGGTCGAGCCAGTGTTGTGGTGCACTTTCTCAACACGTGGGCTGAAATGCCATCCGGTCCCGATTTGTTGATATTGAGGATTTGCAAGCAATCTTTTAACAGCTCGTGTTAGAAAATGCATCTCAGGCATAGCATGAGAGACATCATTGATCGCGGGCAGTAGTTGGCTACTGTCAGAAAGAGAGCAGTTTTCAGCACACATTTTGGCTAATAAGTTTGCCTTATCAACCAAGTGATCTGATCCAAGTATCTGATCTGATCATCCTTGAGGAGAGTTGGAATAAACTAATTCTTATGGCTTTCGTATTCTTGTTTAGTTTTATGTACGGGTATTAGGTATGCCTTCTAACACTAGCACATTTACGTATGAAATAAACCACTGTCACTGTCGCCTTTATTTTTATACCCCACACCCGAAGGGATAAGTATATTCACTCTGTTTCTTGGTGTTCGATTGTTTTTTCGACAGGTTAGGTAGATGATGTATTTTGGAACGAATTTCCGTCATCCCTCGTCAAATTTGTTCTGTTGATAAACCGGTTTCGGCGTTGTGCATTCCTCAGTGTCGTTTTCGTTCTCGCTTCAGAACGAAAAACGACACTGAAGATGGCACAACGCCGAAACCGGTTTGTCAACAGAACAAATTTGACAAGGGATGACGGAAATTCGTTCCAAAATACATTATATTCACTTTGTTTTTACGTTTGTAACGCATTAAAGGAGGCGTGGTAGATATAGAAAAGTATATATATTCTTACTCAGAATTACCTTCTGAGTCGATTTAGCCATGTCCGTACGTCTCTCTGTCTGGGTAAATCACGACTGAGTGATATCCTCATGTAATTTGCCACGAATATTTTCTGTCATCTTAGGCTGTTGGCGATTGGAAATAGATAAAACGGATCAGTGCCACGCCTACTTTTTAAATAAACACGCCTACTTTTTTTAATCCAAAGTTGCAATTCTAATCCCGGGTGTAATGTGTCAAATAAAACCACCCCATTAAAAATGGGCGTGATCCGCCAGAGGCCGGATATATATTTTTTCATATATGAATCCAATCGCTTTGCATAAATGACATCGAGGTACAGAAATAGCATTCTGGAGATTTTCATTTGTAAAATTAACTTCTATAACTTTTGTAAAATTGTGAGATATTGCTGCAATGTTTCTAAAAGATATGCAATTTTAAGATTCATCTACGATCTCATTTATGCAGATTGGGTTCATACTGAACGATTGTATTTGGGCAGCACGATTGGATTCGTGCTTGTTGGCTGATCGTGCGCATGTTGTCTTTTGGCTTAATAAAATTTTTTTATTAGGAATGAAAGACATTATACCAAATAAAATTACATGTTATACTAATTTTGACGTGATATTTTTGTTTCTATCCATGGAATACAATTGCCAAATAAAACGACTTAAAAAAGTTTTCCAGCACATCTCAATTAGACTTTTCTTAAATTCACACTGTACGCTTCTGAACTAGCGGATGAACGGTTTAATCACTAGAATATGTGAAGGTAGCAGAAATTGTTAGACTAGCAGTGATGCGAAATTAGAAAAAGGTCCAATATATTTTGGTTTTGACCTTTAACGCAGGTAAAGTGCGTTGTTTCCTTCAATAATTGAGGCTGATTATTAGACTCTGCAAATCAACATACAAATCCACGGATATTGTGTGAACATTGTCAACATGGAAATCAGTAGAAACAACAGTTTTACTGCTCGGATACGATTCCAGAATTGTAAAGATCGAATCACAGAGACTGTCTAGTTTCCGGGATTCTATAAATGAAGCAGAAGTGCAGGATGTCCGACATATTTTGGATTTTCAACTTAACCCCCATGATGCCAAGCTTAATTCGGCATCCGTCGTTGCAAAGATGTTGCTGACACTGGTGTGCAACATCACTGCGATTATATAAAGCGAGGCACCGTGCGGTGAAAACATGGCAGTAAGTGATACCCAGGCATGTGAAAATCCAGTTTATCTACACCCTCATATACCTGGATCTTACATAGTGCCATTACATGCGGTTGGGGAGTACAAATCTGCGCATAGACCGCGGAAAAATTCGCCCTCAAGTCACGTATATTAGTGTAATCTATGCGGAATTTTGCCTTCACCGCTCGTAAATAATTGTAGAAGTACAAAAATACGGCGCAACCAAAGGAAAACGCGAAAAGACAAGTGTAATGTCTTTATCTTGCCGAACTTCAGCGCACATTGCACTCGCAGCCGCCTAAACATTTAACGCGACGAGCAAGAAGGGTAGGTGAAGTAAAGACAATCCAAATACTGAGCTTTATAGTGGGAGCGTAAATAAGCTCCTCTGCTTTCTGTTTGATAGGCTATGGTATTTATTATATTATTTCGTTTTATTGAATTGATTAAATTATTTTTTGTTATGTTTATTATTGTTGTTGATGTTGCTTTTGTGTTTCGCAGGGCTTGTTGCTTTTAATTTTTGTTTCCCCCGTCACTATTCACAAGAATTTTCGGAGGTTGTAAAGAAACTGAAATTTCGGGTGATGCACCATCTGCCTTCGACCACGGTCACAACATCACTATTCAATAAACTAATCGCTTGTACATACTAATTCTTACTTTTCAGAATCTCTGGTAGTAGTCTTCAAGAACAGATTGGACCAGACTGCGAACAGTCTCTGTTTGCATGGGTATCTCAAGTATATGTAGCCATAAAGCGCCGCATTGCGAAGGAAGCTGACGCCAGCACGTCTGATCAATACGTAAGTAAAAAAATTTAAATTTATATGCATAAATACTATTTTATTTCTTGTAGTGTGTAAAGATAGTAATGCCGGATTTTCCTCCTTTGCAAGACTTTCTAGATGTCTGCGATGGAATGTGGTTGGCTGTACTTATTTCCTATTATTGTCCGAAAATACTTCCGTGGACTCAAGTGCGCATAAAATGTTATCCAACACTTGAAGATTCAGCACACAATGCTTCGCTAGTCAGCATATTCTCACAGGAGCATTTGCCAAATTCTGTATTCCAAATTAACGAACTAATTCAAATGCGACGGTAACATTAATCTCTTTTGTTTTCATTTTTCATTTCTAATGTAGTTAATTTAGATCAATGAAGTCGCACTTAATCGTATTTCTTGCTGACCTATTCGATTTTTTTGAAATACACCCGCAAAAATGTGTTAGTTATCGGGGAATTCTTACTGATTTTGATGGTAAGTCCACATATTACTTGATGTTGAAGTCATTTGAATGTATTAAGTCTAAATGATTAAACTAATAAACACATACAATAATTTATGCTGATTGTAGGGGGAAAACAAAAACTAAAAATTCAACTAATGTTGAGAAATTTACCAAACTTATGAATGTGTAACTAATTTACCTAACGAAGTAGGGGCAGCTGTCTACTCTTAAAATTAGGTATCTTCAACTCTTCAAAACAAAAAGAGTTGGTTTTATGAATGCAATATTTTTTATGAACCATACCTTTGTTCATAAAAAGGTGTATTCTACTTCTCTAAAACAGTGGCATCCCAAACAACATTTTAAGTAGGTAGCGCTTCTAAAACTTAGCTGTTATAATGCAACTTTCTTTATTTTGGGAGCACGTTTTTTTTTATGGCGGAGAAAACCAAACCCAGGAGATGCCCCCCCTACATTTAAAGAATTTGTTGGCTTAGAAGGGAATATGTAAGTGGAAAGGGGAAAAGTGGGAGTAGTGACGGCTTACACTCCTTTTAAAAGCTTCGACGTTATAAGTGGTTGGGAAAACATGCGCAGGGAGATTATTCCATAATCTAAAAGCGCGACCGAAAAACGAATTCTCGCGGTAATGGGTAGTGCGTTGGAACGGGATCTGGATGTAAAAGGTGTGCACGACTCTGGAAAGCCGAGTAGACCTTTTAAATACCTGAACGGAAGGAACCAGGCAGGCTACTTCAGAGGAACGTTTATTATTAAAGTACCGGTAAAATAGGGATACACACCCTACAACGCGACGGAGCCTCAAGGTTTCAATAGAGCTGGATACCCTACTGACCCCTATAAGTTTTATCGCACGACCTTGGATGCTGTCCTGAAGCTGAAGATATGCTCTCGAAGCTTCCGACCATACATGCGAATTGTACTCATTTTCGGACGGAAGTGTAGATTCAACGAAGATCGGTTGGAGTCTAGTATTTCTTGCACTGCTTTAAAAAGCCTAAGCACATCGCTGCTTCCTTCGACACATCAAAAATGTGATCGTTCCAACGAAGAACGCATTAGATTGACATGCCCAGAACATCAAGAGCTTCCGAATCATTAATATCATATTTAGAGGAGGAAAATTGTCACCCGCCAAACATTTGTGGGTCAACAAGTAGCATTGGGTTTTCCGCGCATTAAATTCAACCCGATTCGCTCGAATCCACTCCTGGACTTTGTTGAGGTCAGATTGAAGTGTGCCATTCATAATTCTGCGCCTTCTATCGATCTCCAGTACAAAAGGGCGCCTGGAGAATGAATAGGAATGACAAATGCTGTTGTCATCAGAAGAGTGGACGGGTATTGATGTTAATGACAGAAGGTCACTGATAAAAATGAGAAAAAGAGTTGGAGACAAGACCGAACTCTGCGGAACTCCAGCATTAATAGAGTGCTCTTCGGAAGCAAAGCCGTCTATCACAAACCGAATAGAGCGACCGCTGAAGAAACTTGATATCCGCCTAGTGAAAGTATTACGAGTGCTTTATGCCACACCCGGTCAAATGCCTTGGAGATATCCAGAGCAGCAGCCTTACTCTCACCGAACTGGTGAATACAACTGTTCCACCGTTCAGTGAGGAACGCTATCACACTCGCCGATTACACCTGTTTCTGGCTTGATTGCGCACCAGTTTAGTTTCGGCAGTTTTATTCAAACGCTAAGTCCTAAATTCTTCCTCTTTGGACCTGACTGCTTGTCTGCAAGTCGCATTAGACCAGGGATGGTCTTTTGGCTTAATGGTAAAATTATTATTGGGTATGAATGACCCTCTCGCTAAATAAAATTATATTTTCTACCAATTTTGCTGCAGCATTTATGTTTCAATTGCCAATTGAAACGGCTGAAAAATAGTTCAGTGCACCTCAATTAGCATTCTCATAAAGACACACTGTTCGCTTCGGAGCTGGCTGGAGAGCGTATTGAAGACTAGAACATGGGAAGGTACCAGTGCAAGAACATTCACATCATACTTGCAGTGATGTTTTTTTTTTTTTTTTTGTTCTATATCAGAGTTCAGGAACGGAGCTGCTAAGCTTCAAAGCTTTTTGTGCTGATAGCACGAGTTCCTGTTAAGAGGGTTGATAGAGGGAGGGGAGTGGAATTTTAAAATTGTAGAACTATTTTTTTAGTTTTTTTTTTTGGAACTAATAGCGCTAGGCTAGGCCTTAATAGGCTGAAAACAACACAATTAACATCCATGCCCAAGGCGGGATTCGAACCCGCATCCCCGTAGCTCGTAGCGAGGTTATCACACACTGCGCCACCGAGGACGGCAAGCACCCAGTCGCCTTTTTTGAAATCCTTCGGAGTTCATAACTCGGTCATAACGATTCATTTTATTGCTCATTAGCTGTGTTCGCTGCCTCATATGTTGATGAATTTCATCCATTTCGGACTGAAGCAATTCCCAATAGTTGCTTCCAGTTTCAGTATGTTCATTGCTTTTTCCAAATTTAAGATCTGATGGGAGTACTTTCCGCAAATGTTCTTCTAATGTAGAGATGTCGCACGAGTTTTCTTGATACCCAACAATGAGCACATTTCTTGAAATATAGCAGACTCAAAGTTCCTCCCTTGATCTGAATCCAACTCAATTGGTATTCCTAACCGCGTGACCCAATTCTGCACAAATACTTCGGCCAAGTTTTAGCGTCCTGATTTGGTATAGCGTATACTTCTGGCCACTTACTGAAATAGTCCATCATCACCAGCACATATTTGTTCCCAGAGTCGCTAGTAGGAAATGGACCAGCTACATCCATTGCAACGCGTTCAAATGGTGCTCCCGAACTGTACTACAACCTTCCTCTGCTTCTAACTTTCGGACCCTTAGCTGCAATGCATTGCGCGCAGTTTTTAATCCATTCAGCAACTGATTCTTGACAATTCACCCAATAAAACCGTTTAATCTTCTCCAGAGTTTTCTTGACGCCGAAATGCCTTCCACTTGGTCCATTGTGGAATTCTTCTAATACAGCTTTATCCTTTTCTTTCGCTTTCATGAGCTTAACCAAGTCCACATCCTTCACTTGACTTTTCCTTACAGCGCTGGATTCCCACTCATCATCAGGTTGCAGATTTGTTAATCGACTATACCTTCGCTTCTTTTAGCCTTTGAGCAATGCTTACACTCCAATGCACAAGGGCGTCGAGATAGTACATCGGCGTTTCCTTGTTGCCCACCTTTTCGATGCTGGATTTTACAGTCATAATTCTGCAACCTTTCTATCCATCGCGCAATCTGTCCTTCCGGATTTTTAAACTGGAGTAACCATCTGAGTGCTGTATGACCTGCTCTTAGATGGAAATGCTGTCCATACAGGTATTTGTGAAAATGTTTCACGCATTCGACCACTACCAAGAGTTCCCGCCTTGCAACGCAAAGTTACAAGGTTCTTTTCCGGTTTTCCAAGAACTCTGCTATACTTTTTCCTGACCATCGATAACCTATCCTCCTATTCCATGTGTTGGAGTGAAGTATTTCTGGCACCGCTTTAAAAAGCCTGAGCACTTGGCTGCTTCTTTCGACACATCAAAAATGTGATCGTTTCAACGAAGATCGCATTGTATTGACAGAATACAGATCGCATTGTATGCCCAGAACATCAAGTGCCTCCGACTCATTAATATCCACACCACCCATATTTAAAGGTGGAAAGTTGTCGCCCGCCAGGCGCTTGTGGGTCAACAAACAGCATTGGGTCTTCCACGCATTAAAATCGACCCGATTCGCTTGACCCCACTCCTGGATTTTGTTGAGGTCAGATTGGAGTGTGTCATTCATAATTCTGCGTTTTCTATTGATCTCCAGAATAGAAGGACGCCTGGAGAATGAATATGAATGACAAATGCTGATGTCATCAGCAAACGAGTAGACGGGGTTTTATGTCAAGGACAGAAGGTCATTGATAAAAATGCGAAAAAGTGTTGGAGACAGGACCGAACCCTGCGGAACTCCATCATTAATGGAGTGCTCTTCGGAAGCAAAGCTGTCTATCACAACCCGAATAGAACGGCCGCTGAGGAAACTCGATATCCATCGAGTGAATGTGTTACCGACACCATAAGCAGCCAGTTTAGACGCGAGTGCCTTGGAGATATCCAAAGCAACAACCTTACTCTCACCGAATTGGTGAACACAACTGTTCCACCGCTCAGTGAGGAACGCCATCAAATCACCTGTGGAGCGGTGAGCACGGAAACCGTACTGGCGATCGCTGACCAATTGATTTTTTAGACTGCACTGAATTCTTCACACATAATCAAACACAGCCCTGATTCTTCACCCGTCAGCGATTGCATCAACCCCACACCGACACACCCGGAAATCACGATTACGGCCTCCTCCTCACCTTAAGGCCATCATAAGTATTATCGAATACTTTTATTATTATATACCACTAATTATTATAATATACCACTAAACTTAAGATACAATTAAGGTGAAAAGAATAAACGTGAATTATCAACAGCAAAACCTAGCTTGTACTTTTTATAAATTTTTTGTAACGAACCTTGCACCGCCGAATATACCCCGGCAAGAAAAATCGCCGAATATACCCGGCAACAAATGGCGCCCGTACAAATGCACTAAGCACGATAAAAAACAGGGACGCTAAGCATGAAAACAGGGACAATAAGAACGAAAACACAGGGACTCTAAGCACAGAAACATCAGAAAAATTAAACAAACAACGTCATGATACTAAGTAGGGAACTAAAACACGTTAAGGCGAGCTAGAGGAAAATAAAACTTACGACCTCTAGCTCAGTGAGTAGGGAAGGTAAAATGAACGCATGGAAAATGTTGCAAACAACCTGAATCTACAAACTCTCCAAGCAAGATATTTAGAAGTACATGGAACAATTCGGGTTGGACTCAACGTGCACCGTGGATGAGTTGAGGCGTCGGTTTTTCGATTATTAAGGGAAGGGAAAGAAGTATAAAGAGGAGGATATTCCTCGGCTCGCAGTTTGGCATAGAAGAAATGAAGAGCGAAGGGAAATCAGTGAGCCGATATTTACTTCGTGGCTGCTCTTCCATTTTGTGTACGTTGCCACTGTCGTGAAAAAATATTTGCTTTTGGGTATTTTGAGTACTTTCTGAGGATTTTTTACACTTGTTTTGTTTATTAGTTGCATTATTACGTTGTTCATTGTTATTTAAATTATTAATGTTTCATTCCCAACAAATGTTTCTTAGAAATGTAAAAAAATTATTGCAGTTCTGAGCATTGCTACAAGAGTTCTGAAGATTTGGTATAGTAACTTGGTACTCTACAGCCAGTATAAGTACTAAAATTTTTTTTTCCGAAATCCAAACATTTTGTATGAGTTCCGGATAGACCCCACAGAGTTCTAAAGATTTCGTCTAGAAATTCATGCTGTATATCCAGTATTTTAAAAGTTATGGCCGATTTTCGTGTTCATTTTGAGAAAGTTTCAAAGTTCCAAAAAATGTTTCTTAGAAATATAAAACAATTATTGCAGTTCTTAGCAGTGCTCCAAGATTTCTAAAGATTTGGTATAGTAACTTGGTACCCTACAGCCGCTATAAGACCCCAAAAAAATTTTTTTTTCAAAAATCCTAAAATTTTATTAGAGTTCCGGATAGCCCCCAGAGTTCTAAAGATTTCGTCTAGGGACTTCATTCTCTATATCCAGTATTTTAAAAGTTATGGCCGATTATCATGTTCATTTCGAGAAAGTCCCAACAAATGTTTTTAAGAAATGTAAAAAAATTATTTCAGTTCTGAGCATTGCTACTTTGCCCTCTACTAGATAGAGGGGGCTATCTAGAATTCGACAAAAAAAAAATAATTTTGGATTTTCAAAAAAAATTTTTTTCGAATTTCTGAAATTTTTTACAGTTCTGAATAGCCCCCCATAGTTATACAGAAAAGTGTACTACACGATATATCTATCTCCAATAGTTTAAGATTTATGGCCGAATTTCATAATCCAATTCGTGAAGTTAGCACCCCAAACTTTGATAGTGGTTTTTTTTTTTTGCTTAATTCGCCAGAACTAATTCCAAAACTGGTAGAGAACTCCAGAACTTTTTGGGGTGCACTCAGAACTCCAAAAAAATTTGACTTTTAAAAAAATGAGGTGCCAACTTCACAGACACCGAGTTATTTCCTGAGTCTAATAATTTGACTCAATTAGTGAAGGAACCACGCACTTTCCCTGCGTTAATGGGGATTCTGGAAAAACCAAAATATTCTGGACCCCTTTCTGACTTCACATCACAGCAAGTATGATGTGAATGTTCTTGCACCTCTTCGGACCACGCTACAATTTCTGCTACCTTCCCGTATTCTAGTCTTCAATCCGCTCACCAGCCAGCTCCGAAGCGGACAGTGTGGCTACGAGAAGGCTAATTGGGATGCGCTAAACTCCTTTTTCAGCCGTTTCAATTGGCAATTGTGTTTAAGGGTAGAAACATAAATGCTGCAGCAAAATTGGTAGAAAATATAATTTTATTTGGTATTGAGGTCTTTCATACCTAATAAAAGAATTTCCATTAAACCAAAAGACCATTCTTGGTTTAATGCGATTTGCAGACAAACAGTCAGGTCTAAAGAGGAAGCATTTAGGAATTGGCGTTTAAATAAAACTGCTGATACTAAACTGCTGCGCAATCAGGCCAGAAATAAGTGCAATGCCACTCTAAAGCGCGAAAAAGTTCTCTACGAACAGCGCCTCAGACGCAGAGTTCTTGAATACCATAAGGGTAGCAAGAACTTTTGGTCGTTCGTGGGGAGAGTGTCTTCACTCTCATCACGATCGTCGCGATCGTCTATTCCAACTCTCCTCAAGGACGATCAGATCTTCACTCACTCGGTTGATAAGGCAAACTTATTAGCCAAAATGTTTGCTGAAAACAGCAAACCACCTTGTTGCCCACCTTTTCGATGCTGGATTTCACAGTCATAATTCTACAACCTTTCTATCCATCTATTCTGGGATTCTGGAAAAACCAAAATATTCTGGACCCCTTTCTGACTTCACATCACAGCAAGTATGATGTGAATGTTCTTGCACCTCTTCGGACCACGCTACAATTTCTGCTACCTTCCCATATTCTAGTCTTCAATCCGCTCATCAGCCAGCTCCGCAACGGACAGTGTGGCTTTATGAGAAGGGTAATTGGGATGCGCTGAACTCCTTTTTCAGCCGTTTCAATTGGCAATTGTGTTTCAGGGATAGAAACATAAATGCTGCAGCAAAATCTCATTTTCAAATCAATTTTCTCATTTTTATCAATGATCTTCTGTCATTGACATCAAACCTCGTCTACTCGTTTGCTGATGACAGCAGCATTTGTCATTCATATTCATTCTCCAGGCGTCCTTCTATTCTGGAGATCAATAGAAAACGCAGAATTATGAATGACACACTCCAATCTGACCTCAACAAAATCCAGGAGTGGGGTCAAGCGAATCGGGTCGATTTTAATGCGCGGAAGACCCAATGCTGTTTGTTGACCCACAAGCGTCTGGCGGGCGACAACTTTCCACCTTTAAATATGGGTGGTGTGGATATTAATGAGTCGGAGGCTCTTGATGTTCTGGGCATGTCAATACAATGTGATCTTCGTTGGAACGATCACATTTTTGATGTGTCGAAAGAAGCAGCCAAGTGCTTAGGCTTTTTAAAGCGGTGCAAGAAATACTTCACTTCAACCGACCTTCGTTGTATCTACACCACTTATATCCGGCCGAAAATGGAGTACAACTCCCATATTTGGTCGGGAGCTTCGAAAGCATATCTTCAGCTTCTGGACCGTATACAAGGTCGTGCGATAAAACTTATAGGGGACAGTAGGGTATCCAGCTCTATTGAAACCTTGGGATGTCGTCGGGATGTGGGGTGTGTAACCTTATTTTACCGTTACTTTAATGGTAATTGTTCCTCTGAAGTAGCCAGCCTGATTCCTTCGGTTCAGGTATTCAACAGATCTACTCGGCTTTCCAGAGCGGTGCACCCCTTTTACGTCTCGATCCCGTTCCATTGCACTACCCACTACCGCGAGAATTCGTTTTTCGGTCGCGCAGTTAAATTATGGAATAGTCGCCCTGCGCATGTTTTCCCACGCACTTATAACGTCGATGCTTTTAAAAGAGGTGTAAATCGACACTACTCCCACTTTTCCCCTTCCCACTAACCTTTTCCCTTCTAAACCAACGAATGCTTTGCATGGATAGGGGGCATCCCCTGTGCTTGGTTCTATCTGCCATAAAAAAAAAAAGAAGACCGTTATGTGAGCAGTCACGGCAGCGCGAAGGAACTGATCTACCACAAAACAGTTTTAAACCATTTGCATAAAGTTGGTTTACAAAGAAGTTCAATGCTTGAGTGCCTCATGAACTGAGTGCAAAAAATTTAATGGACCGAATTTCCATCTGTGATTCGCTATTCAAAACGGAATGAAATCGACCCATTGTTGAAACGTACGGTAACAGGTGATGAAAAGTGGATCACGTACGATAATCTTGTTAAAATAAAAAAGAATGAGCTCCATGAACGTTTGGCAAAGCCGGGATTGAAGATAAGGAAGGTGATGCTGTGTGTTTGGTGGGTCTACAAGGGTATCATTCATTATGAGCTACTACCACATACAGCTTTGTTGATCCAGCGAAAACTAAGAAACTTTGGCTGGGAAAAAATTGGCCTCAGAAGAGGACTTCGAAAGGCACCTGCGTCAGTTTTTAATATAAAACCCCGGAATTCTACAAGAAAGGAATAATGGCTATACCCGAAAGATGACAGAAGTTAGTTGAAAAGAATGTGAAATATTTGGATTAATAAAATGTTTCTTAAAAAAAAAATATATTTTTACTAAAAAAACGCCGAATACTTTTCTCCAACCCAAGTGTGTATCTGTATGTGTGTGTTTTTTAAATGAGGGTAAAGCATCACAAGTCTGAGTGCGGGACTTCAACCACGCTAAAACCCCTCCCGCATGTGTGTCAGTCCTACCGGAACTTCTGCTAAGTATTACGTCGGGAGGCAGAAGAAGCTTTAAACGCAAACGTTCGTATCCGTCCAATTGTAGACAGTCATCTAACCCTAACGTTTCGGTTTACCCCGCGTTAGTCTCTCCGGTTCTGTCTATTTGAACAGTCGTCTGACTATTACGCGCTCGTTTCAGACTGCGTTGTTGTAGCATAACAGAGGCGCATATAGTCTTCACAGCCATCCATGCTTCAGGTGATTGCAGCATACTGTCAACAGTGCTCTTCGCTGCTAACGATTGGCGCAGGACGATTTCAGCTGTTGTTCGCACTTGCGCAAGGACTTCGCATTCGAGAAAGCAGTGCTGCAAGAGTTCTGATAATTTGGTATAGTAACTTAGTACCCTACAGCCGGTATAAGGACCCAAAAAATTTTTTTTTCGTAAATCCAAAAATTTTATTAGTATAAATAAATAATATAAAAAATTATTGCAGTTCTGAGCAGTGCTGCAAGAGTTCTGAAGATATAGTAACTTAGTAGGTATAGTAACTTAGTAGGTATAGTAACTTAGTAGGCTACAGCCGGTATAAGGACCAAAAAATTTTTTTTTCGAAAATCCAAAAATTTTATTAGAGTTCCGGATAGCCCCCCAGAGTTCTAAAGGTTTCATATAGAAACTTGTAAGAAAAAATATTTTTTCTTGTTGGAGTTCGGGTTGTAAGAAAAAATATAACGTATGGTAACACGTGATGAAAAGTGGATCACGATAATGTTGGTCCGCACAACCCAGGCCACCGCGTTTTCAGTTTTCGTTTATTAAAAACGTGCTCGGTTGGGATGCAGGCCAGGTTCTACACTCGGAGTTGTAAGAAAAATTATTGCAAGATATTGACAACTTTTGTACGAGTGTGCATGGCACGCCCATTTTTGGCAGGCTTATTGGTAATGCTTCCCTATATATCCTGATGAAACTACATGTTGTAAGAAAAAAATATTTTTCCTTACATCTCCGGGTGTAGAACCTGGCCTGCATCCCAACCGAGCCCGTTTTTAGTAAACGTAAACTGAAAACGCGGTGACCTGGGTTGTGCGAACCCAGCTTCAGGTGGGATTAATTCTATTAACAACAATAAAAAAAAAGCTACGCAGCAAAGGCGAAAATATGCAAAGCTAACAATAATAACAACAACCACATTAACTCGTTTGCCAACGAAGGGGAAAAAACAACAGTCACACAGAATACATGAACTACATACTTTTTACAACAATTACAACATAGACTGAGACGTGAAACCAGCAAAATTAAAGCAGAGCCTTGGGAAATTACCAATAAAATCAGGTGGAATACTGTTTACAAGAATTACAACACAGACTGCGACGCGAAACCAGCAAGCAAAAATTAAATTAGACCCTGGGAATCTACCATCAAAATCACAAGGAATATTTCTAGAAATAAGCACAACAACAACAAGTACGTTGAGTGCCGCTATGCACATTAGAAAATTCCGGAATGTGCACAAGAACAACGATTGCAGCGGAGTTGTTTTGATCGGTGTATAAAAGGGCCACTGCTCTGAATTCGGTCTCTTTTTGAATCTCGTGCTCCAAGTGGTAAGTCGTCCAACCTTGAACTTTTAGTACCTCGTAGTGGCCGAGTGCTTTTAAGTGGACGCCAATCCCGAATCCAAGTAAATTTTAGTACCTCGTCGTGGCCGAGTGCTTTTAAGCGGACGCCAATCCCGAATCCAAGTAAATTTTAGTACCTCGTAGTGGCCGAGTGCTTTTAAGCGGACGCCAATCCTGAACCCAAGTATATTTTAGTACCTCGTCGTGACTGAGTGCTGTTAAGCGGACGCCAATCCCGAATCCGAGTAAATTTTAGTACCTCGTAGTGGCCGAGTGCTTTTAAGCGGACGCCAATCCCGAATCCAAGTACATTTTAGTACCGCGTCGTGGCTGAGTGTTTTTAAGCGGACGCCAATCCCGAATCCAAGTAAATTTTAGTACCTCGTCGTGGCCGAGTGCTTTTAGAATAAGTGACGCTCGTAATGTCTTCAAGTTCTTGTAGAGAAAGACTTCTCAGGGTTTCTGACCTCTTACGGTGACGCTTAGTAATTTCTGCGACTAAGAGATGTGGGTGAGGTAATCCCGCAATTACACCGGCTGCCTCGTGTGAAATGGTTCTGAAGCGGCAGCATATGCCGCACATAAACGAAATATGTGATTTGATTGTCGCATGTCCTTTTTAATGTGATAAGCTATAATTGGCTATACGCAGCTTGGAACAGGAATACGCAAGACAGCATCGTACATCAGGTTCCGAAGCAGTGGTCCCAGAACTGAGCCCTGCGGAAATCCAGCCATGACTTCATATCGCTTCACTTCAGCATCGGTGGTATAGAGGAGAATCCTGTCAGATAGGAAGCTACTGAGAATGCTGATAAGATACCAGGTGTTTGTAGTCGCTCCAGAGGTGTGATCATGCTTTTCCAACTTGCTAAATTGAAGTAGTGTAGTGACCACGGACGAGGGTGGATGCAGCTACCCACCGCAGTGCAGTGTTTAGTGTGCTCGCGGAAACAAACAAACAAATATAAAGAAATATTTTCAAACAAACAAAGTCACAGTGCAATAACATTGATTTGGATTACAGTGCATTAAAACATAACAATAGACATCAATAAATTCGCTAAAACAATAACACCAAATATCACAAATAGACAATTAAACGGAATGCGGAGAACCAAGCGAAGGGCTTATTTATGCCCTCCGCAGTAAAGCTCAGCATTTCGTTTCTTTCTTCTCCTCCTCCTTCTTCCTGGTCCCGTTAGGTGTGCAGGCGGCTGTGAGTGCACCGTGGGCTGAAGCGTGGCAAGATAAAGGCATAACACTTGTCTTGTCGCGTTTTGCTTTGCCTGCGGTGTAGGCTTGTCCGCTTGTGCAGCTGACTTTATACCTCTTTACAGTGGGTGGCGATGACTAAATTTCGTATAGACACCACAAATGTGCGTGGCTTGAGGGCGAATTTCTTCGCGGTCTATGCGTATGTCTGTACTCACCAACCGCATATAATGGCACTAGGTGAGACCCAGGTGTCTGAGGGTGCAGATAGATCCACTGGATTTTCACTTGCCTGGGTACCACTTACTGCCATTATTCTCATCACACAGAGGCCTCGCCTTATATATTCGCAGTGATGTTGCGTACCAGTGTCAGCAACACCTTTGCACGACGGATGCCGAATTTAGCTCCATGTGGGTTAAGTTCAAAATCCAGTCGCACATCCTGCACTTCTGCTTCATTTATAGAAGCCCGGGTCTAGAGAGGCTGCCAACTTTTGATAAACTTGACAGTCTCTCTGATTCGATTCCTAAAATCCTGGAATCGTATCCGAACAGTCAAATTGTTGTTGCTGGTGATTTTAATGTTCACAATTCGAATTGGCTACGTCATTCGAGTCACGCAACACCTGAGGGTTTGTATGTTGAGTTATTTGCTGAGTCTAATAATTTGACTCAATTAGTGAAGGAACCAACGCACTTTCCCTGCGTTGATGGGCAAAACCAAAATATTCTGGACCTTTTTTTAACTTCGCATCACAACAAGTATGATGTGAATGTTCTTGCACCTCTTGGTAATTCGGACCACGCTACAATTTCTGCTACCTTCCCATATTCTAGTCTTCAATCCGCTCATCAGCCAGCTCCGAAACGGACAGTGTGGCTTTATGAGAAGGCAAATTGGGATGCGCTGAACTGCTTTTTCAGCCGTTTCAATTGGCAATTGTGTTTCAGGGATAGAAACATAAATGCTGCAGCAAAATTGGTAGAAAATATATTTTTATTTGGTATGAGGTCTTTCATACCTAATAAAAGAATTTCAATTAAACCAAAAGACCATTCCTGGTTTAATGCGACTTGCAGACAAGCAGTCAGGTCTAAAGAGGAAGCATTTAGGAATTGGCGTTTAAATAAAACTGCTGATACTAAACTGCTGCGCAATCAGGCCAGAAATAAGTGCAATGCCACTCTAAAGCGCGAAAAAGTTCTCTACGAACAGCGCCTTAGACGCAGAGTTCTTGAATACCATAAGGGTAGCAAGAACTTTTGGTCGTTCGTGGGGAGAGTGAAGAATCAGACGCGATCGTCTATTCCAACTCTCCTCAAGGACGATCAGATCTTCACTCACTCGGTTGATAAGGCAAACTTATTAGCCAAAATGTTTGCTGAAAACTGCTCTCTTCCTGAGAGTAGCCAACCACTACCCGTGATCGATGGTGTGTCTCATATTATGCTTGAGACGCACTTTCGAACGCGGGCTGTTAAAAGAGTGCTTGTAAACCTCAACGTCAATAGATCCTCGGGACCGGATGGCATTTCAGCCCACGTGTTGAGAAAGTGCGCCTCAACACTGGCTCGCCCATTGCGTAATCTGTTTAATTTATCGCTCACGTTCGTTCAGGAGTTTTTTCTACTTCATGGAAGATTTCCAATGTGCAGCCAGTTCCCAAAAAAGGTGAGGCTACGAATCCTGCCAATTACTGCTGTCTGTTGACCCACAAGCGCCTGGCGGGCGACAACTTTCCACCTTTAAATATGGGTGGTGTGGATATTAATGAGTCGGAGACTCTTGATGTTCTGGGCATGTCAATACAATGCGATCTTCGTTGAAACGATCACATTTTTGATGTGTCGAAATAAGCAGCCAAGTGCTTAGGCTTTTGAAAGCGGTGCAAGAAATACTTCACTTCAACCGACCTTCGTTGTATCTACACCACTTATATCCGGCCGAAAATGGAGTACAACTCGCATATTTGGTCGGGAGCTTCGAAAGCATATCTTCAGCTTCTGGACCGTATACAAGGTCGTGCGATAAAACTTATAGGGGACAGTAGGGTATCCAGCTCTATTGAAACCTTGGGATGTCGTCGGGATGTGGGGTGTGTAACCTTATTTTACCGTTACTTTAATGGTAATTGTTCCTCTGAAGTAGCCAGCCTGATTCCTTCGGTTCAGGTATTCAACAGATCTACTCGGCTTTCCAGAGCGGTGCACCCCTTTTACGTCTCGATCCCGTTCCATCGCACTACCCACTACCGCGAGAATTCGTTTTTCGGTCGCGCAGTTAAATTATGGAATAGTCGCCCTGCGCATGTTTTCCCACCCACTTATAACGTCGATGCTTTTAAAAGAGGTGTAAATCGACACTACTCCCACTTTTCCCCTTCCCACTAACCTTTTCCCTTCTAGACCAACGAATGCTTTGCATGGATAGGGGGCATCCCCTGTGCTTGGTTCTATCTGCCATAAAAAAAAAGAAGACCGTTATGTGAGCAGTCACGACAGCGCGAAGGAACTGATCTACCACAAAACAGTTTTAAACCATTTGCATAAAGTTGGTTTACAAAGAAGTTCAATGCTTGAGTGCCTCATGAACTGAGTGCAAAAAATTTAATGGACCGAATTTCCATCTGTGATTCGCTATTCAAAACGGAATGAAATCGACCCATTGTTGAAACGTACGGTAACAGGTGATGAAAAGTGGATCACGTACGATAATCTTGTTAAAATAAAAAAGAATGAGCTCCATGAACGTTTGGCAAAGCCGGGATTGAAGATAAGGAAGGTGATGCTGTGTGTTTGGTGGGTCTACAAGGGTATCATCCATTATGAGCTACTACCACATACAGCTTTGTTGATCCAGCGAAAACTAAGAAACTTTGGCTGGGAAAAAATTGGCCTCAGAAGAGGACTTCGAAAGGCACCTGCGTCAGTTTTTAATATAAAACCCCGGAATTCTACAAGAAAGGAATAATGGCTATACCCGAAAGATGACAGAAGTTAGTTGAAAAGAATGTGAAATATTTGGATTAATAAAATGTTCCTTAAAAAAAAATATATTTTTACTAAAAAAACGCCGAATACTTTTCTCCAACCCAAGTGTGTATCTGTATGTGTGTGTTTTTTAAATGAGGGTAAAGCATCACAAGTCTGAGTGCGGGACTTCAACCACGCTAAAACCCCTCCCGCATGTGTGTCAGTCCTGCCGGAACTTCTGCTAAGTATTACGTCGGGAGGCAGAAGAAGCTTTAAACGCAAACGTTCGTATCCGTCCAATTGTAGACAGTCATCTAACCCTAACGTTTCGGTTTACCCCGCGTTAGTCTCTCCGGTTCTGTCTATTTGAACAGTCGTCTGACTATTACGCGCTCGTTTCAGACTGCGTTGTTGTAGCATAACAGAGGCGCATATAGTCTTCACAGCCATCCATGCTTCAGGTGATTGCAGCATACTGTCGACAGTGCTCTTCGCTGCTAACGATTGGCGCAGGACGATTTCAGCTGTTGTTCGCACTTGCGCAAGGACTTCGCATTCGAGAAAGCAGTGCTGCAAGAGTTCTGATAATTCGGTATAGTAACTTAGTACCCTACAGCCGGTATAAGGACCCAAAAAATTTTTTTTCGTAAATCCAAAAATTTTATTAGTATAAATAAATAATATAAAAAATTATTGCAATTCTGAGCAGTGCTGCAAGAGTTCTGAAGATATAGTAACTTAGTAGGTATAGTAACTTAGTAGTCTACAGCCTACAAAGTAAGTTTTGTAAGAAAAAATTATTGCAAGATATTGACAACTTTTATACGAGTGTGCGTGGCACGCCCATTTTTGGCAGGCTTATTGGTAATGCTTCCCTATATATCCTGATGAAACTACATGTTGTAAGAAAAAAATATTTTTCCTTACATCTCCGGGTGTAGAACCTGGCCTGCATCCCAACCGAGCCCGTTTTTAGTAAACGTAAACTGAAAACGCGGTGACCTGGGTTGTGCGAACCCAGCTTCAGGTGGGATTAATTCTATTAACAACAATAAAAAAAAAGCTACGCAGCAAAGGCGAAAATATGCAAAGCTAACAATAATAACAACAACCACATTAACTCGCTTGCCAACGAAGGGGAAAAAACAACAGTCACACAGAATACATGAACCACATACTTTTTACAACAATTACAACATAGACTGAGACGTGAAACCAGCAAAATTAAAGCAGAGCCTTGGGAAATTACCAATAAAATCAGGTGGAATACTGTTTACAAGAATTACAACACAGACTGCGACGCGAAACCAGCAAGCAAAAATTAAATTAGACCCTGGGAATCTACCATCAAAATCACAAGGAATATTTCTAGAAATAAGCACAACAACAACAAGTACGTTGAGTGCCGCTATGCACATTAGAAAATTCCGGAATGTGCACAAGAACAACGACTGCAGCGGAGTTGTTTTGATCGGTGTATAAAAGGGCCCACTGCTCTGAATTCGGTCTCTTTTTGAATCTCGTGCTCCAAGTGGTAAGTCGTCCAACCTTGAACTTTTAGTACCTCGTAGTGGCCGAGTGCTTTTAAGTGGACGCCAATCCCGAATCCAAGTAAATTTTAGTACCTCGTCGTGGCCGAGTGGAAGCATTTAAACTAAAGAGGAAGCATTTAGGAATTGGCGTTTAAATAAAACTGCTGATACTAAACTGCTGCGCAATCAGGCCAGAAATAAGTGCAATGCCACTCTAAAGCGCGAAAAAGTTCTCTACGAACAGCGCCTTAGACGCAGAGTTCTTGAATACCATAAGGGTAGCAAGAACTTTTGGTCGTTCGTGGGGAGAGTGAAGAATCAGACGCGATCGTCTATTCCAACTCTCCTCAAGGACGATCAGATCTTCACTCACTCGGTTGATAAGGCAAACTTATTAGCCAAAATGTTTGCTGAAAACTGCTCTCTTCCTGAGAGTAGCCAACCACTACCCGTGATCGATGGTGTGTCTCATATTATGCTTGAGACGCACTTTCGAACGCGGGCTGTTAAAAGAGTGCTTGTAAACCTCAACGTCAATAGATCCTCGGGACCGGATGGCATTTCAGCCCACGTGTTGAGAAAGTGCGCCTCAACACTGGCTCGCCCATTGCGTAATCTGTTTAATTTATCGCTCACGTTCGTTCAGGAGTTTTTTCTACTTCATGGAAGATTTCCAATGTGCAGCCAGTTCCCAAAAAAGGTGAGGCTACGAATCCTGCCAATTACTGCTGTTTGTTGACCCACAAGCGCCTGGCGGGCGACAACTTTCCACCTTTAAATATGGGTGGTGTGGATATTAATGAGTCGGAGACTCTTGATGTTCTGGGCATGTCAATACAATGCGATCTTCGTTGAAACGATCACATTTTTGATGTGTCGAAATAAGCAGCCAAGTGCTTAGGCTTTTGAAAGCGGTGCAAGAAATACTTCACTTCAACCGACCTTCGTTGTATCTACACCACTTATATCCGGCCGAAAATGGAGTACAACTCGCATATTTGGTCGGGAGCTTCGAAAGCATATCTTCAGCATCTGGACCGTATACAAGGTCGTGCGATAAAACTTATAGGGGACAGTAGGGTATCCAGCTCTATTGAAACCTTGGGATGTCGTCGGGATGTGGGGTGTGTAACCTTATTTTACCGTTACTTTAATGGTAATTGTTCCTCTGAAGTAGCCAGCCTGATTCCTTCGGTTCAGGTATTCAACAGATCTACTCGGCTTTCCAGAGCGGTGCACCCCTTTTACGTCTCGATCCCGTTCCATCGCACTACCCACTACCGCGAGAATTCGTTTTTCGGTCGCGCAGTTAAATTATGGAATAGTCGCCCTGCGCATGTTTTCCCACCCACTTATAACGTCGATGCTTTTAAAAGAGGTGTAAATCGACACTACTCCCACTTTTCCCCTTCCCACTAACCTTTTCCCTTCTAGACCAACGAATGCTTTGCATGGATAGGGGGCATCCCCTATGCTTGGTTCTATCTGCCATAAAAAAAAAGAAGACCGTTATGTGAGCAGTCACGACAGCGCGAAGGAACTGATCTACCACAAAACAGTTTTAAACCATTTGCATAAAGTTGGTTTACAAAGAAGTTCAATGCTTGAGTGCCTCATGAACTGAGTGCAAAAAATTTAATGGACCGAATTTCCATCTGTGATTCGCTATTCAAAACGGAATGAAATCGACCCATTGTTGAAACGTACGGTAACAGGTGATGAAAAGTGGATCACGTACGATAATCTTGTTAAAATAAAAAAGAATGAGCTCCATGAACGTTTGGCAAAGCCGGGATTGAAGATAAGGAAGGTGATGCTGTGTGTTTGGTGGGTCTACAAGGGTATCATCCATTATGAGCTACTACCACATACAGCTTTGTTGATCCAGCGAAAACTAAGAAACTTTGGCTGGGAAAAAATTGGCCTCAGAAGAGGACTTCGAAAGGCACCTGCGTCAGTTTTTAATATAAAACCCCGGAATTCTACAAGAAAGGAATAATGGCTATACCCGAAAGATGACAGAAGTTAGTTGAAAAGAATGTGAAATATTTGGATTAATAAAATGTTCCTTAAAAAAAAATATATTTTTACTAAAAAAACGCCGAATACTTTTCTCCAACCCAAGTGTGTATCTGTATGTGTGTGTTTTTTAAATGAGGGTAAAGCATCACAAGTCTGAGTGCGGGACTTCAACCACGCTAAAACCCCTCCCGCATGTGTGTCAGTCCTGCCGGAACTTCTGCTAAGTATTACGTCGGGAGGCAGAAGAAGCTTTAAACGCAAACGTTCGTATCCGTCCAATTGTAGACAATCATCTAACCCTAACGTTTCGGTTTACCCCGCGTTAGTCTCTCCGGTTCTGTCTATTTGAACAGTCGTCTGACTATTACGCGCTCGTTTCAGACTGCGTTGTTGTAGCATAACAGAGGCGCATATAGTCTTCACAGCCATCCATGCTTCAGGTGATTGCAGCATACTGTCGACAGTGCTCTTCGCTGCTAACGATTGGCGCAGGACGATTTCAGCTGTTGTTCGCACTTGCGCAAGGACTTCGCATTCGAGAAAGCAGTGCTGCAAGAGTTCTGATAATTCGGTATAGTAACTTAGTACCCTACAGCCGGTATAAGGACCCAAAAAATTTTTTTTCGTAAATCCAAAAATTTTATTAGTATAAATAAATAATATAAAAAATTATTGCAATTCTGAGCAGTGCTGCAAGAGTTCTGAAGATATAGTAACTTAGTAGGTATAGTAACTTAGTAGTCTACAGCCTACAAAGTAAGTTTTGTAAGAAAAAATTATTGCAAGATATTGACAACTTTTATACGAGTGTGCGTGGCACGCCCATTTTTGGCAGGCTTATTGGTAATGCTTCCCTATATATCCTGATGAAACTACATGTTGTAAGAAAAAAATATTTTTCCTTACATCTCCGGGTGTAGAACCTGGCCTGCATCCCAACCGAGCCCGTTTTTAGTAAACGTAAACTGAAAACGCGGTGACCTGGGTTGTGCGAACCCAGCTTCAGGTGGGATTAATTCTATTAACAACAATAAAAAAAAAAGCTACGCAGCAAAGGCGAAAATATGCAAAGCTAACAATAATAACAACAACCACATTAACTCGCTTGCCAACGAAGGGGAAAAAACAACAGTCACACAGAATACATGAACCACATACTTTTTACAACAATTACAACATAGACTGAGACGTGAAACCAGCAAAATTAAAGCAGAGCCTTGGGAAATTACCAATAAAATCAGGTGGAATACTGTTTACAAGAATTACAACACAGACTGCGACGCGAAACCAGCAAGCAAAAATTAAATTAGACCCTGGGAATCTACCATCAAAATCACAAGGAATATTTCTAGAAATAAGCACAACAACAACAAGTACGTTGAGTGCCGCTATGCACATTAGAAAATTCCGGAATGTGCACAAGAACAACGACTGCAGCGGAGTTGTTTTGATCGGTGTATAAAAGGGCCCACTGCTCTGAATTCGGTCTCTTTTTGAATCTCGTGCTCCAAGTGGTAAGTCGTCCAACCTTGAACTTTTAGTACCTCGTAGTGGCCGAGTGCTTTTAAGTGGACGCCAATCCCGAATCCAAGTAAATTTTAGTACCTCGTCGTGGCCGAGTGCTTTTAAGCGGACGCCAATCCCGAATCCAAGTAAATTTTAGTACCTCGTAGTGGCCGAGTGCTTTTAAGCGGACGCCAATCCTGAACCCAAGTATATTTTAGTACCTCGTCGTGACTGAGTGCTGTTAAGCGGACACCAATCCCGAATCCGAGTAAATTTTAGTACCTCGTAGTGGCCGAGTGCTTTTAAGCGGACGCCAATCCCGAATCCAAGTACATTTTAGTACCGCGTCGTGGCTGAGTGTTTTTAAGCGGACGCCAATCCCGAATCCAAGTAAATTTTAGTACCTCGTCGTGGCCGAGTGCTTTTAGAATAAGTGACGCTCGTAATGTCTTCAAGTTCTTGTAGAGAAAGACTTCTCAGGGTTTCTGACCTCTTACGGTGACGCTTAGTAATTTCTGCGACTAAGAGATGTGGGTGAGGTAATCCCGCAATTACACCGGCTGCCTCGTGTGAAATGGTTCTGAAGCGGCAGCATATGCCGCACATAAACGAAATATGTGATTTGATTGTCGCATGTCCTTTTTAATGTGATAAGCTATAATTGGCTATACGCAGCTTGGAACAGGAATACGCAAGACAGCATCGTACATCAGGTTCCGAAGCAGTGGTCCCAGAACTGAGCCCTGCGGAAATCCAGCCATGACTTCATATCGCTTCACTTCAGCATCGGTGGTATAGAGGAGAATCCTGTCAGATAGGAAGCTACTGAGAATGCTGATAAGATGCCAGGTGTTTGTAGTCGCTCCAGAGGTGTGATCATGCTTTTCCAACTTGCTAAATTGAAGTAGTGTAGTGACCACGGACGAGGGTGGATGCAGCTACCCACCGCAGTGCAGTGTTTAGTGTGCTCGCGGAAACAAACAAACAAATATAAAGAAATATTTTCAAACAAACAAAGTCACAGTGCAATAACATTGATTTGGATTACAGTGCATTAAAACATAACAATAGACATCAATAAATTCGCTAAAACAATAACACCAAATATCACAAATAGACAATTAAACGGAATGCGGAGAACCAAGCGAAGGGCTTATTTATGCCCTCCGCAGTAAAGCTCAGCATTTCGTTTCTTTCTTCTCCTCCTCCTTCTTCCTGGTCCCGTTAGGTGTGCAGGCGGCTGTGAGTGCACCGTGGGCTGAAGCGTGGCAAGATAAAGGCATAACACTTGTCTTGTCGCGTTTTGCTTTGCCTGCGGTGTAGGCTTGTCCGCTTGTGCAGCTGACTTTATACCTCTTTACAGTGGGTGGCGATGACAAAATTTCGTATAGACACCACAAATGTGCGTGGCTTGAGGGCGAATTTCTTCGCGATCTATGCGTATGTCTGTACTCACCAACCGCATATAATGGCACTAGGTGAGACCCAGGTGTCTGAGGGTGCAGATCCACTGGATTTTCACTTGCCTGGGTACCACTTACTGCCATTATTCTCATCACACAGAGGCCTCGCCTTATATATTCGCAGTGATGTTGCGTACCAGTGTCAGCAACACCTTTGCACGACGGATGCCGAATTTAGCTCCATGTGGGTTAAGTTCAAAATCCAGTCGCACATCCTGCACTTCTGCTCCATTTATAGAAGCCCGGGTCTAGAGAGGCTGCCAACTTTTGATAAACTTGACAGTCTCTCTGATTCGATTCCTAAAATCCTGGAATCGTATCCGAACAGTCAAATTGTTGTTGCTGGTGATTTCAATGTTCACAATTCGAATTGGCTACGTCATTCGAGTCACGCAACACCTGAGGGTTTGTATGTTGAGTTATTTGCTGAGTCTAATAATTTGACTCAATTAGTGAAGGAACCAACGCACTTTCCCTGCGTTGATGGGCAAAACCAAAATATTCTGGACCTTTTTTTAACTTCGCATCACAACAAGTATGATGTGAATGTTCTTGCACCTCTTGGTAATTCGGACCACGCTACAATTTCTGCTACCTTCCCATATTCTAGTCTTCAATCCGCTCATCAGCCAGCTCCGAAACGGACAGTGTGGCTTTATGAGAAGGCAAATTGGGATGCGCTGAACTGCTTTTTCAGCCGTTTCAATTGGCAATTGTGTTTCAGGGATAGAAACATAAATGCTGCAACAAAATTGGTAGAAAATATATTTTTATTTGGTATGAGGTCTTTCATACCTAATAAAAGAATTTCAATTAAACCAAAAGACCATTCCTGGTGTAATGCGACTTGCAGACAAGCAGTCAGGTCTAAAGAGGAAGCATTTAGGAATTGGCGTTTAAATAAAACTGCTGATACTAAACTGCTGCGCAATCAGGCCAGAAATAAGCGCAATGCCACTCTAAAGCGCGAAAAAGTTCTCTACGAACAGCGCCTTAGACGCAGAGTTCTTGAATACCATAAGGGTAGCAAGAACTTTTGGTCGTTCGTGGGGAGGGTGAAGAATCAGACGCGATCGTCTATTCCAACTCTCCTCAAGGACGATCAGATCTTCACTCACTCGGTTGATAAGGCAAACTTATTAGCCAAAATGTTTGCTGAAAACTGGTCTCTTCCTGAGAGTAGCCAACCACTACCCGTGATCGACGGTGTGTCTCATATTATGCCTGAGATGCACTTTCGAACGCGGGCTGTTAAAAGAGTGCTTGTAAACCTCAACGTCAATAAATCCTCAGGACCGGATGGCATTTCAGCCCACGTGTTGAGAAAGTGCGCCTCAACACTGGCTAGCCCATTGCGCAATCTGTTTAACTTATCGTTCACTTCAGGAGTTTTTCCTACTTCCTGGAAGATTGCCAATGTGCAGCCAGTTCCCAAAAAAGGTGAGGCTACGAATCCTGCCAATTACTGGCCCATAGCAATCTGTTCAATGCTCTCCAAAGTTATGGAGAGCGTTATAAATTTTAACCTGATGAGGTACCTGGAGAGCAACCAATTGGTCAGCGATCGCCAGTACGGTTTCCGTGCTCACCGCTCCACAGGCGATTTGATGGCGTTCCTCACTGAGCGGTGGAACAGTTGTGTTCACCAATTCGGTGAGAGTAAGGTAGGTTGTTGCTTTGGATATCTCCAAGGCATTTGACCGAGTGTGGCATAAAGCACTTGTGTCTAAACTGGCTGCTTATGGTGTCGGTGATACATTCACTCGATGGATATCGAGTTTCCTCAGCGGCCGTTCTATTCGGGTTGTGATAGACGGCTTTGCTTCCGAAGAGCACTCCATAAATGCTGGAGTTCCGCAGGGTTCGGTCCTGTCTCCAACACTTTTTCTCATTTTTATCAATGACCTTCTGTCATTGACATCAAACCCCGTCTACTCGTTTGCTGATGACAGCAGCATTATCTCATTCATATTCATTCTCCAGGCGTCCTTCTATTCTGGAGATCAATAGAAAACGCAGGATTATGAATGACACACTCCAATCTGACCTCAACAAAATCCAGGAGTGGGGTCAAGCGAATCGGATCGATTTTAATGCGCGGAAGACCCAATGCTGTTTGTTGACCCACAAGCGTCTGGCGGGCGACAACTTTCCACCTTTAAATATGGGTGGTGTGGATATTAATGAGTCGGAGGCTCTTGATGTTCTGGGCATGTCAATACAATGCGATCTTCGTTGGAACGATCACATTTTTGATGTGTCGAAAGAAGCAGCCAAGTGCTCAGGCTTTTTAAAGCGGTGCAAGAAATACTTCACTTCAACCGACCTTCGTTGTATCTACACCACTTATATCCGGCCGAAAATGGAGTACAACTCGCATATTTGGTCGGGAGCTTCGAAAGCATATCTTCAGCATCTGGACCGTATACAAGGTCGTGCGATAAAACTTATAGGGGACAGTAGGGTATCCAGCTCTATTGAAACCTTGGGATGTCGTCGGGATGTGGGGTGTGTAACCTTATTTTACCGTTACTTTAATGGTAATTGTTCCTCTGAAGTAGCCAGCCTGATTCCTTCGGTTCAGGTATTCAACAGATCTACTCGGCTTTCCAGAGCGGTGCACCCCTTTTACGTCTCGATCCCGTTCCATCGCACTACCCACTACCGCGAGAATTCGTTTTTCGGTCGCGCAGTTAAATTATGGAATAGTCGCCCTGCGCATGTTTTCCCACGCACTTATAACGTCGATGCTTTTAAAAGAGGTGTAAATCGACACTACTCCCACTTTTCACCTTCCCACTAACCTTTTCCCTTCAAAACCAACGAATGCTTTGCATGGATAGGGGGCATCCCCTGAGCTTGGTTCTATCTGCCATAAAAAAAAAACATTTTTCACATCCAATGTTATGACGAGACAATACTTCTTTGTGCCATACAGCTACCGAGAAACCTTAGTAGCTTTCTCGGTTATACTTATAACATTTTGAGTGGCATCTAATGTGGAATGGCCTTTCCAGAATCCATACTGTGATAAACCATTTACTTCATCTACATGACACTGTAGGCGCTCACGCAGGATACGTTCAAATTTTCGGAAAAACGCTCTGTTCCAGGCAAGTTTGACAAGGTTTCTGGAACAGTTCTGGTTTCAAACCGTACGCCAATTTTACAGCCTCTGTCAACTGGTGAAAGGCCAACTTTTTTACACTGAACGAATTAATTGCAGCAGAGATATCATCCTTGGTGACATACGGAATTGGCGGATTTAGTGGGTTATATTCCAGTAGAGGTTATTATAACTCATACTTTGGTTTCAGTGGAGGTTATTATAACTCATTCTTTTGGCATGCAGACATTTCCTTGTAAGCTATGCAATTTCCTTATTCCACCAGTATACTGATCGTCGGCTACGTTTATCGCCCCCTTTCACAATGGACGCATCGCAAGCTGCATTGAGCCACGAGATAACGTGTCTAGCTAGATCTTCTGAACTACCCGATTGTGGAACAGAGATTTGAAGCATTTGCTCAAATATTTCCCTGTCTAACGTATGGAGTTTCCACCTCTTTTTTTGGGATACTCTGCGCCTTCACCTCTGCGCAATCACGCTTAATATGAGTTATTAACCTTTATGTGGCTGAGGAGGTAAATTTTTTTAAATTTTTAGAGCAACATAACTTTAGTTCTGTTAAACATAGTGATATGAAATTTTGTGACATATCTAAACACATAAAGCATATTATGATATAATATATGTGTCTTTTTCTTTCAAAGTTTTCTTTACGTAATCCGTTAATATATTTCCGACACCCTATCATAGTTGACGAGGTACGCGGGTACCTAAAAACTAGTTAATACATTTTTCTAAATTTTTTTTTCCAAAAAAAACTGCTATAAGGATGCCAACATATAAAACTTATAATATATTGAATTATTGATAATTTACATTATTTACATTTATATTATTGATCGCATGTGTTGCAAATAGGGTTGGTAATGGAGTGCTCATCACACACGGGCATCGAGCATATACCACAGGATTTTCTGGTTTTTCGTTGCTTATATTTCAAGGACCGGCAAATATTACAACTGCCTGCGACAGGTTTTCGGCCAGCCACTCGGGGAAGCCAGCTATGGTGCGGTGTGGTTTTCGATATGGTGCGTCCTACAACAAGCTCCATGCAATTGCGTCTTTGTCGATTTCCAATGACTGTTGCATTAGTAGAGCGTATTTCAATATTTGGTTTGCATAAATCACTGAAAGCAAAATTAGTGGAATATATGGGCCTATTTTTTGAAGCTTGCATGGTGGAAGGCAAACATTTTTTGTTCTTCCGTACCGTCCCAATCAAAGTCATATTCCATGAATTTAAAGTTTTAGCTAGTGCCAAAATTGTAAAAAAATTTTCGGTGGTAATATTTCGTCCTGAATCCTTATAAAATGAGACTAAATCTAGTCTAAAATCTAAACCTAAATCTTCAAGACAAAATTCCTCCTCAGAACCTGCTTCAGAATCTTGTTAATCTTCGTGGATCAGCAGGTCACGTTCAGCGTCAGATTCTTCATCTTCTGCAAATTCTGGAATATAATTTTCATCATCAGAAGCCATATAGGCTTCTTCTTCGGAGTCCGAAAGTTCCATAAAGGCTCTAACTTCAGCTGAACGCAATCTATAAAAGACAAAACCGTGAAATTTAGGAAGAAAACAACTGTTTCAGTACCTGAATTAATTTTTTTTTTTATTTTTTCCAAATGACTTGAATCACTTTCATTATTATTATCCATATTAACGAAAACGCTATATATCCACAACTTTTTGGATATATGTGATTTTTTAAAAAATTTTTAAAAAATGCACAGCACACTAAAGAATAATAATCACAAATGAAACAGCTGCCACGTTTGCGCGGGAACTTAAATAACCGTAAAGTTCTGAGCAACGGTGTACGGAAAGTACAAAAAGTACACTTAACACTACGTTAATAAGTTATAAGTTACTGAATTTCAATTACCAAATGATAAATCTAATTAACTTATAAATTACAAATGTTGATAATTTGTTAATATTTATGAATATTTCAGAATATTTTCATTCAAGGTACGCGGGTACCAGCCATAATATGTTGTTTTTTTCTTCAGTCACATAAAGGTTAAAGCCCGGTGGTCGCTATTTGTGTAAAGGCTACTAACACACCAATCGATGCGACTTACAAGCGAGCAGCTTGTGAAAGTAATATCTATATCCGTAATTGACGTTCTGCCATTTCGTTCGAATGTGTGTTTACGACCGTTATTCAGCAGCACGATGGGTACGTTAATAAGTTATAAGTTACTGAATATCAATTACCAAATGATAAATCTAATTAACTTATAAATTACAAAAGTTGATAATTTGTTAATATTTATGAATATTTCAGAATATTTTCATCCAAGGTACGCGGGTGTCAGCCATAATATGTTGTTTTTTCTTCAGTCACATAAAGGTTAAAGCCCGGTGGTCGCTATTTGTGTAAAGGCTACTAACACACCAATAGATGCGACTTACAAGCGAGCAGCTTGTGAAAGTAATATCTATATCCGTAATTGACGTTCTGCCATTTCGTTCGAATGTGTGTTTACGACCGTTATTCAGCAGCACGATGGGTAAATATGCGAAGGCTTCGAGTAGAATTCTAACCCTTTCATTAGTGAACTGACTGCCCCATTCAGCGGTTTACCTTGGCGGACTTTGCAAATAATATCAGCAATCTTAACTGCAATGTAGTAGTCTCGTTTCATCACCGGGTTCCACTGGAAAGGTAAATTTCTGCAATTCCAGATTGCAGACTTCGCCTTTTTATCCGAGAACCATCCCAGCTCATTTCGGTACTACTCAGCTATAATCACCTCATCAATTTCCTGTTCATCCTGTTAATGGGCAGCAACTTCATTTCCGATTGCCGCATGCACCTTTAAATGCAGGGCATTTTCTTCCGCCAGTAGCGTGATTACTGTCAGCTTTTTTGCCAGAGCATATTAGACAAACAGCTTCATTTTTGCAGTCTAGCTAAATGAACCACTTGTCCACAATTAATACGGTATTTGCTTCAGTCCTCATTATTCCTACACACTTTAGCTATATGCCCGAAGTCCAAGCATTTAAAGCAGCGGAGAACCGATTCCTTCATTATTATTCGACATACTGACCACACAATTTTAACTTTTCCTATTTCTAGGAGTGGTTTGGCTGCTCTCACAAGCACGCAAATGATCGCAGTCTGTGTGTCGCCGTAAGATTTTCGGATCGAGCGCATTACGGGTTCTTCTTCGCAGATGCTTCGAGCGCAACTTCCTCGCACGTAGTAACTTCTTCTAAGTCTCTGATTTTAATTAGCTGATCATTACCGAATGTTTTCACGTTCGCCTGATCACCTAGGATTTTCTGTACATCCGCTTTGAGCATCTGCAAATTAACATCTGGGTTCCTCTTTAGTTCATCTTTTTGTGTCTTCCTTATTTTGACAACATTTTCACTAAGTTTTGAAGGCTTTAATCACTGCGTCCAGTTTTAGTTCGGCTACCGTCTGTTTGAGAAGCTCCTGGGCCGCTTCACAATGGTTGAGGTTAATCTGCAGCAACTTCATTTCCGATTGCCGCATGCCGCTTTAAATGCAGGGCATTTTATCCCACCTGTAGCGTGCTTGCTGTCCATTTTTTTGCTTGAACATATAAGGCAACAAGCTTCATTTTTGCAGGCCCTGGCTAAGTGACCCTCCTGCCCACAATTTATGCAGCATTTGCTTCTGTCCACTTGGCTCGTACACACTCTGGCTATATGACCGAAGTCTAAGCATTTAAAGCAGCGGAGAACCGACTCCTTCATTCTTATTCGACACACTGACCACCCAATTTTAAGCTTACCTATTTCTAGGAGTACTTTGGCTGCCCTCGTCGATACTCGAATTACTGCAGTCTGAGTGTCGCTATACGATTTCCGGATCGAGCTGACCACTGGTTCTTCCTCACAGATGCTTCGAACTGCTACCACCACTTCCTCGCTCATTGTGACTTCGTCCAAGTCTCTAATTTCCATCACCTGTTCGTTGCCAAGAGTTTTCACCTTTGCCTGTTCACCTAGTATTTTCTGCACATCCGCTTTAAGCATTTGCGCATTAATGTCTGGGCTCCTCTTAAGTTCAAAAAGCATTTCGCCTTTTTGGGTCTTCCTTATCTTGACCACATTTTCTCCTAGCTTTGTAAGACTTTGTTCGCCTTTGACCTTTTTTAACATGTCACTGTACGACACACTGCCCGCTTTTTCAATAATAGTTGATTCCGGCTTCACTGTCTACAGCGCTCTAACGCGTTTGCTCATTTCCTTCGATTTCTTTTTCCGGCTTTCTGTTTTCCACTCACTATTTTCAAGATTTTTTCCACGATCTTTGTTTGGCTGCAGGATATTAATTTCTGGCACTTGGATTCCGCTAATATACACGCGGATCTTTTTAACGCGCGGTTGCATTGATACCGATTCGTGTCTTAGTCGCTTTGCATTCTTGCTAGGCTTTAGAAGTGGAGAAGTCTGCGTTGAAAACTCGCGAGCTATTTTAGCGCTAACACGCTCACGCCGAAAGCACTATGAAGCGCACTAAAATTTAACGCCAACTTACTGCGCTTCATCCGTTTTAGCTTCATCTTCACAATGTTTTCAAATTTACAATGTGGTCCGCCAGGTTCCTCACCGGTTGATGCATAGTGCGACGCAGAGTGTCCATTGATGAAACGTCATCATAGAGTGTAATTCGTGAATCTTTCTTCCTAGTAAATCAAATGAGCAAACACTCTTTTTCACTTCCGCATTTTCTGCCACCAAGCTCGATGGGGAGAAGCTTGAGCTTGCAATCTCTCTTTCAATACTTAGCTTCACCGATGAACGACCAATACGATTGCTTCTTTTGAATGGATCCGCTAAGTCTACGAACGTCTCTGGTAATTGAATATAGCCTCCATTTTGCTGGAGATCAACAGACCTGCTACCTCCTTCTGCTGACATTCCACGATTTCCCAGCGTTTGGTAGAGTTGTCTTCGCTAAGCCAGATAATTGAAAGGGGAAAAAGTGGCACTGATTTTCATTAGTTCCGTCCTGCACTGCAGGACGTCAAAAGACGTTTGCGCGCCATTTTTTTTTTATGAGAGGAAAGCATCGACAGCCTTTAACACGCTAAAACCTCTCCCCCGTGTCTGTTGGTCCCCCCGGAACTACCGTTAAGCATACCGTCGGGAGGACGGTGGACCTAAAGCTCGTTTACTTCCTATTGCTGTAAGTCTCTAATTCTAACGTCGCAGTTAACACTACCTTCGATAGTAACAGCCTACGTCTTTGAGTGGGCCCATACGTATTTGCCATTACACGAGCTAAGGCCGCATAACTTGTCATCGCCTTACCGCACACCATTCCGATATGCGCAGCAAATGACAATCTACTATCCAACATAACGCCCAGGTATCGAATTGCGGGGGCAGATGTAATTGTCACTCCATCGATGTTTAGTTCTACAAACTCCAGCTTCTTCCTGCTAGTTATTAGCACAGCTTCTGTTTTCTGGGCAGCCAGGTGTAGTTTGTTTTTTACTAGCCAGGTCTTAATGGTGTTCACCACGCTGGTCGCTAAAGCTTGTAGTTGGTGAAGTTGTTTAGCCACAATGACGACAGAAGTGTCTCCGGGTGTTTTACGTGAGCGCCTGCCAAGACTGGCTTAAGCTCACGGTGTGCCATCACACATGGGGTTGAAGTCTATGCGTCAACCAACGCCCCCTTGAATAGGTACCTGGTACCAGTCCGCGGGAACCAATTCGAGTACTTGCGTAAAGGACAAGCACTCCCTCTTGGTGAGGGGTCGAGGCCTTTCTAACACCTCTGTCGTTCTATGGGTCACGGCACCCGGTTGCAATGCAACTCCACACCGAGCTATAAAATTATAGCTCTGCCCGCGTACGTTTGGGCGTCAACCACAGCCCCCACGATGCTCCCACAAGGGGTCCTTCCAACAATGACCAGGCTGAGCGTGAGCGAACACGCTACAGGGGCTCCTGATCCCCGTGGTACCAGACAAAGCCTCTGGTCAGACTTCGTAGTCAAGACTACTACCAGTTGGGCTCCTTACAGCCCGGGACCGGTCGCCTATAAGTTTTTAAGTCCAGCTGTGGATAGAACTTGGTGCAGACAGAAACTGCCCACACCAAACGTGAAAAACAGTCTAAAGACATGTGTATGGACATGTCTTCCTCACTGCGGGAGCGAGGCCTATCCGTACCTCTTCCACTCAGACAGGGAGCGGCACCTAAGACGGGGTTTAACCCCAATTTAGCTGGACCCCCAACAAGATGTAAAAATCTTAGATTCCGGGGTGAGGCGTTGAGACCAACCTCAGCACCCCCCGAAACCCGTGGTACCAGATAACCTCTGGTCAGGCTTCGTAACGGTGTTACTACCGGTGAGCTCCATACCGCTCGGGGACCGGTGGCCCCGGGAGAGACGGACACCAGGAACGCACACCAGTGCAGCACAACAGCTCTGTCCTCCCGAAGGACGACAGCCAGGCTGGCACACACATAACACGCACACTTCATTCAGCACAAGCAGCACATACATCGCCATCCAACCCCACCCAACACACACACACAATCACCTACAACTTACCTATTCATACAACCCATACGCCACATACACAAGACCACCGACGCACAAAATTGGGCAGCTAACCTACCCTCGCACGACGCTCCACGAACACTCTACCGGCGAACCGGTCCAGACATTCCAGTTGCTCTGATGTGGAGAGAGCCTCACTCACACAGAACCCCTGGTCAGTCCAACTAATACCCATAGCCCCCAAATCCCTAAAGTCCGAGTACAACGGGCAGACACACAGGACATGCAGCCAATCCTCAATCTCAGCTCCACAGTCACAAGCTTCTGAAGCCGTGAGGCATCTCTTAAACAAAAATGCATTAAGAGAGCCATGGCCAGTTAGCAAAAAACCCAAGCTCAGACTGAAGCCAAACCAAGGATGACTTGCAGCAAATGTGACGTCCCGTATGTACTCATACGTCGTCCTACCCTTTTCACTATTGTTCCATCTAGTTTGCCAGCTAGATGAAACACATTCACTCAAGAACGCTTTGCGCTCTGTCACACTAAGCCTCTCCACATCACTCTCAAACCATTCATGCTGAGGCAATGGTAATCCCCTCCTGCATCTGAAGATGGCCGCACGACGGACCACCTCCAAGTCAAGAGGGGCAACCCCCATTAATACCTGTAGGGCCTCCGTGGAGACCGTACGGCATACTGGCAGGCATGCAGCAAGAATAACCCTCTGGCATGCCAGAATCTTGCGATACCCAGCAGCAGACGTTACCACATCGCACCAGACCGACGCACCAAAGGTTGCACACGCAAGAAAGAGACCCCCATAGAGGACACGGACAGCACGGACAGAGGCTTAGTGTACTCAGACCCCAGTCACACCTAAGCAGCCGACGCACCTGACCCACCACACACACAAGACGCTCTCGCGTATGTATCAGATGGGGAAGGAAGTTCATCCTTTCACCGATAGTCACCCCCAAGTACTTGACCTCAGTCTCATACTTGAGGGAGACACCAGATGCACGGACAATTGGATGTCGATTACGTGATAATCTGCCCTTGAGCAGCATTATCACGGTCTTGTCCATTGCCACGTCCACACCCACCTGAGCACCCCACTCACAAACAACACTCATGGCACTTTCTCCCAAGGATTCAATCGCGGCACGCGACCGATCCTCAACGAGGACAAGCAGATCGTCGGCGTAAGCACAGCACTTCCAGGACAGACCAAGACGCCGCAACAGAGGATCCATCATGAGGTTCCAAATAAATGGACCACAGACGGAACCCTGCGGACAGCCCCTGACCACATCAGCCCAGACGCACTGATTACTTCCAGCCACGCAGGCCTTTCTGTCAGAGAAGTAACTCTCCCACAGTCCAACCTCACGGCAGCCCAACTCACGTAGCCTACTGGTGATACTAGACCAGCTCAAGTAGTCAAACGCACCCTTGAAGTCCACAAATACGCCCAAGACGTATTCCGCACTAGAGGAGCTCACACAATCCCTCACATACGCCCACGCATCCTCCACAGACCGACCACTCCTGAAACCAAACTGCCAAGGACACATGTCATCACGCAAGCACTCATGAAGCCGTTCTACCATAACCCTCTCCAGCACTTTTCCAAGTACCGGAAGAAGGCTAATCCCCCGATAGGATCTAGGATTAGACCTGACCCTATCAGGCGACTTCAAGAGCACAATGACTCTGGCGGTCTTCCATTCAGAAGGAAAGTATCCGTCACGCACACACTTCCCGAGCAGGGCAACCAGGTATTCAGGAATTATAGCTTTCACCATCTCTCCAGTAATCCCATCCAACCCGGGAGACCTCCTGGACCTTATCAGCGAGTCCTCACACCCAACTTCCGCGGTCACCAATTCAGGGGGACCAACAGGCAGCCCCACATCGTGAGGATGACCTGAAGGCACCGCACCAGGAAAAAACTCAGAAAGAAGTGCACTCACAGAAGCATTCCATGTTGGCAACACGGAATCGCCAACACGGATGCCACTAATTTCAACAATCCTTTTGTTGCCACGACACACCTTATACAGCTGACCCCAGGGGTCATCGCTGTGGCGCACAGCAAACTGTCTCCATTCATTCTCCTTAGTCGCCATAAGCATGCGCTTATATTCTTTCAATTCGCGCCTAAACGACAACCTGAACTGATCAATATTCGCATCACCAGCAATTCGCGCTCTCTGGAAACGTTTCCTGAGGCGGCGAACCTCCCTACGTTTCTTCGTCAAGCCGCGTGTCCACCACTTCACCCCTCTACGATTTGCCAACCGGCATCTCTCGAAGAGCTCGTCGTTGACACACGAAACGGCCTCAGTTAAACTGGCTACCTGCTCATCCACACCAAGGTTGTCAAAGTCAGCAAGTGGTACCGAAGTAACCGCCTCCCCGACCCTAACCGCATACGTATCCCAATTGACCCCCAGAGTACGCCAACGCTTAGTGATACTGCCCGTATTTTCTACGTGGCCATAAGTGACCTCAATCTCAATGAGATTGTGATCACTTACACTTAAGCCCCCCCGGATGGACCAACGAAATCCATACAGATTCATTGCCGCCTCATTCGCAAACGTCACGTCAATGTCACTCACACCTCTAGGCCCCTCAAAGGTATACCACTCACTCGGCTCATTGAGCACGTGCACGCCACTACTCGTGACCCAATCACTCAGCATCTCACCGCGCTGTTGACTCAGCCGCCCAGCCAATCTGGACGTTTTGCTGAACCAAAGCGCGGACGATGCATTCGCGTCAGAACCGAGGATAACGGGATTGCTACTCGCAAGTAGTAGCACCCTATCCATATACCTTATATAGGGCTCTAGATCACCGCTATAACGGCAGTACACACTTGCCAACAAGAGCTTGCCGTACACACCCTCCACACTCACACAAACACCCCATTCGCTTGAATCAACGAGCATACACTGGGTATGCACGTCATTCACTACCACAGCAGCATTGCCCCCCACATCGGAGAAGACACGCATACCAGCTGGCAAACCCCTTACCCCACCCTGCTGGTAGTACGGCTCCTGCAGCAGAGCAAAGCTGCTGCCAGACTCGCACAGAAACTGCCCCAAGTCACCCATCGTAGCGTAAGCGCGCTGACAGTTCAACTGCACAATCTTACAAGACATTCTAATGTCTTGCATTCGCGCGGGCAACATATGCAGCGTGAATGGGGCAGTCAGCCGACATCATACGATGTGCAGCCGGCCTCCCATTGAACGCGCAGTTCCGGCAGTGCAGAGCATTCTCGCACTTCCGACCATGATGGCCAGACTGCCCATAACGACGGCAGACATCCTCTTTCAGCCTACACTCGCTCACCCTGTGGTCCAAGCTGAGACAGCGGAAGCAGCCAGGAGTCGTCTCGTGTTCCCACACACGGAAGCAGAACCACTTAATGTAGCAACTACCTACCTCCAGGAGAGCTTCCATGGCACGGCCACTACCCTCCAGGATGACGTTAGTCGCATCATCTCCGCCCTCCTTCCAAGGGCGGCTCACGAGTTTGACCTCCTTCTTGAAGGTCTCCAAGGTCATCCGCTCCTTGAGGTTCATCTCATAGAGATCACCCATGAACTCGTCAAGAGTGATCCTACAGTGGACCCCACGAACCACGACCTTGGGACCAAGCTTCTTATTTACACTCACGTCCAACCCAACCTCGCTAAACTTCGGATTTAGCACGATTTTTTCGCGCTCGGACACGGAGGGGGTGCGAATAATCGCACCACCACCACGAAGAGCCTTAACCTCGTGTACGCGCACACCCAGGGTCGGGCCCACCTGCTTCACCACCTTGTCAACCACTTCCTTGGGTGTCTCACCAGCCTTCCGGCTCTTGACCACCAAGGACCACGTCTCAACCGGCTTGACAGCGGGGCGCGCAGGAGGCAGGGCCGGAAAGGCCGAGGGCGCTGCCACAACGGTGCTACCACCAGCACCAGCAGGGACCCCCGAAGGACCCACCATACCCCCCACCACCGTCCGATTCACCGGCACTGGCCGACCCACCGGCGCCACGAAGCCGCCACTGGCGGTTCCTCGCTCCTCCAAGCGTCCCTTTAGACGCTCGTTCTCTCCCGAAAGCTCGATGAGCAAACGCTCATACCCCCCGGCTACATCTAAAATTCGACGGGTCAGCGGCCGGCTGACACCGTCACCCTCAAAAAGGACCCCAATGAGGGCACCCGTGACTGCCTTGAGCCGTTCACCGAACGACCCAGAGGCAGCGGTGGCAACCACCGGAGCACTCACATGAGTACCCTCACGGGCACTCCCACCGGAACCCTTACATACCTTAACCTTACTACTTACCTTGGTGGCAAACTTGGGGCTTACCACCTTCATATCACAGTCTGACGACGATGACGAGGACTCGCAATCGCTCGTCAGACCCACCATCTTCAACGCGTCCACCGAAATCGCCTTCTTAATGGCCTTCCCGGTTCCATTCGCCTTCCTGGCGAGTTTGGAGGCCGCAGCGAGCTCCGACTCGGAGACCGCGAACGAGTCCTCCCTTGCGGACTTCACCACAACCACGCCCACCTCCGTCGCACCGTTCACGTCAACCGCGACGGCCTTCTTTCGCGACTTCACGCGCGTCGTCTTTGTGGACATATCCACCGCACTCGACACTTCTACAAGTGTATAACACGAACCACGGGACCGTCAAAATCGGCACAACAGTATGATATATAATATATTATATAATAATATTATATACACGCGCAAATAACCGCACTCACACGATTTTCAACGCAAAAATCGAAAATATCCGAAAAAAGTCACCCCTAAAAAGACTTCAAAAAACTAAATAATTTGTTATTAACAAATTATTTACAAATTAAGTGCTAAAATGCACTAGCACTACTCTGCCGACACCGACCGACGGTATCGCAGCACAAAACCACGAAAATTCCGCAAAAACCGAAAAAAGGCCTACCTAGGTAGGACACCAAAAAACACCGGGAGCACTCAAAAAACGCACGTACAGTCGCGATCACACCTGGAAAGCAACTGACGCTGCATACAGTCGATGTGCCTCATCAGCCATTATTTCTATCGGCATCATGCCTGCCAACACAAACGCAGCTTCGTCGGAGACAGTTCGATAAGCGCTGATCACGCGCAAAGCATTTAGTCGCTGAACTCTTTCAAGCTGCTTTCTATTCGATTTCACTTTTAGGGAATCTGCACAAATTGGCGCAGCATACATGAGCACTGATGTTACCACATTAGATAGCAACATTCGCTTAGTGCTTTTCGGTCCACCTATGTTCGGCAGCATCCTAGACAGGGCCGCATAGCATTTCGAAGCTTTTTTACAGACATACTCTGCATGCTGTCGGACACTAAGGCGATCATCAATAAAAACGCCCAAGTACTTTATCGCTCTCTATGATTGGATAGTAGATAGTAGCACCTCCCACTCTCAGTTGCACTGATCCACTGTCTTGCGACTACTAAAAGGACGGCTTCCGTTTTTTGCTCAGCAAGCTGCAAGCCAACCGAAGTTAGCCACTGTTGAACCATCGAAACAGTAAGATTTGCTTTTTCCTCCAGCTCTGACACTTGTTTTTCTACCACTACAACAGCTAAATCGTCCGCAAACCCGATTATTTTGGCTCCTTAAGGAACTGGCAACCTGAGAACGCTGTCATACATAATCTTTCCAGAGTAGTGGATCCAATACTGAGCCCTGTGGAACGCCCGCAGTAATCTTGTATTTTTTCGGGCCATCGTCAGTGTCGTATATTAAGACTCTGTTGCTAAGGTAGCTCCTAATAATTCTCAGCAAGTAATCTGGTACGTTTTTCGCCATTAGTGCATTAATGATATGCTCCCAGTCCGCTGTGTTGAACGCGTTCCTAACGTCTAGCGTGATGGCTAAGCAATATTTTTTGCTTCCTCCTTTCCACCTGGTTCCTTTTATGGCTTCTTTCGCCACAGATATCACCGCACTAAGAGCATCAATAGTTGAACGGGCTCTTCGAAAACCGAACTGGTTAGCGCTAAGACCTTGATCTCCTTCAGTAAAAGGCAAAAGCCGCTCATAAATTATTCTTTCAAGGACCTTTTCAACAGTATACAGGAGACAGATCGGCCTATAAGAGGACGGCTCAACTGGCGGTCTTCCAGGTTTGGGCAGCAACACCAATTTTTGAATTTTCCAAATTGCCGGAAAAACTCCTTGCCGCAGACAGGATTGCATGACAGCAGCAAAATGTAGTGGATAACTCATAATGGCTGTTTTCAACGCTGCGTTTGGGACAGAATCCGGCCCTGGAGCTTTGTTGTGCTGTATTCTTTTAGCCGCCGAAAGCACTTCTTCGGATGTCACGACAGCATTATTATTGACTGGTACTCCCGGGAACCGATTTCTGCGTTCCCGTTGCTGTGGGAATAAGGTAGCCACAATTTTTGAAAGAAGTAATGGACATCTTTCCTGAATGCTGGCTCTTATATTTCCCATGACTAACCTGTATGCTCCGCCCCAGAGATTTGAGTGTGTGTGTGTGTGTGTGTGTGTGTGTGTGTGTGTGTGTGTGTGTGTGTGTGTGTGTGTGTGTGTGTGTGTGTGTGTGTGTGATGTGTATTTAGCGTACATGTTTTTATCGAAAACCTCAAAATTCTTAATTATTTACGATATCGCAAGGCTACGATATATATAATATAAATAAAAAATTAACTTATTTCATTAATTTTTAGAACCGGATACACACTTTTTTGCATCTAATACCCCTGGTAGGGTGCAACTTGGTTACGATACCGATTCAGGATCTGAAAAACAGGATCACGAAACTGAAAAGTACTTATTAGGACAGCAAATAAGGTTAACAATTAGTTAAAGCATAGGGACTCGTATAGCAGCTGAGTAGAGGAGCATATTTACAATGGAAGAAATATCTATTGACATTGCCAATTTGGAAAAATTTTTTTGCTCTTGTGCTGTGATCTACTAGTCCCTATTATCGCTTACATTACAATATTTATTTTGAGTTAACTATTACAATATATGTATTATTGTTAGTTTTTAATTTGTTTTCAATGCGAATCTAAATGGCATTACCAATAACAGGTATCTGTGCCCTGGAAAGCACCAATCCAGTTTTGAGAAAGACTATGATGATAGGAGTGTATCGCATTATCTAGGGTCGCACAATTGTTCTCACAATAATTTCGGTAAGTCGATTCCTTAAATTCCTAAAAGTAAGTGCTTTTAGTAAGAAACCCACTTATAATAGATTTGTATCTGAAAATATAGTCTGATAATAGATTCGTAAATGTATAAGGATTTGTATGATAGTCCAATCTGATTGTAAGGACTCAAAAGAAATCCGTAGAAACCTATAGCTTAGTAAAATCCGTAAAACGTATTTTTTAAATCTTTATAGGTCCTATTAATGAAGAATCGAAATCCCTATTGGATGTGTCTAAATTAGCTACTATTCGTATGAAACTGGAAGAGAAACATCGCCGTATCGAGCAGAACAAGAACAATATTGAAGTGGTTATAACTCGTCATGAAGACAAATCGACAAATCCTGAATTGATGCAAGGTATTAGTACGGTAAGTAAGCGAAGAAAATATAGTGTAAAGAAATTTACTACGTTATTTAAAGAAACTTTTATTTTATATGGGTGCAGTTTCTAGTGCATTATCTACAGCTGAATCCAGAACAGTTAAAAGATTTTTCCACTTCCACTTTAAATAAGACACGTCCACTTTAAATGAGAACAAAATAAGATAAAGGGTACCTGAATTTTATTTATTTTATTTATGAACTTCCCCTTTGTCATTAAAAAGCCGAAATCGGACAACTAAATTACATACTATGTCGCATATAAGGACTATTTCGCATGAAATAGAGGTGAGAAAAAGAAGAAAGAGATTTGTATTTGTATATTTTATTTACTTATATTTATGAGTAAATAAAATATAAAACTAAAGGAAATATTTTTTTTTTCGTTTGTGAACTTCCAAAAATATAGAAGAAATTTTTGGACAATCGTTAGATTATAAAGCCATCAAGAATTCTGGATTAATATCCGGTTTACTAAATATTTGTTCAAGCCTGACGAATGCCTCAGTATGATATATTATATATAGTAGTTATTGTTTTATATAAATTATAGAAAATCATTTATGCTATAACAGCTTTATCTCCACCGCGGAGCAAGCATGCTTGACTGGGTGTAAACACCCTGTACAGGTCCCGTTACGACGAAACGCGAAATCGCGTGTTCACCAGACGATCGCACCGATCGCGACCCAACACGCGACTGAAAGCAGATATTTCATTTATTAATTGCTGATGGCGAGGGAATCGGCTCTATGCATGTCATCAACCAAAACAGGCTCGCCTTCGAAACTAGTTCTGATGAAACCTTTACCGCCGGCAGTGTAGACAGCGTGAAATTTTTTTTTCGTTTCAGTAGAAGAGCACGCTGCAATATCTCACGCCTTCGTTTGGGTAAGCTCTCATTAATGTGAACTCTTCCATCACGTTTGAGGTTCGCATCTGTGAGGGTTAGCTCTCGATAATTTTGGCGATCAAAAGTAGACACAGCCCAAAGTAGGAACTGAGAGCGATCTCGGTTTGAAAGCAATTTCAAAATTAATGGCCCATTATTCAATATATTTCTCACGCAGGAGGCTTCGCGCAGGACAGGAGCAGATTTTGTTGAACTGACGACGCTGCATATTTTAGAGGAAACAACATTTAGGTTTTTTACTTAGGAGTAGGGCACGCCCGACACAATTACATCGATAGAGATAAACTCGTCCTCTAATTTATTTAGTCTCTTATTTAAGTTTTCCGCTTCAGTTTTCAATTCAGCAAGAAGAGTAGTAGTACTCTCTACTTCATTGACACGAGAAGAGAGAGTAACCAATTCCCTTTTTAAGTTGATGACGAACGCATTCAGATCACCAAATCTCTCCATAATGTGTTCTTGAGCTTTACGGATAGACACCGCAACATGTTCAAAAATGCTCTCAAGCAGGTCTGCAAACCTGCGATCGAGAGCCGCGAAAAGCGATGACTCGGTAATGTCAACCGACCGAACTGTTTACCTGAACCGCTCGACTCTTTGACACCTTCACCCCCGAACACCATTCCATTGTTGCTTGCCATTTTTACAGAAAATTTAGTATTAGCAATTTAAGCCAAAATCAACGCTGTTTTGGAAAAATATGTGATATTCGACGGAAAGCAGATGTTTAAAAGGCGGTGCAACCCGTTTAACAACGTAAACACAGGAAAAAACCAGGAAAAAGTTCGAATTATCACCACCACCAAAAAAAAACGCCTAGTCTCCGCGCAACATCAACTAAACTCCCATATAGCAATTGGAATCGATGCATATTAGTACACAGAGGAGCATAACGTAGAATACTGCAGGTCGACACAAAGTAAGGGAACCCATTAAATAAATCTGGTCTATACAAACTAATATTCACATGCCAATACATCGGATAAACAGGACGTAAGATAAAAACGAGGTACCGGGATCACATAAATTACTATAACAAGAAGATACGCAAACCTAGTAGGACCTCGGAATATAAATTCGGAAATCGCATGTACGTTATAACAATAAATACATGCCAGCTTACATATTAGCAAGACGGTTAAGCTGCTGCATCTGCTACACAAAGCACAAAAATTAAACGTTCTAAAAAAATATGGAAATATACAAGCGAAAAACATTTGACGAGCGAATCATAAATGAACAAACAAACACTATATCGGACATAATATTCCAACCTCTCAAATTATTCTACTAAAAACTAAACAAAAAGCAGTTGCTAAAGACAGTATCAGAGTAAAAAATCATATGGACCAAAATTGAAGAGCAAAAAGATGATCGCAGTGTAAACAAAGTCACATGTAAACTCAAAATTATTAAATTCCACCCGCCAACACAAAACAATCACCACACAGAACAAAAAACTACTAATTATTAGGACAACAGTAACACAGGTACCACATAATTAGAATAAATACGGAGTGACTTGTGTTTCTCAGAAGAAGAAAAAAGGGACGACCCAAAAACAACCCCAAAGGTACTGCAGATAACCTGGCCCATAGAGATACCCAATTAGTAAAAAACGAGCACAATCAGAATAAAACCGGAAGAAAATTTTTTAGCTTAATACAAGCTATGAGGAGGATCCACTAAATAAACAAGGTGTATACAAATTACCTAAAAACAAGTAAAAGTGTTGTTTTCGGTCTGACCGAAATCTAAATACGCTACACCCGAGTAACTAACAAAATTATAATTTCGCCACTTAACAACTTTTGTATAAGTAGGCGGACCACGTCCATTTCGGGCAAATGTTTCTATAATATCTACTGCTAGATAGAATTACGTACTAATATTTTGAACCGTTTATGGGATATTGACAAGTTTTGTATAAGTAGGCGGACCACTCCCATTTTTTGTATACAAATTGGTAATACCTGTAGATACCTCGTGATAAAATTAATACCTTATAGCGTTTACAAGATATTGAAAACTTTTGTATAAGTGGGCGTGGCACGCCCATTTTTGGCGAGCTTGTTGGTAATGCTTCCGGATACATCGTGGCATCACAATTGCATCACAATATCTTATATCGTTAATGAGTTATTGCCAACTTTGTTATGAGTGAGCGTGGCACGCCCATTTCTTGTAAAAGTTTTAGAAAAGGCGCTATATGTTCCGGAATAAACTTATACCATAATATCTCACACGGTTCATGAGATATTAAGATTATAACATTTTTTGAAACGAGGTGCTTTTGCATTCCGTATGTAAAGTAGGCGTGGCTGTTTACCAATCTCGCCCATTTTCAATCCCAAACTGCCCTACATAACAAAGAATATTTGTGCCGAATTTCATCGCGATATCTCTTTTCGTTCTCCCGTAATCGTGATTTCAACAGACAGACAGACAGACGGACAGACAGAACAAAGTGAATATACCCTAATTATATACCCTTCGGGTGTAGGTCCTAAAAAGCATAGACGTCAGGTATCCCTGATGCCAATATCCAAGTCGATTAATATTCACCTCGCTCAGATTTCCTTCCGCTATTATGGTATATGGTCGTCCTATTAGGAAATGAGAAAGATAGTTATGTTCTGTTTCTGAAACGGTTCCTAATGGACGTGGATTGACTACAGCTTCAATCTGAGCAAGTAAAATGTTCACATTTGTTTAAATGTCAAGATAGTATTCCCAATGACGCGACAGAAATGCAGTTTCACAATACCGTAGATTCCCAGATTGCACCCCAATGAGACACATAAGGCGGAATGTAACTGCAGCGTATTCCGTCCTCTGCTAAGGATGCGGGTACAATTTCGTTATGAACTTGCGACATGATTTCTTTGTGAATCTCATCAAGAGCTGGAGAAGCACCAAGAAAATTTTTCTCATTATCGTTAAAAATTGGGGACATTTCCCTCGTCTTGACATAAAACGTCGTAGTGTTTGTGACGAACCAAATTTTCTAACACAAATTTGGCGCACAACAAAGACGAAGACGGGTAGATGTACACACCTTGTTTCATGGAAAATATTAGTGTGTCCACGGAACAGCGATTAGAAGCTACTCTACTAGAAGAAAATCGAGGACAGCATAAAATAGTTAAGCGAAGTCAGACAAAAGCAAGGTACTGTACTCTAATCTAAGCGTGCATTTATCAGAATACACGGTTGCAGTGGCTTGTATGCCCTCCTGTTGCCAAACGTAAAGCGCCAGATTTCACAGTTGCAGTGGCTTGTATGCCCTCCTGTTGCCAAACATAAAGCTCTAGAATTCACAGTTCAGTGGCTCGTATGCCCTCCTGTTCCCAAACGCAAAGCGCCAGAATTCACAGTTGCAGTGGATTGTATGCCCTCTTATTGCCAAACGTAGAGCACCAGAATTCACAGTTGCAGTGGCTTGTGTATGCATCCTGTTGACAAACGTAACGACGCAGAACCAGTAGTCGTAGTGGATTCTATGCCTCCTACTCCTTGGCAAAGGCCTGTGAACTAGAAACCCTTGCATGCGAAAAGTATCAGAAGATAAAGCGCCAGATCCACGAAACGACAGTCGTAGTGGCTTGTACTATAGTGACCCTCCAGTCAGAAAGCACCTCGCGCAATCAACAGCGATCTCGAAAAGCGAGATATCATCAGTTTCTGAATCGTGTTCTCGAAGACTCAGAGAGATATCACCGGACTAGTGAATCATCAATGATCTCGAAAACTCAGCGAGATATCAGTCCAGTGAATGCGCAGTGATCACGAAAACTCCGCGGGGTATCAACGACTTATGTACAAGAAAACTCAATGAGCCAGTGAATCCATGATAGCGATCTCAACAGCTCCGTGAAATACCAACGACTCGTTAAATCTGCGGTGACCTCGAAAAACTTAGCGAGAAATCCTAATTTCCTTTCGAATTCCTCGAATTCCGCGAATTTTTCAAAGGGATGGCCCTGACGAATTCTCACAGTAGGTAAATCGGCCGTAAGTTGCTGTGTTGTTAGTTGGCACTGTCGGAAACACCTAATAAACTTAGCTGTAATGCTGATTTCTGGCTCCACATATCCAATATACTTTTACCTTTATACGATTATAAACAATGATGACACACTGGGGTTTAGATTCTTCTCGTGTGCATCTACAAGAATAAGATATGTAATACGACTATATTTTGGAAGTATAATGGATGTTGCGGCGCTATATCTAGCACAGAGTTGTTGATCCTGCCTCCTACTCGAATGAGCTCCTTTGCATTAAGAAATTGAGTGAATTTTATTAATTTTGAACATCTTGTGGATGCTGCTGATCCACGTGAGAAAGTTTAGCTTTTCAAACTGAAATAAATCGACACGCAAGTTTCTCGAAATTCTGAACGCTGAGTAATAATCTTTATTCGCCAAAAAACAAAACCCATCAGGATTGCACAACAAAAATCAAAAGTTACATTACTTTATTGTGTTCGCACAAAATGAAATTATAGTACTAAATGAGATGGTGCTGACTGCTTCACGAGTGTTGGCTCAATTGTAGTGTCCTTACCGGCATTACTAGATTGTCGTGCGTTTCTTTGAACGCTGCTTTTAATCGATCGATGCTGACTTTCACCACGTGGTTAATGTGGTATATTGTGACGTGGTATATTCGTCTGCTGGTCTGTCACAAAATTCTCCAGGTAGCTTGAGAGTGACGCAGTAAACCATTTATGCGGGGCTAGCATTTATATCTTCTTTTAAAGTTACCCGAAGGCCTAGCAAAACGAAAGGGAGAGTCTCAAACCAACTGCAGGATGTGTGGCACTAAGCACACTTTAAGGTACGGTACATACGCTCCACTAGTCCATTCGCTTGTGGATGATAAGCTGTTGAACGCAAATGTTTTGATCCATTTAGCCGAGATAACTACTTGAATAGTTTTGACTCGAATTGCCTTCCTTGGTCGGTTGTTATGTCATGTTGTACTCCATAGTGAGCTATCCAACCGTTTAGAAAATCTCTTGCTACAGTTGCAGCTGAAATGTCTTCAATTGGAACGACGACGGGCCACCGCGTGAATCTGTCTATACAAGTAAGGCAGTACCTGAATCCGCTCGCGGGAGGAAGTGGTCCGATTAAGTCTATATTTATATGTTTAAATCGCCGGTCCGGAATCGGAATTTTGCTAAGAGCAGCCTTGTTATGCCTGCCATATTATGATTTTTAACACTAAATGCATGTTTTTACTATTTGAGCGATATCTCTCTTCATATCGATCCAGACAAAGCGATAGGTTATTAATTTGATTGTTGAGCGCTTACCCTGGTGAGACAAATTATGGATGGAATTGAAAACTTGTCTTCGTACCTCGGCTGTGACGAATGGTCGAACCCTTTCCGTTGAAACTTTCGCGCAAGAGTGAAGTGTGCGAGTTCGGAAGCTCGATGAGTTTGAGCTGAAGCGTTGTGTTCTTCTAATTCTGGATCACTGCTCTGGCTTGCTGCAAGTTTTTCAAACTAAATCTGGTCACCATTAAATACGGCTTCAATGCGCGACAACATACTATACAACTCTTTTTGTAACTCAATTTTCACCAAGTCAAATTTGTCATACAACTTATTCTTGTAACAACTACTTTTCTTTAGCTTTGGAAATATGTGCGACCAGGACAAAAATATATAGTACAGGTCAACTTCACTAATTTTAGGTATATTCAATAGCCAAAGAAATAGTATTTGTTCAATAATATTTGTAGAACGGGATAAATTACGACTTAATAATACATGTTTTTTGGATTTTGAATTAAACCTTTCTTTAATATAATAAAGTTAAATGTTGTCTTTTAGTAGTTAAGCGTGTGTATTTTCCAAAAGTTAGACATAGTTAGACATGTACTCTATCAGTTAGAATTGTGCATCTTCGGCCGTCGATCAAAAACAAAACATTTTTGACTCCGTGGTATATGGCCAACAACTCTCGATCGTATGTGCTAAGCTTTTTTTGAGACTTGGATAGCTTCTTTGAAAAAAAAAACCCAGTGATTTTAAAAAACCATCAACGTATTCGTACATCACCGCACCTATGCAGAAATTACTTGCGTCCACCTGGAGCACCAGTTTCGCGTTTAGTGACGGATGCGCTAACAGGGTAGCGTTCGCTAATTCGCCTTTGCATCTTTGAAATGCCTCTTCGGCCTCTTTATCCCAGACCACCGGAGTATTTTTCTTCTTTTTGTTGCCTTTTATAAGCTTTTGTAGCTTACCTTGGGTGTAGGCAGCATTGGGTATAAATCGTCGATAGAAATACAGCATTGCTAAGAAACGCCTAAGCTCGTGTGCAATTTTCATTTTTAATATTGCCTCAACTTTTTCTTGGGTAGGAGCTATACCTTCTTTCGTGGTGCATTGACCCAAAAAATTAATTTCGGTTTTTCCGAAGGCACAGCTTGAAACATTTCTTTTTAGGTTATTTTTGCGTAGGCGTTGCAAAACTATGTACAAGTGTCGTTCATGTTCTTCTATACTTGCGGAAGCGATGCATATGTCGTCCATATAGACTATTACAAATTTTAGGTCATTGAAGATTTGATTCATGCAGCGTTGAAATGTTTGGCTTGCATCACAAAGCCCAAAGTTCATAACATTAAATTGAAACAGCCCAAATGATGTTATAATGACTGTCTTTTAACCATCTTCCGTTGCGATAGGGATTTGGTGATAAGCCCTTTCCAAATCAATGGTGGAAAAAGTGGCGTTTCCAAGTATATTCTGCGAAAATACTTGAATGTATGGAATAGGGTGCGTGTCTGATTTCGTAATTGCATTTAACCCTCTGTAGTCGCCACAAGGTCTCCAGTCGCCGGCGTTCTTTTTAGGTGCCATGTGCAAAGGACTGGCCCATTGGCTACTGCTCGGACTGCAAAAACCTTGTTAAACTATATATTCGAATTCCTTTTTTGCTATCGCTAGTTTCTCCGGATTTAACCTCCTTGCTATGCAAAAAATAGGGGTTCCGCGCGTGACTATAGAGTGTTGAACGACGCTGGTTGAACTTCTAACAGCTGCTTTCCAGGGGCGAGTCAAATCTTCATATTTTTTGAGCAAGTTTTTGAAAGGATTAGTCGAAGTTGGCGAGCACGTGTGCCCTTGTTCAACATTCTCGTAACATATAACATTCTCTTGCCACTTACCTCAAGTTTGGTTTTACCATCTATAAGTTTTTTTTGCGCACATTGACTGGTAACTCAAACTCGTGTAAAAAATGGGCTCCTATGATAGGCTTTGAGACATCGGCTATTACGAATTCCCAATCTATTGTTCTTCTTAAACCGAAGTCGATTGACTCAATTTTAGTACCGTACGTCTTTATTGGTGTTCAATTTGCCGCATACAATTCATATGAGCAAGGGGAGGTTCGATTAAGTGGTGGTACAACGGAAAAATCCGCACCCGTGTCGACGAGATATCTGATTTTCGTCCGCTTGTTTGTAAGAAATAAGCGGTGACTCTTTCTTTCCACTCTGTGCACCGCTGGCAGAGTGCCTTTTAGTTTCCCGATTAAAGTTTTTTGTACTGGCACGGCTCCGTGCACTTCTTTGCTTTATCGCCAAAACGATAATGGTAACGACAAAATGGGAAACGGACTTGTGAGCTATTAGGGCTGCGCGAACTTATCTCCATCATGGATCGATCTGAGCCGGTCGCTTTTATGTCCTTTATTTGTGATGTATTTTGGAACGAATTTCCGTCATCCCTCATCAAATTAGTTCTGTTGACAAACCGGTTTCGGCGTTGTGCCATCTTCAGTGTCGTTTTTCGTTCTAAGTGGTTCCGCTGTCCCGTTCGTACTTATATTAATGTATTTTCTTTTTTGGGCGCAGGTATCCTGTTCTTATCTCTGTGTTCCGGATATTTGAGACTTTTGTTTTTTGTGAGCAGGTAGCTGGGTTAATTTTTTTTTTAATAATACTGTGCTGTTGGTTTGGTTGATACTGTTTTTTCGCGTAAGTAGCGAAAATTAATTGTTAATTGTTAATTGTTAATTGTTAATTGTTAATTAATTGTTTTTTAATTGGGTTAATCGGTCTTCCTTGTGGCTTGCATTTAGAGGTAGGTAAAAGTCTGTGATTTTTCCTTTACCGATTTTTGTGTCTTGGTCATGTGTTTCTGTTCTTCTAATTGCTTCTGTATTTATGTTCCTTTTTCTCTAGATTAGTTTTAGGGGTTCGAATATCACGTCGGACGCGGTGTTTATTTGTTCATTTATTATTCTGCCGTCAAATGTTTTCTGTTTGTATATTTCCATGTTTTCTAATATGTTTAAACGTTGTCCTTTATGTTGTACGTGTAGTAGCGTGATTGTCTTTTTCATGTGTGTCGGTGTACACTATTTGTCAAACATATGGTTTGCGTAGTTTGATTCCGGTGTTGCTCTTGGTTTTTGTGCCTTTTTGTTGTAGTCTCCTATGTGTTCGCGGAATCTTGTTTTTATCTTTCGTCCAGTTTGTCCTATGTAGCTGTATTGGCATGCGCAGGTTAGCTTGTATACGCCCTGCTTGTTTAGTGGGTCTTATTCATTTGTGTTGGTTTGTAATATTCGTCCAAAGTTATTTCTTGTTCTAAATGCTGTGTGAATGTTATGCTTTTGAAAGAACTTAGCTAATTTGTATGTAGATCTTCCCGTGTAAGTTAATACTGCCCAAATCTTTTTGTCCTTCTCTTTTTTGTCTGTTTTTGTTGTGCTAGTGTCTCTCCTGATCTTGTCCACCAAGTCTTTCGTGTATTCATTGTTTGTCGCTATGGCATATACTATATTGTGTTCAGCTCTTTTTTGAACGCCTCGTTTGTTAAAGGTGTTCGCTCAAGTCTAGTTATTAATTGTCTAAGCGCAGCATTTTTGTGTTGCTGAGGGTGGTTTGATGTATTGTGTATTATTGTGTCTGTGGCTGTAGGCTTCCTGTATATTTCGTACTCCAGTTTGTTGCCGATCTTGTTTATCCCTATTGTCACGTCCAAATAATTTCTTTTTCTGTTTCCATTCTAAATTTTATGTTTTTGTGTTGTTTGTTGAGATAGTCCAATATCTGTTCCTCGTTGTTCTCATTTAGTAGGCATATGATGTCATCAACGTACCTTGCGTAGAACGTTACTCCTAGGTTGGTCTTTAGTTCCTCCATGTACTTCTCCTCGAAGTTTTGCATACAGCTACATAGGAAAAAAAAAAGAAAGGACCCCACCGAAGAATATCAAGCAGCAATAAGAGATTTTTTTTTATGGCAGATGAAACCAAGCTCAGGGGATGCCCCCTATCCATGCACAGCATTTGTTGGTTCCGAAGGGATGACAGGTTAGCGGGAAGGCGGAAAGAGGGAGTAGTGACGGTTTACACCTCGCTTAAGGGTTTCGACGCTGTAAGTGGGCGGGAAGACATTCGCAGGGAGACTATTCCACAATCTAATGACGCGACCGAAAAACGAATTCCCACGGTAATGCGCGGTTCGTTGGAACGGAATCGTGACATAAAAGGGGTTCACCTCTCTGGAAAGCCGAGTAGTTCTGCTAAATACCTGAACCGGAGGAATCAGGCCGGCTACTTCAGAGGAACATTTACCATGAAAGTAACGGTAAAATACACACCCTACATCACGACGACGCTCCAAAGTTTCAATAGAGCTGGATATCCTACTGTCCCCTATAAGTTTTATCGCACGACCTTGTATATGGTCCAGAAGCTGAAGATATGTTTTCGAAGCTCCCGACCAAATATGCGAATTTTACTCAATTTTCGGACGGATATGGGTGGTGTAGATACAACGAAGATCGGTTGGAGTGAAGTATTTCTTACACCGCTTAAGAAAGCCTAAGCACTTGGCTGCTCCTTTCGAGACGTCAAAAATGTGATCGTTCCAACGAAGATCGCATTGGATTGACATGCCCAGAACATCAAGAGCCTCCGACTCATTAATAACCACACCACCCACATTTAGAGGTGGAAAGTTGTCACCCGCTAAACGCTTGTGTGTCAACAGACAGCAATGGGTTTTACACGCATTAAAATCGACCCGATTCGCTCCACCCCACTCTTGGATTTTATTGAGGTCAGATTGGAGTGTGTCATTCATAATTCTGCGTTTTTCAATGATCTCCTGAATAGAAGGACGCCTGGAGAATGAATATGAATGAGAAATGCTGCTGTCATCAGCAAACGAGTAGACGGGGTTTGATGTCAATGACAGAAGGTCATTGATGAAAATAAGAAAAAGTGTCGGAGACAGGACCGAACCCTGCGGAACTCCAGCATTGATGGAGTGCTCTTTGGAAGCAGAGCCGTCTATCACAACCCGAATAGAACGGCTGCTGAGGAAACTCGATATCCATCGAGTGAATGCATTACCGACACCATAAGCAGCCAGTTTAGACACGAGTGCTTTATGCCACACTCGGTCAAATGCCTTGGAGATATGCAAAGCAACAACCCTACTCTCACCGAATTGGTGAACACAGCTGTTCCACCGCTCAGTGAGGAACGCCATCAAATCGCCTGTGGAGCGGTGAGCACGGAAACCGTACTGGCGATCACTGACCAATTGGTTGCTATTAAAAAAGCGCCAAAAAAATAGAACCAAACCATGCTTATTCACTAACACTCATGAATTCTTCAGCTCCTCCAATGATCGCATTGCCGAAAATCCACAAACCAGGCACTCCAATGAGGCCAATAGTCAAGCACAGATCGGCACCGGGATACAAGCTGTCAAAATACCTAAAGACGATACTGAGACCAACATTAGAACTGACCAACAAATACACAATAACGAACACGATGGAATTAATCAAAAAACCTAATGGATTAGATATCACTAAAAACACCAAATTAGTATTATTCGATATTAAAGACCTATATCCGTCAATACCAATAACATAAACAATGAATACTTTATTTAAAACATTACTCAACAAGACAAAAAGCAGAGACATCTCAATACAAATCACGAACAATCTAAGAACCACACTGCAACAGAATTATTTTAAATTCCACAACAACATATATAGACAAACGAGCGGATTAGGAATGGGTAACCCAACTTCAGCAATCCTCATGGAGGTATTCATGCAAAACCTCGAGGAGCAGTACATGGAGGAACTAAAGACCAACCTAGGAGTAACGTTCTACGCAAGGTACGTTGATGACATCATATGCCTACTAAATAAGAACAACGAGGAACAGATATTGGACTATCTCAAAAAACAACACAAAAACATAAAATTTACAATGGAAACAGAAAAAGAAAGAAAAATAAATTATTTGGACGTGACAATAGGGATAAACAAGATCGGCAACAAACTGGAGTACGAAATATACAGGGAGCCTACAGCCACAGACACAATACATCAAACCACCCTCAGCAACACAAAAATGCTGCGCTTAGACAATTAATAACTAGACTTGAGCGAACATCTTTAACAAACGAGGCGTTCAAAAAAGAGCTGAACACAATATAGTATATGCCATAGCGACAAACAATGAATACACGAAAGACCTGGTGGACAAGATCAGAAGAGACACTAGAACAACAAAAACAGATAAAAAAGAGAAGGACAAAAAGATTTGGACAGTATTAACTTACACGGGAAGATCTACATACAAATTAGCTAAGTTCTTTCAAAAGCATAACATTCACACAGCATTTAGAACAAGAAATAACTTTGGACGAATATTACAAACCAACACAAATGAAGAAGACCCACTAAACAAGCAGGGCGTATACAAGCTAACCTGCGCATGCCAATACAGCTTCGAACCCCTAAAACTAATTTACAGAAAAAGGAACATAAATACAGAAGCAATTAGAAGAACAGAAACACATGACCAAGACACAAAAATCGGTAAAGGAAAAATCACAGACTTTTACCTACCTCTAAATGCAAGCCACAAGGAAGACCGCATAACCCAATTAAAAAACAATTAAGAACAATAAGCTACTTACGCGAAAAAACAGTATCAACCAAACCAACAGCACAGTAATAATAAAAAAAAATCTAACCCAGCTACCTGTTCATAAAAAACAAAGGACTCAAATATCCGGAACACAGAGATAACAACTGCGCCAAAAAAAGGAAATACATGAATATAAGTACGAACGGGACAGCGGAACCACTTAGAACGGAAAACGACACTGAAGATGGCACAACGCCGAAATCGGTTTGTCAATAGAACAAATTTGACGAGGGATGACGGAAATTCGTTCCAAAATACATCATCTTCCTACCCTGTCGGAAAAACATCCGAACACTAAGATCCTTTATTTGTTTTCTGAGCTCTTCAATTTCAGCTTTTAGCGAATCTGCACTTAGTACTGAGCAAATTTTTAAGAACTGTTGTACTTCCAACATCTTATCGGTTAGGTGGGACCAGTGCTTCTTTTTTTGCCGCAACCAATCACGACCACCACAATGGTGTATTTACTAATTCAAGCGGATACATGCCACGGCTGGCCAAATCTGCTGGATTATTTTGAGATGCGACTATTCGTTAACTAGGAACATACTCCATGTGTACAGAGGTCGTTTTAACCAAGCGAGCACGATTGTCGAATCAGTCCAGCAGTAGAGATGGTGATGTGGAAAATCGAGATGAGGGAGAACCACATTTAACATGTCTGTCAAGGCTGCACCATACAATTTAAGTCAAGGTATGGATATAATTTTTATGGGGGCAAATTTAGATTTGGCATAGAGTAAAGAAGTGCGGACTTCGTGAAAGTTACGCATCCGCTGGAGAGTTGCATGAGAGTTTTTGCTATAATAATGACGGGAGCTAACCATCTAGCGGGATGAAATAATTTTGCCATGAGTGACGATATTTCTCGCTTGGTGTAGGAGGGTGCAAAATCAAATGGCTTCGATTCAATGTTGAAATAATCTTTTTTCGCGTTTCAATGAAGGCCAAGAATTTTAGTTGTGCCAGTTCGAGAAAATCCTTATTCAGCAGATCTTCAGGAGGTATTCCGAATAGAACTGATGGTTGGCCGTCCATTTTCGCAGTGTAAGTCCGGCAGAGCTAAAGGCTGATGTCAATTCACGTCGAGTGCATAGCGCTATGTCAATGTCATGAGCGCCACACGACGTATCGTCGACATGTGTACATGGCAGTCTTCAAAATGGTAGCAGCCAGTTTTCAAAATTAAGCGTGCGAATGGCGAGATAGGGGCACAGTTTACGCCGAAAGTAACTTCGAAGTTCAAATTCATGCATTTCATCATATCTAAAGAGAATTCGTTGATAGCGCGAATGCTATGGATCCACCAGAATCTGGCGATACATCTTTTCCACGTCTGCATTGAAGACATATTTATAAAGACACCATTTAAGAATGAGAAATGTTAAGTTCTCTTGTAAAGCAGGACCGAGGTGTAGAGGATGTCATTGTGACTGAAACCGTTAGTGTTGGGGCAGGAGGCATTAAAAACGATTCGCACCTGGTGCTAAATGTTTGAGAGCTATTTCTCGCGAACGACCTATTTTTAAATGTGATGGGGAAACCTTTATTAGACGGCAACGAGACTATATTACGTTCATTTTGACGTCCTTACGTGGTGTTCTTGTAAAAATCTTCGCAATATTTTGCAGCTGGAGTATGAAAACGTTGTTTTAATATTTCTTCGAGCTCCCAGAAACTCGAGATCTGACGGTCTATGGAGACTTCAGTTAAGAAAGAGACTCGAGTTGTAATCGCATTGGTGGGTGCAGGGAAAGTGGACCGGTCAAAATCCAGCCGATTCGGTGTCTTGCTACAAGCTACGAATGAGCCTTGCTACAAGCTACGAATGAGCCTATATTCCGTTTAATGCCATCCAGCAAGACTAGAGGGTAGATGTTAGCTGCAACCAAGACATCAATTCATGGTAAATGTTCCTCTGAAGTAGCCGGCCTGATTCCTCCGGTTCAGGTATTTAGCAGAACTACTCGGCTTTTCAGAGGGGTGCATCCCTTTTATGTCACGATTCAACGAACCACGCATTACCGTGAGAGTTCGTTTTTCGGTCGCGTCATTAGATTGTGGAATAGTCTCCCTGCGCATGTCTTCCCACCCACTTACAGCTTCGAAACCTTTAAGTGAGGTGTAAACCGTCACTACTCCCTCTTTCCCCCTTCCCACTAATCTGTCATCCCTTCGGAACCCTCAAATGCTTTGCATGGATAGAGGGCATCCCCTGAGCTTGGTTTCATCTGCCATAAAAAGAAAAAAAAATCTGATTACTTCGATAGAAATTATTATAATAATGATAATTATGATAGGTAAGTATGATAGAGAGCCTATGTTAATGTGCAGAGGCTACTAACAAGGGCTGTTATAGATTGATTAACATCACGCGTGCTTGTATGGTTTTTGTAAAGAGTCGTAAGCGTTTTGTGTCATATAATGTAAGAGTTGAAAGACAATTGTTGTTTTAGAGATTTAACTATCTCTTTTGCTCCGCCTCGGGTCTTTTGGTTAAAGTAAACAACTTTTCGACTAGAGACAGTATATCATTACGGATATAGAGAGCTGAGAACATGTCTCGAAAAGTTGGCCAAGATTCATAATCACCATTGAAAACATCAGTGTTGCACGGAGGCAAATTAATGTTATGACCTGAGAGCACGTAAACTTGATAACAGCGACGATATTTCGTCTTGATAACTGTTATGTCAGCTTCACGAGCATCCGGGTCATCCTTGATGGGGTCTTTAGAGGTGATGAGGTATTCCAGGCAAGAACTGTATGCTGATTTTATCTCTGTGCATGGTGATTTATAGTAAGTTGCTCGAGGTGAGTATCAAACGATATTCCGAATGTTCACGTTCCGAGATAGAATTTGTCCGGTCTGTAATATTACGGCCGGTACCCGTGGCTAATGTACTGATCATTATCCCAGCAGTCTCCAGGAAAAAATGCGTGCGTCAGCTTCGGCGGTTGATAAAATAATAGCTCCGGAAAAACGCGTCCGTTCGCTTCAGCAGTCTATCCCAGAAGAACGATCTGGTTCCGTTTTGCCTCGTTGCAAGCCTCTGCTTGCTTTCCATTCTGTTGTTTGCGTGTGTATGTTGCTCTGCTTCTGAGGTTGGCTCGCTCTCTCTCTCGCTTCTCTAATCTATTACATTTTGGTTGGTGTACCCACTTATCGTAAACCTACAGCTTAACTTACAACCATTAATTCTAATTCTTTTACTTTTAATATTTTATAATTAACAGAATATCAATATAAAATGCTACAGAATACCAATATAAATAAATATCAGGAAGACGACGGCTGTCGTTCATTTGTGCGGTTCATTTTGTAAATAAAAATGCGCCGTCACAATATATATATATATATATAATTAACAGAATATCAATATAAAATGCTACAGAATACCAATATAAATAAATATCAGGAAGACGACGGCTGTCGTTCATTTGTGCGGTTCATTTTGTAAATAAAAATGCGCCGTCACAATATATATATATATATATATATATATATATATATATATATATATATATATATATATATATATATATATATAAAAGTTGGTATATATATATATATATATATATATATATATTGTGAAGCCGCATTTTTATTTACAAAATGAACCGCACAAATGAACGACAGCCGTCGTCTTCCTGATATTTATTTATATTGGTATTCTGTAGCATTTTATATTGATATTCTGTTAATTATAAAATATTAAAAGTAAAAGAATTAGAATTAATGGTTGTATATATATATATATTGTGACGGCTCTCTCTCTATATATATATATATATATATATATATATGAGTATATACTTTTATATATATTAAAATTAATTTAAATTATGTCTTAGAGATTTTTAAATTTTCTAAGTCGCAGAATTCACAAGAGCCCGTAATATTTTCCATATTCAAAAAATTACTTAAAGTAATTTTAAATGCTTTGTAAATTTGTAAATATTTGTTTTCTTATATCACAAACCATATTTCCGTACATATATATATATATATATATTGTGACGGCGCATTTTTATTTACAAAATGAACCGCACAAATGAACGACAGCCGTCGTCTTCCTGATATTTATTTATATTGGTATTCTGTAGCATTTTATATTGATATTCTGTTAATTATAAAATATTAAAAGTAAAAGAATTAGAATTAATGGTTGTATATATATATATTGTGACGGCTCTCTATATATATATATATGAGTATATACTTTTATATATATTAAAATTAATTTAAATTATGTCTTAGAGATTTTTAAATTTTCTAAGTCGCAGAATTCACAAGAGCCCGTAATATTTTCCATATTCAAAAAATTACTTAAAGTAATTTTAAATGCTTTGTAAATTTGTAAATATTTGTTTTCTTATATCACAAACCATATTTCCGTACGTATTGCAAACATAAGCAGAGCATCGACATAATGAACACACATCTTCAGGATATTCAACAAGATATTCTAAAGCTAGCAGCACACCAGACTCAAATACAGTTACAGTTTTTGAAAGGGCGTCAACAGAAGCTTGCGCATCCGCCTTCAGATACACTAATACAGGTAATAAATATAAAAGATTTGAATTCATTAATTTGCTTTATGAGTATATACTATTTTTAATTCATTCACTTGTAATATAAATAATAAGGTCGAAGCTCGTTTATAGTCCTTCGTTCGATTCACCAGCTTCAGAAGTCGCTTCTGAAAAAACGGCAGTAAAAATTTCTAATTAATTTAGAACTCATTTACTTCATAAACTGGCAATTTCAAATGGTTTTAATTGATCAAATTGTCATCATCGTAAAATATCATAAGATGTCATAAACTTGTTGGAAAAAATTACAATAACCGTAGGCTATAACATAAAAAGGCGTATTTTTTAAGCTAACGTTATGCTGTAACGGTAACGAAATATGTAGAAATAGAAATAACGCTTCTCTTAACAACATTTGCAATGCAAAGTAAAATGTGCAATGTACAATGTTTAGGAAGAAAGAACAATATAAATAAATTTTGTCGTCATATGAAAGGGACTTCATAAGTTTCGCCCACAATATTTTTACTTACGTGGTAAGGTTTTAACGTTTTAAAAATAGAACCTTTACTACCATTTCACTTAATAAATTATAATAATTACAAATTATAAAGCCCAAAATCAATTCTGTTTTCTAAGTACCGGTATAACGGAAATAAATAATTTTATTGTTTTCCTGGACCTGTAATCATAACGAAATGAGTAACGTTACTCGTACACTATTTTTCGGTTTCCCAAGACTGTTATAAAGCTATAAATTTATAAAGCCATATTACTTCTTTAGCTAGATACATACTGGGTACATTTAAAACTTTAGAGCTCTAAAGCCGTACTGGCTTTAAATTTAAAAAAGCTGCAGCATTATGCAGCTCACCAAAAACTAATTCTATTTTCTTTTTTTTAACTCAACCAATTATCAAACAGATATTTATTTCTTTAATACAGTTGGACCTTGCTTATACGGACCTCCATCAACCGGGAATATCTGCCAAACGGAATGCTGAGTGGTTGATTTTATATCTATATTAGATTGATTTCTCTCTATTATCCGTGATTTCAAAGGAAAATCATGGAAAATAGACAGACTGCCTTAATAGACTATTTTAAATAAATGTATTGTATCTGTAACATCCAATACCTCCTCCCTAACTCTAGTTACAAATGTTATTTATTCCTTACCTTGTAGATGCTACTAATAATGAATTCTAGGAATGACTTACCTCTAGTGTTGGTGTCGTTACTTCCCCAAGCTACTCTGTAAGCATTTGTGTCGCAGGCCAGTGCAAGCGGTAGCTGCCTTTTTTATTATTATTAATTTATTAATTGCCATCGATGTTAGATACTATACAAACTTATAAAATATGGAAGCCTTAAATATAATTTAGCCTTAAACATAGTATAAAGGTAATGGAAAGCATAAAGGAAAAAAAAATAAGGAAAGAGAGATGTAGAGAGAGTTGTTAGGACCGGCAATAAGAGAGAGAAGCTCTGATTTGAAACTGATTCTACTTCAGGCAATGAGTTCCACAACCGGGTGACACTCACAAAAACTTTCATTTTGGAATTTAGACATTTGTATCTTGGTTACAATGATATAAGAAGTCTGTTAAATCGAAGAAACTGCAAGTTAAAACAGATAATCCGGCTAGCCGGTATGTATAATAATTTGAACGGCATATATACATCGCGAGCTTAATATTTAACATAAATTAGAAATAATTATAATACATGCGAAGCCACAGCTCGATCCGTTCACAAATCACACACTCACTCTACATTTCTCGCCACTTACGATCTCCCAATACTCAATACTACCAATACTCACATATCACGTATTTCCGCCAGCCTTTTTCCCTTACCACTTTTTCAGAAGAACATCCCTCCGCACGTCCGTGCAGCCGCCATCCGTCAGGCTTGCCACCCACGAAATCTCAGCCGCCAGGGTTGTCACCTGACAAAATTCCTCGAAAAAATCCCAAAAAAACTAAAATGTATAAAAAAATTAAAAAAAAAAATACAGGTATGCCCTGAGTTATGCGGTTTATTGGTTCCGCGTAAGTCGAGACTCAGGATTATTGCAAAGTAATTCTGATGTTTTATGTAAAAACACTCATCTATAATTGTATATTTTCTTTTTAAATAAAAATTACAAAACCGCCTAATTCAAGTACCGCGTAACTCGTGGGATACCTGTAATTAAAAAAAATTTTTAAATAAAAAAGTTTTTAAAATCGATCTGGCAACTCTGTTTGTTCACATATCCTCTGTCTCACTCTTACACACACACACACACACACACACCGCCCCTTTGGAGGAGTCTCCGAAATACACACTAGAAGCTATGATTTTACCTATTGTTGTTGTGAGCCAGAACATACACTTATATATTACTTACATCAATAAGGCTAGAAGAGAAGCTAATTAAATTGGTTGTTTCAATAGAATTAATTAGATACAAATTAAGTGAAGATATGGAAACAAGTAGAGACTTGGATTCATTCACATTGAAAATATTACAGTTCATGTCTACGCAGACAACGACATCAGGCGTAAAGCCGGAATATTCATCAAGAGCTGATAAAAAAGGGTCAATATTATCGTAATATGTTTATTCGACCTGTACAATAAACACAAGAATAACTCTCTAGTAGGAATTAAAATTTCAATAAAAATAAATTCAAGAGGATAATAGAATTGTGAACAGATATTGCCCAACTCTGTCTGAACGAAACATATTAAATCCCTCTAACTGGAAAAATTTACTTGGTATATCTGAATGTAGCCAAGTCTCACAGATACAAACAATGTCAATGTCAGAACTTAAGAACAAATATCTGAATTCGTCTATTTTAGGAAGTAGGCTTTGGGCATTTAAGTGACAGATTTAAGTGACAGAGCTAATTTGTGAATTGGTCGCTTTAACGTTCCCTTTGAAGTTTTTACGGCCGCCACCCTTATTCTGTTGTCGTCACCTGGGTAGACTTGTTATTCGGCCTAAAGGCCACTGTAATGGAGCAACGTTGTCCTCTTATGATCACCAACATGCCTTCCTTGGCGCTGTCACTGGTAGATTTCCATTTGTGACGAGTTTGTAGTTCGTTCAGATATTCTTTTACCCACTGTCTCCAAAATGTATGTTTTAAATGAGAAACCAGTTTCCATCGTTGTAGCAATGTTCCCTTACTGGTGGTGGCTGTTACATCAATCTGTGCTGTTAATGGTTCGCCGATTAGAAAATGTCCAGGTGTTAGAATACTTAAGTCATTGGGATCGTTGGATAATGGCGTCAGAGGCCGTGAATTCAATATTGCTTCTATCTCAACCATTACCGTTTCCAGTTCTTCATATGTGAGTGAAGCGTTGTCTGTGCCTTTTATGAAAAGATTCTTGGCACTTTTTACCGCGGCTTCCCATAATCCTCCAAAATGTGGTGCTCTTGGAGGAATGAAATGAAATCCGATTGACCTGTCACTGCAGAATCTTGTTAATGATGTTTTTAAGCGCTCTGAACGCTTTGCTTCGCTTAGGTCAGCTAATTGATTTTTGGCTCCCACAAAATTGGTGGCGTTGTCACAATAAAGATTAGCACAATGCCCCCTCCGTCCAATAAAGCGTTGTAAGCAGCCAATAAATGCGTCGCTGTTCAAATCACAGACAATTTCTAAGTGCACTGCCTTGGTAACAAAACAACAAAATACTGCGACATATGCCTTTTGAGGGCGTTTTCCACGAATTTTGTAATGGATCCAGAATGGGCCACAAAAATCTACTCCGTAATTTACAATTGGTCGTGCTGGCTGAATTCGTGATTTTGGCAAATTTCCCATGATTTAATTGAATAATTTAGGCCTCGCTCTTGCACAACGTACACATTTTTGTACAACCGATCGTACCATAGTCTTTCCTTTAATAGGCCAAAATCTTTATCTCACATGAGCTAATAACGCTTGAGCGCCGCAATGATAAAGCTCCTCGTGATGCCATTTTATTAATAATTTTACTAGAGGATCGTTGTATGGTACCGGGTGTTTAGCATCATATGTTATTGATGCGTGCTCAAGTCGTCCTCCGACTCTTAATATTCCTTCATCGTCTATGAATGGATTTAAGCTTATTAGCTGACTCTTCTTAATTAATGGGTTTTTATTATTTATTGATGTTATTTCGTCGTTAAATTCAGATTGTTGAATTCCTTTTATAATTATATTGAGAGCCTTCTTTTGCTCTTCAGGAGTAGTGTATGTGTCTCCAAAATCTGTTGTAGATTCCTTCTTTAGCTGGTTGATGAATTTGTAGATATATGCGAGGATGTGAACTAACGTTTTGAATGAGTTACGATGATTAATTCCATATACTAACTCTTCGAGCTTGTTTTTCGATCTAGAGGTTGTTGTTACTGAGGAAAGTGTTTCTTTTCTTTCGGGATCGCTTAGAACTTTGTCAGAATTGATTTTGTAGTTTTTCACCCATGCTGATTCTTTGCAGTGTAGAAAGAAAGGTCCGTAGAACCATAGTGAGCAAGAATTAAACTCCTTTGGTTGTATACCGCGAGAAATCAGATCAGCTGGGTTTTGTTTGGATTTGACATGGCGCCATTGAGTTGGTTGGGACAACCTCTGGATAGTTGAAACTCGGTTGGCGACGAAAGATTTGAGTGATGATGATGATGATCTTATCCAAGATAGCACTATTTCTGTCCATAGGAATATTGGTGCCTCCTTTAACTTCAAGTCCCTTTTTACTCTATCCGCTAATTGGGCACAAAGAGCGGCTGCACAAAATTCTAAACGCGGCAGAGTTTGCCTTTTGGTAGGTGCTACCCGAGATTTGGCACACATTAAACGTATAATCACTACGTTATTTTTGTCAAGTGATCGCACATAAACTACCGCACCGTATGCCTTTTCTGATGCATCGGCAAACGCATGGATTTGAAGGCTAGTTTTTACACCCTGCAGAATTACATGTCTGCTTATTTTTGTGTTATTGAGCACTGGAAGTTCTTCTCGAAATAACGTCTAACTCTTGTGTAAGTGAGTTGGCAGGTCGTCGTCCCAACTTATTTTAAGTTTCCAAAGTTCTTGTATAAGGATTTTTGCGGTTATTACTACAGGTCCAAGAAATCCTAATGGATCAAAAATACTTGCGATGTCTGATAGGATGGAACGTTTTGTGATGCGGTTGGAAGCCTTTAGGTTGACTCTGACTCCTAATTCATCTGTTCTTGGTAGCCAGACTAGGCCGAGAATTTTAATCGCCTGGTTTTTATCATTGTTAAAGTCTAGACTTATTTCTTGGTCTTGAACTGGAATGTCTTGAAGTAATTCTGAATGATTTTAACACCATTTTCTTAATTTGAAGCCAGCAGATTCTAAAATGGCGGTTAATTGTTTTTGGGTTTCAATTGCTGTAAATAGACTATCTGCGCCTGTTAAACTGTCATCAACGTAGAAGTCGTTCAAAAGTGCAGCTGCTCGTAGAGGTTCCGAAGCTTGATGTTGTTGTCCCAATTGTTGTAAACATTTTATTGCCAGATATGGAGCCGTTCTAGTCCCGTAAGTGACTGTATTTAGCTGATAGCATTTTAATTTTTCAGTTTTATTTTGCCTCCAAAAAATTAGTTGGTATTTTTTGTCTTCATGATGAATCCAGATCTGCCGATACATTTTTTTGATGTCAGATGTCAAAACATATTTCCAAACTCTAAAACGCTCTTGCACAACGTAAAATGGAAAAAAGTTCATCTTAAATTGTTGCAGTATGTCATTAAGTGATAGGCCAGTGGATGTGTTTGATGATGCGTCGAATACAACTCGTAATTTGGTTGTGCTGCTTTCAGGACGTTTAACGCAATGATGAGGGATGAAGTAGCATGGTGTCGATATGTTGCAAAGGTTAATCTGTGACATATGACCCAAGGCTTCATATTCTGCCATGAACTCTGAATATTGTTGCTTTAGAATTCGATCATTTTCTAAACGTTTTTCTAATGCTGGAAGCGACTCAACGTTATCTGTTTAGATTCTCCTAATGATGATGGGTCAAAAGGAAGTTTTAATCTGAATCTGCCGTTTTCGTCGCGTGTTGTATTAGCAGCGTAGTGAAATTCACATAATTGCTCACAGGAAGTAAGAGGTTTTTGTTGGGTCACAGTTTCTTCTAGTTCCCAAAATCTTTCTAGTTGTTGATTTAATTCCTCTTCTGTATAAATAGCGCATGTGGAAAAGTCTGGTGCATTTTCATTTTCGATTTTGCCTCCTAAAGTCCATCCAAAAACGGTGTTGTGTAATGTGGGAAGTCGATCATCAAATTTCGTTTTTTGTCCAGTGAGAAATTCATACTAGAACTCAACTCCGAGAAAAATATCTATGCTGCCTGCTATGTTGAATTGAGGATCAGCCAAGTCAATGCCTTTGGGTATTTGCCATGATGAGACATATCAATCATGAGTTGGTTGTGGAGAATATTGACCATCTCGAGAGCTTAGCAAGAGATTTGCACGATCTTTGAAGATTTTTCAGATGCGGTTAAGCTCACCCTGGGCTGTGGGTGAACTAATCCTTCTGTTATGACGTTTTCGGATGATGAATTGGCGACAAAGGCGATTGCAGTTTTCATTGGTTTACCATTATCAAGTTTATCGAAATGTATCAATGTATTATGTTTTTGATTACATTTAGTGCATTTTCTTGATGTGCACTCTTTTGACTTATGTCCAGACTTTAGGCAATTAATACACAATTTGTGTGCCTTCAGAAATTGCCATCGTTTATTTATTGTTAACTTTAAAAATTTTGGACAGGCAAAAAGTGAGTGAGTGTCATTATTACATGCCTCGCATTTGATGCTATGTTGTTGGCTTGATGTGACTACTGATGAAACAGCTTTATGCGATAAAAATTTTGCTTTTCCTCCGATACTTTCTAGAGCTTGAAATCTCTTTTCCAGGAATTGAAGGCAATTTTTGACTGCTGGTGGATCTCTTGGAGATTCCAGTGTTTGTTCGAAGATTGTGTGTGTTTCCTTATCCACCTTTTTGAGGAGTACATGCATGATCATTGGAACCCATGATGCGATGTCCAAGCCCAAATTGCCCAGAACCATAAGTGTTTCCTTTGTTGTATCGTGAAGAGCCTTCAATGAGTTGATTGATGTATGATCATTAATGTAATCTTCTTCTTGTAGATACTTTTCCAAGTTGTAGTTGGTTGAATCAAAATCATCTATTGACTCTATAATTTGGCTATGCAGCTTTTGCACTGCAACCCAATGAGATTCAATAATTTTGGTTTTATTGGAATAACTGCCAACCCGTGGCGTTTTGTCATTTATGACCTTGTCGATCATACCCTTGATTATTTTGTTGATCACCTCTTGCTTACGAATCAACTTGGTCGTGATATCCTGTTGAGTCACTAATGATTTTTGCTGTATTGGATCTATTTTAGTAGTGGTTTTTGGAACCGTTCCCTTGGGCTTATCTGCCAATGATACGCCTGTCAGGCTGTGTAGTTCCTGGTCAAGTTCATCACGAGCCTTGTTGTATTTTTCTCCAACCGTTGCGTATATATCTTGGGCAAAATACGCATGTTCTGTTGGAGCGTTAGGGCGTCGTCGCAAAGCGTTGTCCAACCGTTGAAACTTCGTCCATGATTCGTCCAACTCTTCCAACCTTTTCTTTAAATAGTCCTGAGTTCGTCTTTCTTTTGGAGCCTTCTTGACATTGAGTATCAGCCTTTGCAATCCTACTGACTGCTCTTCCCGCTCGGTGATGATTTCTTCAAAATTCTGCATTCTGACGAACGTGTGCGATCATGTCGGGGTCACCAAAAATATTATCTATTTGAATAACTTTTATTTCCCAGATTTTCGAGATTGCCTTTAGTGCATGTACTAAGACAATCGGTAGGGAATTTTGTTATACAATTTCAGCACTTGAACTGAATTGTATGTGTTATAATTCTAGTGCTTGTACGGAATTATATTTTGTGTTTATCCGCTATTTCCGAGTTCTAGTACTTGGACTGAACTGGATGATGACAATGATGACTACTGCTTGATAGTTTTCGAATGTTTGAATGCATTTATTTGTCGCGTATTTAAAGGAAAATTATGCTGTCATCAGCATATTGTTGTTGCTAATAATTCTTAGCAGAAGGCTTGAGCTATGGAAGCAGCGTTTGCTTAAACAAGCGGAGTGCTCACAGGTATCGCGTTACAAGCGTCCGCACAGCTAGCATGTACGCTGCGTCAGCAGAGCTGAAGCCTTTTGCTTTACATTGTTTTCAAACAAATTATGAGGAATTTATATTTAAAGTGATGAACAACATTTCATGATTGGCAGCATAATGGAACCAACAGATGTATTGCAATGCAATTTGTCACTAAGTGTCGTTCCAGGGACAAGTACTGGTGCAACACGGGACCGCATTATTTGGGCGTCTACGATTAAAGCTTTCTTTATTCTCAGATTTATTTCCTCTTCCGAAGTTGAATTGCGCATCGCGTAAACATGAATTCTGCTGTATTTCTTGCGAGTTACTACGAACTCCTGGAAGGTAATTAAGCTGGCTCGCATGCATGTTTCTTTGGGATAATGAATGGACGTATTGCAATGCAATTTTTCACTAAGTGTCGTTCCAGGGACAGGTACTGGTGCAACATGGGACCGCATTATTTGGGCGTCTACGATTAAAGCTTTCTTTATTCTCAGATTTATTTCCACTTCCGAAGTTGAATTGCGCATCGCGTAAACATGAAGTCTGCTGTATTTCTTGCGAGTTGCTACGAACTCCCGTAAGGTGATTACACTGGCTCGCTTGAATGTTTCTTTGGGATAATGATTGGACGTATTGCAATGCAATTTTTCACTAAGTGTCGTTCCAGGGACAAGTACTGGTGCAACATGGGACGGCATTATTTGGGCGTCTACGATTAAAGCTTTCTTTATTCTCAGATTTATTTCCTCTTCCGAAGTTGAATTGCGCATCGCGTAAACATGAGTTCTGCTGTATTTCTTGCGAGTTGCTACGAACTACCGGATTACACAGCACACTCCGCTGTCTGTCTGTTCTCTGTCTGCACCAGGTGCGCAAAGGAAAAGACATGCTTCTCCAAGGTTAGCGTTCGTGTTCTGCGTTCGATGAGGCTGAGGTAAATGCATGATATGCTCTATAAAGACCCTTTTCTTCACTGATCTCGATATTCACTCTAGATTTCTGCATTCATTCTGGCGCGATTCGTATAAATATATACTGCGTTCACATTTTATTATTGACATACATATCCGCGCGATTGCACTGCATTCATTGTAGCCTCAAGTGTTGTTTTTTTTATGTTTCTTGTTTTTTAGGTTCGTATCATAAATTGTTGCTGCTGCTGTTGTTTAAATTGCATCACGTTGCGCTCCTCGATAGGATTAAATATTTTACACGTTGCTGCTGGTATTCTCACAACAACAGAAGCTGCAGCAGCCCGAAGCTTGGCTTGGTGTTTGCGTCGCTGACTTTGTTGATGGCAGCCAGCGCAGCAGCAGGAAGGCATCCAAGCCAGCCAGTTAGCCAGGACCAGTCAGAGTAGCTGTGGCGTTCACATTAATAATTGATTTCCTTCTCTTCTGTAGACCTTTTATGTTTGTTTTTTTATGCACGTTTATGTGTTTTGTGTCTTCTGTGCGTGTGTGCCTCGTTTTTTTTTCTCTGTTACCACTTTTAATTGTGTGAAATCGTAGAAAAACTTATTGTTTTTGTTTATAAAAGTAATTCCTTTTGCTTTACGTATTTTATTAAAGATATTTTGCGTGTGTTGTTATCGATGTTGCTGTTTGCTGTTGTTGCAGTTGTTGTTATTGTTATTGCTATCGTATCGTGTCAATCGAACGTGCCTCGTTATATCGTATCCTGCAGTTCTCTCGTGGAGCTGGGAGGGAAATTCGTTGTGAAATAATGCCTTCCTTTCTTCCGGTATGAAATCGCCGAATAGTAAGTGCTTGCGAATATGCTCGAGTTGTCGCCCGCGGGATGTGTGGCCTTCTGCTTCTTTTTTTATGTCTACGCCGCGGGTGTCCGCATGTGGCCTGTCGCAATTCTATCGCCGCGTTTGCGGATTCTGCCTGTGTTTTCTTTTCGGTCGTCGTTAAATTCTTCGCTGGCCGTGGCTATTTTCGCTGAAGCCGGTTCTCCTTTCCTGTAGCCAGGTTCTGGCTGACACAGTTTCCTTCTGGCCCCGCGTTTGCTTGTTTTCGTTTCCGGTTTGGTTTGACCGTCAGCGTCTGTGGTTGGCGGGCTTCCTGTGCCCTGAACCAGACGTTCGCTGCCAGAAATTTCCTCGTGAGTATGGTCACTTTACGCTGCCGCCTGTTGGTACGCCTTGAGCTCGCTCACATGCGCCGTTCTTGGCCGAGCCTCACCTTCTTTCTGTAGACGGACGATCACTGGTGACACGAACTCAATCACCTGGTACGGGCCGTCGAACTTCGGAAACAATTTCGCCGCCAAGCTATCGATTGCTTTTGACAGCGGGTGCTGTCGCACGAGTACTGATTGCTCAATGTCTGGTTTCCACTGTCGGCGTCGCAAGTTATAGTGGGGCGCCTAATCATGCGTTGCCTTCTCCAAATTATTCACCACCAATATGAAAACTTCTTTTAGATTTTTCCCCTTCTCCTCGGGTTGTATGGGCTCCCGGAAGTCTTGGTTCTCGTCCTTGCGTGAGATATGCTGGGCTGTATCCTGTGGTCTCGGATACGCTGCTATGAATGGCTAGTATGATTTCTGGGAGCAGTTCGTCCCAGTTCCGATGCTTGTTGTCCGAAAGTTGTGCTATTATAGTTTTTATCGTCCTGTTGATTGATCTCCGTGGGATTCTCCTGTGGGGTGTATGGAGCAGTATACTGTTGCTTTACTCCCATGTTCTGGAGGAAACGACGAAAACTGCGACTTGTAAACTGAGTCCCATTATCCGTTACTAGTATCTTGGGTACTCCGAACCGAGCTAGAATGCGTTCTCGGAACGCTCGCTGCAAGTGCTCTGTTGAGGCTTTTCGTAAGGGAATCATTTCGGTCCATTTTAAAAATTTATCAAAGAATACTAGAAGAGTTGTATTTCCATGTGTAGAACGTGGTAGCGGATCCACAAAATCCGCACAGAGTAGAGTATCGCCCAAGGTTCTTCTGCCAATTGGTTGAGCATTTTCCCTGCTGCCTTTTGCTGATTCGGCTTGTAACGGTGGCACGATTCACATTGCCGCACATATCTTCTCGCATCGTGAAACATTCCTGGCCAGTAATATTTATTTGTTAGCCGGCATATGGTCTTGCGGACTCTTCCGTGGCCAGCGCACGGATGGTCGTGATTCCCTTTGAGTACTCTGTCTCTCATTGTCCTAGGCACACACAGTTTCCACGGCGTGCAATCCTCGTCTCCGAGACAATTCGGAATATAACGGTATAAATTTCCATTCTCCAAGGTGTAGTCTGGGAACTTCTCCGCATTTTGTTCCACTTCTCTAACCACTTGCAGGGCTGTTCACGTGTCTCTTCTGCTGCCACTCTGGCGACGGTTTCTTGCGGCTGTCGGGATAGTGCGTCCGCGATCACATTCAACTTCCCCTTCCGGTACTGGATATTAAAAGAAAACTGTTGGAGCTCCAAGGCCCATCTCGCTATACCGTAGGGGCTCTCAATAGAATTTAGCCGCTTAAGCGCCAGATGATCTGTATAGCCAGGCATTCCTTCTCTGTTGCCGAGTAATTCTTTTCGGCCTTGTTAAGATGTCGGCTGGCGTACGCGATAACACGCTCCTGACCCTCCAGTTGTTGTGTGAGCCCGCCTCCAAGTCCAAAGTCGCTCGCGTCCGTTTGAAGGTAGAATTTCTCGTTGAAATCCGGGCACGCCAGTATTGGTGTCTCCGTGAGTTTTTGACGTGACCTAGATATTTCAAATCTTGCTGGAAAAACTCGCACTTCTCCTTGTTGATTTTCAAATAAGCCGCTCTTAAACGTCGAAATACCTCCTGTAAATTGTTCATGTGTTGTTCCAGCGTCTATCCTATTACAATGGTGTCGTCCAGGTAAGCAAACGCGTGTGGTTCCATCTCCGGTCCAATGACTCGGCCAAGGCCCTTTGGAACGTCGCGGGTGCCGAGTGTAGGCCGAACGGCATAACTTTCCATTGAAAGAGTATGGTACTGTGAACGCGGTGTTTTGCTTGCTTTCTGGACTCATGGGTATTTGCCAGTAACCGTTCTTGAGATCAAGTGTACTAATGTATTGCGCGTCGCGGAGTCGATCTAGAATATGTTGTATTCTCGGAAGTGGGTATGCGTCAGGCACTGATCTTGCATTTAGCTGACGATAATCCACTTAAAGTCGCCATTGCCCATTCTTCTTTTTAACAAGAACAATTCGCGCACTTTAAGGGCGCTATGTAAGGGCTCGATACAGCCTTTTTCCAGCGGCTCGTCAATCTCTTTGTGAATTATCGCTTGCACTGCAGGATTCTTGGGGTAATACCTTTGCCTTATTGGCCTATCATCTCTCATGACGATTTTATGGCTCGTTATGTTGGAGGGTCCTACCAGCGTCTCGAATTTCTCATGCTCTGTTTTTAGGAATTCGTTGATGTGTTGCTCTTCTTTTCTCGAGTTGTTGGTTGTTGCGCCTGGTTCAGAGTGTTGTTCGTTCTCCACGTCAGTCTTCTCCAATGGTTTTGCCTCAGGAACTCGGGCGCAATCCGTGTGAACTGTCGAGCAAGTCGCTCGTTCGGCTTTCGAGTCTCCCAGCGTAATCTTCTCAGCACCACAGCTGATAGAAGCTCCTATGCTTGTCAGGAAGTCCAAACCCAGGATCACATGGTCTGTCACATCCTGTAGAATCAGAAGTGGGAGCTTACACTCTGCAGTCCCCAAACGCACGCAGACTTCGACGGCTTCCTTCACGGTACGCACGGTGCCGTCGGCCATTTTGACCCGTACGTCCACATCCATCACCATTTTGACCCGTACGTCCACCACCATTTAAGCACTTCGTGGGGTACGAGGAGAGTTTATCTTGTTCGGTTCCAGCAGACCTTCGAACCGCCCAAATTCAAATCTAACTTATAATTGCGTATCGGTTCAATAAGCGCTCAATGCAAAATAAAACTAAAAAATAAATCAGTTGTGATGTGACCGCGGACGGAGGTGGATGTTGTGCCCGCCAGTACTCTTTGAAAAAACACGAAAACAACAGTGAAAACAATTACCGAGAAACACGTTTAATACAATAATAACGCTTCACCAAGCAACTTCGTACCCACCAACCGCATATAATGGCACTAAGTGAGACCCAGCTGTCTGAGGGTGCAGATCCACTGGACTTTCACATGCCGGGGTACCATTTACTGCCATTGTTTTTACCACATAGAGGCCTCGCCTTATACATTCGCAGTGATGTTGCGTACCAGTGTCAGCAACACCTTTGCACGACGGATGCCGAATTTAGCTCCATGTGGGTTAAGTTCAAAATCCAGTCCCACATCCTGCACTTCTGCTTCATTTATAGAAGCCCGGGTCTAGGGAGGCTGAAAACTTTTCATAAACTGGACAGTCTCTCTGATTCAATCTCCAAAATTCTGGAATCGTATCCGAACAGTGAAATTGTTGTTGCTGGTGATTTCAATGTTCATAATTCCAATTGGCTACGCCATTCGAGCCACACGACACCCGAGGGTTTGTATGTTGAGTTATTTGCTGAATCTAATAATTTGACTCAATTAGTGAAGGAACCAACGCACTTTCCCTGCGTTGATGGGCAAAACCAAAATATTCTGGACCTTTTTCTAACTTCACATCACAGCAAGTATGATGTGAATGTTCTTGCACCTCTTGGTAATTCGGGCCACGCTACAATTTCTGCTACCTTCCCATATTCCAGTCTTCAATCCGCTCACCAGTCAGCGCCGAAGCGGAAAGTGTGGCTTTATGAGAAGGCAAATTGGGATGCGCTGAACTCCTTTTTCAGCCGTTTCAATTGGCAATTATATTTGAGAGATAGAAACATAAATGCTGTAGCAAAATTGGTAGAAAATATAATTTTGTTTGGTATGAGGTCTTTCACACCCAATAAAAGAATTTCCATTAAACCAAAAAACCATTCCTGGTTTAATACGACTTGCAGACAAGCAGTCATGTCTAAAGAGGAAGTATTTAGGAATTGGCGTTTAAACAAAACTGCTGATACTAAACTGCTGCGCAATCAGGCCAGAAATAGGTGCAATGCCACTCTAAAGCGCGAAAAAGTTCTTTTCGAGTTTTTCAGAGTTCTTGAATACCATAACGGTAGCACGAACTTTTGGTCGTTCGTGGGGAGAGTGAAGAATCAGACGCGATCGTCTATTCCAACTCTCCTCAAGGGTGATCAGATCTTCACTCACTCGGTTGACAAGGCAAACTTATTAGCCAAAATGTTTGCTGAAAACTGCCCGCGGTCGATGGTGTATCTCATGCTATGCCTGAGATGCATTTTCGAACGCAAGCTGTTAAAAGAGTGCTTACAGACCTCAATGTCAACAAATCCTCGGGACCGGATGGCATTTCAGCCCTTGTGTCGAGAAAGTGCGCCTCAACACTGGCTCGCCCATTGCGCAATCTCTTTAATTTATCATTTACTTCAGGAGTTTTTCCCACTTCCTAGAAGATTGCCAATTTGCAGCCAGTTCCCAAAAAAGGTGAGGCTACTAATCCTGCAAATTACCGGCCCATAGCGATCTGCTCGGTGCTCTCCAAAGTCATGGAGAGCATTGTAAATTTTAACTTGATGAGGTATCCAGAGAGCAACGCGTTTATCAGCGATCGCCAGTACGGCGATTCCGTACTCACCGTTCCATCGGCGATCTGATGGCGTTTCTCACTGAGCGGTGGAGCAGTTGTGTTCACCGGTTCGGTGAGAGCAAGGTTGTTGCTCTGGATATATCCAAGGCATTTGACGGTGTGTGGCATAAAGCACTCATGTCTAAACTGGCTGCTTATGGTGTCGGTAATACTTTCACTCGATGGATATCGAGTTTCCTCAGCGGACGTTCTATTCGGGTTGTGATAGACGGCTTTGCTTCCGAAGAGCACTCCATTAATGCTGGAGTTCCGCAGGGTTCGGTCCTGTCTCCGACACTTGTTCTTATTTTCATCAATGACCTTCTGTCATTGACATCAAACCCCGTCTACTCGTTTGCTGATTTGTCATTCATATTCATTCTGCAGGTGTCCTTCCATTCTGGAGATCACTAGAAGACGCAGAATTATGGTATCCAGCTCTATTGAAACCTTGGAGCGTCGTCGTGATGTAGGGTGTGTATCATTATTTTACCGCTACTTTCATGGTAAATGTTCCCCTAAAATAGCCGGCCTGATTCCTCCGGTTCAGGTATTTAGCCTGATGTCACGATTCCGTTCCAACGAACCACGCATTACCGTGAGAGTTCGTTTTTCGGTCGCGTCATTAGATTGTGGAATAGTCTCCCTGCGCATGTCTTTCCACGCACTTACAGCGTCGAAACCTTTAAGCGGGGTGTAAACCGTCACTACTCCCTCTTCCCCCTTCTCATTAATCTGTCATCCCTTCGGAACCACCAAATGCTTTGCATGGATAGGGGGCATCCCTTGAGCTTGGTTTCATCTGCCATAAAAACAATAAAAAATAAAAATTAAAAAAAAATTGAGTGAAAGTAAAATGTGAAGCGCAGAGAAGTGTATAAGCATAGTTTTAAGAATATGTAAGAATATGTGAGTTCACTTTAAAAAATATGGGATAATTTCGGCTATAAAAAACCCGAGTGATCCAGAGTAAAGACAGAACTGATCTAAGACAGCCAGCTAATAACAGTCTTTCTAATTCACTCTCCGCCAGCGATCTAGCAGGCGTAAAGAATAGTGCCAACTTCAGTGTAGGCACTTGTCTTGTCCAGTAGTGTTCACGCCGGACGAAACCTCCACTGAGGGCGACCCTTACATTCGGGAAGTGCATTCTTTTTTGAAACAACGCTTTGGTGAAAGACGCTACCCGTTACAAAAGAACGCCTGCCACCTCCCATCGTGTTCACTAGGCCGACTAGACTATCTTGCTGCCCAGCTTAATAAGCACCTTATCCTCCTCAAGAGCTGAAGCACTAGACGTCATGCACACCGTGGTAATTGGGGTCATTCCGCCTTGGCCTCCTGCCCCCGCATATCCGCCAGCAGATGACGTCTCCACGATTCAAGATTCATTCGAAATTTTTGCGGGAGATGACCTTGCCCTTCCCCTCACATTCGCTTCTACTGGTGACTCTAAGCGATCACCAACATTACTACTGCTATTAGAGTACGGTAGGGACTGTTCCACCAATCTGCTCCTCTGCAAGGGGTTTGCAGGGCTCTGAGTCACCATGTGATCCAGTTTGCTTATAAAACTGCCTAAAAGTATGCTCCGAAAAAATAAAGAAAACACTGCAGCTGAGTGCAGTTGAGGACAGATCAGATGTAGTTTGTTCTTTGTTTATGTCACTTTTCCCGCGAATTTCATAAAATTAAAAATTTTAGTACTCACAAGTAAAAATTTAGTATACAGAGCTTAATTGAAAACTACTGGGTACTCCTCCATTCGGAGGAGTACCCAGTAGTTATATAACAATTGTGCATAAGGGATCCTGCGCAATAAAAACGTCGAGCGCACGAGTACACTTTCGCACCTATGTTAAAAGGACTCCATCACTTTGATTAATTATTTTTCACCAGATATTACCATTTTTTTTGTTCTCAATGAGGTGGAAAGCATCGAAAGCCAAGGCCAACTCCCATTAATACCTGTAAGGCCTCCGTGGAGACCGTACGGCATACTGGCAGGCATGCGGCAAGCATAACTCTCTGGCATGCCAGAATCTTGCGATACCCAGCAGCAGACGTTACCACATCGCACCAGACCGACGCACCAAAGGTTGCACACGCAAGAAAAAGAACCCCATAGAGGACACGGACAGCAGGTCTACTCAGACCCAGTCACACCTAAGCAGCCGACGCACCAGACCCACCACACACACAAGACGCTCTCGCGTATGTGTCAGATGGGGTAGGAAGTTCATCCTTTCACCGATAGTCACCCCCAAGTACTTGACCTCAGTCACATACTTGAGGGAGACACCAGATGCACGGACAATAGGATGTCGATTACGTGACAATCTGCCCTTGTGCAGCATTATCACGGTCTTGTCCATTGCCACGTCCACACCCACCTGAGCACCCCACTCACACACAACACTCATGGCACTCTCTCCCAAGGATTCAATCACGGCACGCGACCGACCCTCAACGAGGACAAGCAGATCGTCGGCGTAAGCACAACACTTCCAGGATAGACCAAGACGACGCAACAGCGGATCCATCATGAGATTCCAAATAAATGGACCACAGACGGAACCCTGCGGACAGACCCTGACCACATCAGCCCAGACGCAATGATTACTTCCAGCCACGCAGGCCTTTCTGTCAGAGAAGTAACTCTCCCACAGGCCAACCTCTCGGCAGCCCAACTCACGTAGCCTACTGGTGATACAAGACCGGCTCAAGTAGTCAAACGCACCCTTGAAATCCACGAATACACCCAAGACGTATTTCGCACTAGAGGAGCTCACACAATCCCTCACATACGCCCACGCATCCTCCACAGACCGACCACTCCTGAAACCAAACTGCAAAGTCCAAATGTCATCACGCAAGCACTCATGAAGCCGTTCTACCATAACCCTCTCCAGCACTTTTCCAAGTACCGGAAGAAGGCTGATCCCCCGATAGGATCTAGGATTAGACCTGACCCTATCAGGCGACTTCAAGAGCACAATGACTCTGGCGGTCTTCCATTCAGAAGGAAAGTATCCGTCACGCACACACTTCCCGAGCAGGGCAACCAGGTATTCAGGAATTACCTTCCAGATGGCTTTCACCATCTCTCCAGTAATCCCATCCAACCCAGGAGACCTCCTGGACCTTATCAGTGAGACCGCACACCCAACTTCCGCGGTCACCAATTCAGGGGGACCAACAGGCAGCCCCACATCGTGAGGATGACCTGAAGGCACCGCACCAGGAAAAAACTCAGAAAGTAGTGCACTCACAGAAGCATTCCATGTTGGCAATACGGAATCGCCAACACGGATGCCACTAATTTCAACCATCCTTCTGTTTCCACGACACACCTTATATAGCTGACCCCAGGGGTCATCGCTATGGCGCACAGCAAACAGTCTCCATTCATTCTCCTTAGTCGCCATAAGCATGCGCTTATATTCTTTCAATTCGCGCCTAAACGACAACCTGAACTGATCAATATTCGCATCACCAGCAATTCGCGCTCTCTGGAAACGTTTCCTGAGGCGGCGAACCTCCCTACGCTTCTCCGTCAAGCCGCGTGTCCACCACTTCACCCCTCTACGATTTGCCAACCGGCATCTCTCCAAGAGCTCGTCGTTGACACGCCAAACGGCCTCAGTCAAACTGGCTACCTGCTCATCCACACCAAGGTTGTCAAAGTCAGCACGCGGTACCGAAGTAACCGCCTCCCGACCCTAACCGCATACGTATGCCAATTAACCCCCAGAGTACGCCAAGGCTTAGTGACACTGCCCGTATTTTCTACTTGGCCATAAGTGACCTCAATCTCAATGAGATTGTGATCACTTACACTTAAGCCCCCCCCCCCGGATGGACCAACGAAATCCATACAAGTTCATTGCCGCCTCATTCGCAAACGTCACGTCAATATCACTCACACCTGTAGGCCCCTCAAAGGTATACCACTCACTCGGCTCATTGAGCACGTGCACGCCACTACTCGTGACCCAATCACTCAGCATCTCACCCCGCTGTTGACTCAGGTGCCCAGCCAATCTGGACGTTTTGCTGAACCAAAGCGCGGATGATGCATTCGCGTCAGCACCGAGGATAACGGGATTGCTACTCGCAAGTAGTAGCACCCTATCCATATACCTTATATAGGGCTCTAGATCACTGCTATAACGGCAGTACACACTTGCCAACAAGAGCTTGCCGTACACACCCTCCATACTCACACAAACACCCCATTCGCTTGAATCAACGAGCACACACTGGGTATGCACGTCATTCACTACCACAGCAGCATTGCCCCCCCACATCGGAGAAGACACGCATGCCAGCTGGCAAACCCCTTACCTCACCCTGCTGGTAGTACGGCTCCTGCAGCAGAGCAAAGCTGCTGCCAGACTCGCACAAAAACTGCCCCAAGTCACCCATCGTAGCGTAAGCGCGCTGACAGTTCAACTGCACAATCTTACAAGACATTCTAATGTCCTACATTCGCGCGGGCAACATATGCAGCGGGAATGGGGCAGTCAGCCGACATCATACGATGTACTTCCCATTGAACGCGCAGTTTCGGCAGTGCAACGTATTTTCGCACTCCCGACCATGATGGCCAGACTGCCCACAACGACGGCAGACATCTTCTTTCAGCCTACACTCGCTCACCCTGTGGTCCAAGCTGAGACACCGGAAGCAGCCGGGAGTCATCTCGTGTTCCCACACACGGAAGCAGAACCACTTGATGTAGCAACTACCTCCAGGAGAGCTTCTATGGCACGGCCACTGCCCTCCAGGATGACGTTAGTCGCACTATCTCCGCCCTCCTTCCAAGGGCGGCGCACGAGTCTGACCTCCTTCTTGAAGGTCTCCAAGGTAATTTTCTCCTTGAGATTCATCTCGTAGAGATCACCCATGAACTCGTCAAGGGTGATTCTACTGTGAACCCCACGAACCACGACCTTAGGACTCAGCTTCTTGTTGACGCTTACGTCCAACCCAACCTCGCTAAACTCCGGGTTCAACACGATTTTCTCGCGTTCGGACACGGGGGGTTTGCGAATAATCGCACCACCACCACGAAGAGCCTTAACTTCGTGGACGCTGTATTGTTTTAGCCGCCGAAAGCACTTCTTCGGATGTAACGACATTGGAAATCACTTCGAAGAATAATTCTCTCCATCGCCTGTTTGCAGCGTTGATAACGTCGTCTCGCCTGCAAACACCGAGCGCGAAGAGCTCCAATTTCGGCATTCCACCAATAGGCAGGGCGGCCACGATTTGTTGCCTTCCGTCTGGGCATAGCAGCATCACATGCTTTCGCTAATTGTTTTGCGAGCTGCGCTGCCAGCTCCTCTGGCCACTGATGCTCATCGGCAAACATCATATTAAAAAGCTCTTTGTCCAGCTAATGATCGCTCAATGTGAACTCCTCACTAACTTGCCAATTTGTGTTCCGCGCCAGTGCGCTGCTGACGAACGTGACGTCAATCACTGACTACCTATCATTTCTACGGTAGGTGCTTGTCGAGCCAACATTTGCGAGCACAATATTTAGTGCCGAGAAGATTTCTAACAAGATCCTTCCCCTAGAGTTGGTGTATCTACTACCCCACTCAGTCGACCAAGCATTGAAATCCCTACAACAACTACAGGACTATTGTTTCTTGCGTCGTTCGAAATGTTCATGACAATTGCCTCAAATTCAGCTTCCGTCAGACTAGGCGCTGCATAGCAGCTGTAGATATGAACTCCTGCCACCACGGCATAAGCAAAACCATTACAAATTTGCTGACTGATTTTCTGCACCGGGTGTTTCCCGCATGTCCATATTGCTGCTTTTTTGGTGGAATCAGTGATCCATGAGTTGCTCTGCGACGTTCTGTACGGCTCCGATATAATGGCCACATCCGCCCTCTTCTCTCGTACCATCTGCTCGAGCAGTTCTTGAGATGCTTCACAGTGATTAAGATTTATTTGTATGAATCTCATTCTTTTTCTGTTTCGACTGCCTTCTGGTATGCGGCACATCGTCTACTACCTGTTACGTGGTTTACTGTGTCTGCACCATTTTGCGCACATATTAGACATTTGGCCTCTTTATTACAGTTAATGGCAAAATGTCCTTCCTCTCCACATCTTAGGCACAGCTTAGAGCGGTCGATGCCTTTACACGCCGATGCCATATGACCGAATTCCAAGCATCTAAAGCATTTAATCGGTTGGCTTGATTTGCGCAACCGACAGACAGTCCAGCCGATCTTAATTTTCCCTTCTTTTAAAGCTACATTGGCCATTTCTACAGGAAGACTAACTATAGCTGTCTTAGTGCCTCTGTAAGCATTGCGCACTGATCTCACAGCTCTGTCGCCAATCTCTCCAAAATTATTTTTAAACGCCATCATAATGTCCTCTTTCGTTGTTATTTCGTCGAGGTCTTTGCATTCAATTAAGATCTCCTGCGATAGGGCCTTGACTTCTGCCTCCTTTTCCAAAATTAGTTTCAGCCGATCCTTGAATTCGCTAGATGGGGCGGTTGCATTAGCAGCTAGCTGAACGAGCATTTCACCCTTTTGCGTCCTGCGAATGCGAAACACGTTCTCGCCCAACTCCTTAATGCTTGGCTCTGCTCGTATCTTTTTCAGTATATCGGCATAGCTTGATCAGTCACGTGACGCTATAAGAAGCGCTTCAGACTTTTCTTTAATGGGTTTTTTTTCTTTGGCGGCTTTTCTTCCCACTTTAGTCCACTCTCCGTTGGGCTTCTGCTCGTCGTTTTTCGCAGTGACTTCTATTTTAGCTATACTAGCACAACTAGCCTGTTTCTTTTAGGTGCTGAAGACTCCTCATCTTGATTTTCTGTGCCTCTTTTTGAAAAATTATTATTTTTCCTTTGAAGCAACGGTGAAGTCTGCGTACTGCTCTCCTGAGCTTTTTTAGTTTCACTTATTGTTTTATAACCAGCTGACATATGCTGCTCTCCTGAATCGCGTCTCAAAGTCTCTCTCTCCACAGACTCATACAACACAGCTATACCCTCAATGCGATCACGCATTGATTGGTGTATTGAGCGCCTGCCACCACCAATCATCTCCATTAGCTCGCCGATCTTCCTACCCAACTTTGCAAAACAGAAATTAGTTTTAAAATCGGGTTTACCGACGCCATCTTCTGATATATCCAAGCAATGGGAAAGAGAACTGGCATTTCGCTGTGCCTTCTGTTCGACCAATAGAACACTAGATTGATTGACGGGTGATATAGCCAAGCGCGAGCATCTCTTAAACGGATCAGGTGGATCTCCTGCCGACGACTCCCTGGTTGGCTTACATCTCGTTGTTCACCAGCACTACAGTGTATACCTGGTTCTTTCGCTCCCGCATTTTTACCTGTAGGCGTACTCCTTTTGCGAACCTGCGGGGGTGTCTCGTTCGTACTCCAGCCAAACATGAGTTAAGGCGAGAACAAAACCCTGCGCACTTCGTCGGTATTACAGTCCAAAAGCACTGGTAAGAAGAGTTGCGATGCTGAGACCACCGTATATTTGCTAAGGTCTGACAGCCGACCGCGGAAAAACTTTACCCACTCTTTTTTTTTTTGGTATGACGATCTGGATTGTGGAATCTTCATAGATATCAATGGACCGACCCAATTGGCATGCACGATTCACCATAATTGGTGCCTACTTACTAAACCACAATCTCTTATGATTATATCACTCTAAATGTTGCTGTCATTAATATGTTCTCTGGTCTCAGCGAACCGCCTTCTTTATGTAATCCGAAGTTCTGTAAGCACAACAGGCGAATAACACGAGGATTAGTTGGCTGTTTGGTCCTCTTCAACTTCTTTAGTACCAGCTTATAGGCAAACCCCCAGGGGTGTTTTTCGGCATCGTCGCAGAGGTTCAGAAAGTTCCTGTTTTTACTTCCTCGTATCGCTGTTTTTAGCAGTTTCCTCTGCTTTTTATAGAGCTGCCGGCTGCTCTCATAATTGTCAGTATTTCTTGCTCTTTGACACCTTCTTCTTGCATGAATACATTCCTTGCGCATGGCAGCTATACTGTCATTCCACCCGTACGCTGGCCTGCGTCTCGTCCTATTAATTTTACGCGCCATTGCTGCATCTCAGGCTGCTTTCATTATGTTTTAAAGTTGCATTGCAACTTCTTCCGCAGTGCCGCTTATGCTTGTGCCGGTCAGTGCTTGCACAAACATGTCACATTCGAAAGTTTCAGTCTTTCAACTAATACTTTTCGTTTCTGCTGCGCTTGGAATTACTCTTGAGCTTTTCTGGATCTCAATTTCAATTGCCCGATGATCGCTGTGTGTGTAGCAGTCACTAATTTGCCATTTCGTCCTTGGAAAGGACTTATGAAGGCAATGTCAATTACTGAACCTAGTCCATTTTTGCTGAAAGTGTGCTCAGAGCCTGTGTTTAAGAGCATCACGTGCAAGGAAGAAAAGGGATCTACCTCGGGGATTTGTTCTATTGGACTCCATTCCGTGGCCCACGCGTTGAAATCTCCAGCGATCACAGCAGGATTGCTCCGACGTGCATCGCTAGTCAGTGCATCTAGTACCATGTTGAAGGTATTTATGTCCGCACTAAGGGCCACATAGCAGCTATATATAGTATATATAGGCTAGCAGCTATATATTTCAGCACATACAAAACTTACTTATTTCAGCACATACAAAGCCAAACTCGGTCTTATCATATCCGAAGCATTTAAATTGGTGTTCCATATTGCTGCCTTGCCTAGTGTATCTGCAGCCCACGTGCCACCAGTTTTGCCTGTGTAAGGTTCGGTCAGGATTGCCACGGATGTTAATTGTGTTGTTTTCAGCGTACTTAAGGCCTAGCCTAGCGCTAATAGTTCTACAAAAAAACTAAAAAATAGTTCTACAATTAAAAAAAAAACACTTTCCACTCCCCTCCCTCTATCAACCAACAGTAGCTCGTGCTATCAGCACAAAAAGCTTTGAATCTTAGCAGCTCCTGAACTTTGATATAGAACAAAAAAAAAAGCTGCAATACCTTCATTGGTTGGTTTTTATTTGTTTACCATCTTTCGGTGCTAATCTGGCTTTCTGGTACGCCGGTCATTTGTATCCTCTACATGTGTGGTTGGTTTCCTTCCTTCCTTCCTTATGGCATAATGTACACATTTGATCCTTTGAGCGTGTTTTGGCGATGTGGCCTTGTCCGCCACATCTGAAACACAATGTCTTGTCGCCTTCTATCTCACTGTTCCAGTGTTTAGAGATATGCCCAAACTCAAGACAACTATAGCATTTGGTCAGAACTGTTTGCTCGCGTATGCGACAGCTAACCCAGCCAATCCTTATTTTCCCTGCCTTGATAAGGGCGTTTGCATCCTCAATCGTCATCCTTACCGCTGCTGTTTGGGTTCCTCTATATCCTCGTCGCAGCCTGAGCACGTCTTCTTGCATGAAGTTTTTCAGTTTAAATTGCGCTACGATCGCTTCGAACACTTCGGCCTTTGCGGTGTCCTCATCAATATCTTTAATATCGAGGACAACTCTCTCCGTTAAACCACGTACAGCTGCATCTCCGTCTAAGCTCGCACTAATGGCGGTTCTAACTTTTTCGGCTTCCTCGCCTGGCTCACTTAATTGTAATAGCAGCTCACCTTTCTGCGTGCGCCTTATCTTCCTCACAGCATGGCTCAGATCACCTAGATTGGAGTCCGTCTTCGTTTTACGCAAGATTTCCGCATACGTATGTTGGAATAGTCGCTGTGTGGAATAGTCTCCCTGCGCATGTCTTCCCACCCACTTACAGCGTCGAAACCTTTAAGCGAGGTGTAAACCGTCACTACTCCCTCTTTCCCCCTTCCCACTAATCTGTCATCCCTTCGGAACCATCAAATGCTTTGCATGGATAGGGGGCATCCCCTGAGCTTGGTTTCATCTGCCATAAAAAAAAATACGTTAGCTCCCCTTTTTTCTCGATAACGATTGCCTCAGGTCTCCGATTCTTCGCAATTCTTTCAACTTTTTTAGGTTTCCGTGAACTTACTTGGGTCCACTGACCACTATCTCCAATACCCTTATCCTCCCCTGCTAGAACCGTTCAATGCACCGCTCTAGCGTAACCTACATCATCAGGCAGCTTGCTCTTTGCCGCCGACTGGGTCGGGGGGTTGTCATCCCTGTTCCTTTTAGTTGCCAACTCCTGTTTGTTTTTCACCAGTGGAGAAGTCTGAGTAGCGCCTTCGCAAGAAATTTTCATGTCGTTTGTTCGATCAGCTTGCTTGTTTTCATTTAGTTGGCCACCATTTTTCATAACATTGTCGACAGTTCCATACAATTTCGCAATATTCTCGATCAGGTCTCTCATTGGTTGCGGCACTGTTCGCCTCGCTCGGCCAATCATTTCAACCAACTCACCTATCTTTTTTCCCATTTTTGCAAAAGGAGAGATACCCTCAGAATCTCCATTTTTTAAAACCTGTAAATCTGGTGGCAACGAGTTTGATCGCGTGAGCGTCACCACCTCTGCAGCGAGTTTCACTGGCGACCGTGCTATGCGGCTATTCTTTTTAAATGGGTTACACGTACCTGATTGGCCTTTCTGGAATTCATCTTCGTTTTCCCTTATGCATGCTATGGCCCTCTTTGTCGCTGTCTCGTTCTCGGAAGGCATTGCATTCGACCTAGGCCGTAGTGTGGACTAGAACATTCCAGCAACGTAGTTTCGTAGAAAAAACACTAACCACTATCCGATCAAGCTTTGTGAGCTTTTTATTCACAATTGGAATTAGTTGTTTAACTTTAATCCCATGCGACAACAGTATGTATGAAAGTGTCTATTGCTTTCACTTGCGCTAAAGTTGCGCGGGATTCTAAATGTTGCAACTATTTGACGTTTATATTATTGACACTGCACGTATTTTAACAATTCTCGGTACCAAAGCCCAACACTAAAACCGGGCTACGGCTTAGAGCACTCGCGAAGTAAGAAACGCGTTGCCAGTCTACTGTACGTTTTCAGAACACAATATATTTCCCAAGTCCGTTCTTTCACCACTAAAAAATCACTTCTAACCGGAGTCATACAAAACACGTCTTCACTCAATGAAGCCCACACCAGTTTTTTTTTTTTCTCATGAGAGGAAAGCATCGAAAGCCTGCGTGCGGGACTTTAACCACGCTAAAACCCCTCCCCCTGTCTATCAGTCCTCATGGAACTACCGCTAAGTATTACGTCGGGAGGCACAAGGAGTTTAAAACTCAAACGTTATTATCTGTCCAATTATAGACAGTCATCTAGCCCTAACGTCTCAGTTTACACACCGTTAGTTGGTCCAGTACTGTCCCCTTGTCCCGCAGATATCACTCTACTGCGTGTACGCTCCAGGCTGCGCTGTTCTTTCATTATATTTTCGCACATGGACTTCACCACATCCCATGCCTTTCGGGATTCCAGCATGCATCTGCATGCATCTGGAAATAGTTGTTGCATTTCCAAGGCCAGTAAGTCCGGAGGTGGGATTCCAGCTATAACTAATGCTGCTTCACAGGATATTGTCCGGAAACTACTGCAGACCCTCAGTGCACATAATCGGAAGAGCTGATTAAAAGTCCTGAGGTTAGCTTTAATTTTCAAGGCGTCTGTCCAGACTAGGGTGGCATACATTGCAATAGACTGTACTACTTGGGACAATAAAAGTCTTCTGCTTTGACGCGGTCCACCAATGTTACACATCATCCGAGAAAGTGCCGCTGATACACCCATCGCCTTCTTGCTGATCTTTTCGACATGGTTTGTGAATTTTAGCCTGGCATCAATCATTACACCGAAATATCGGATCGGAATATAAATTACACCGAAATATCGGATCGCCGGACTCGTCTCTATAATGTGACAATCAACGTCAAGCGTCATGGTCTCTCGCTTTTTTCTGCTCGTTATCAGCACTGCTTCTGTTTTATAGCTCGCCAGTTGTAGTTTGTGCATCGTTAGCCAGCTAAGAGTAATTTCCTGAATTTGGGATTACTATTAATTAATTACTAAGAGTAATTTCCTTTGCAACAATGGTGACCGCAATATCATCAGCATATCCCACTATCTGTACCCCATTTGGTACTGTTAACTTCAGAAGGCCATCATACATAAGATTCCAGAGCAGCGGACCAAGTACAGATCCCTGTGGGACTCCGGCTGTAATCTCATGATTTCTAACTCCAATGTCATTGTCGTACAACAATTTTCTGTCTGAAAGGTAACTCTTTATAATCCTTGTGAGGTATTCTGGCGTGTGCAGCTGTATTAAATTTCCTATGATCGCTTCCCAGCATGCCGTATTAAAAGCATTCTTAATATCCAGAGTTACGACCAGACAATACCCTTTTGTACCATATTGCCAACGTGTCTTCGATTGTCTTTTCTGCAGTGCTGATCACTTCCTTTATTGCGTGTATCATAGAGCGATTTTTCATGAAACCGTACTGATTTTCAGATAGGCCTTGAACTTCTTCCACATGTTTTTCCAGCCGATCTCTGACTATACGCTCCAATATCTTTCCAAGTACATCTATCATACACAAAGCCCTGTATGAGCTCGGGTCTCCCTCCGGCTTATTTGGCTTGGGTAACAAGACTGTTTATTCCATATTTTGGTAAATATTCCCTCACGCAAACAATTGCTATATAGCTTTAGAAACATCCCAGAATTTTCTTCTGCCGCCATCTTTATTACCTCATTCGGCATGCCATCTAGTCCGGGTGCTTTGTTATTTTTGAAGTTTGGAAATTAGTTTTTACCACTTTATCCAGGAATACGTGACAAGAGGGAGTTTGAAGCTTTTTCCCTTTGATTTTTGTCATTACAATTTTATAAGCACTTCCCCATGGATTTATATCTGCCTCACTACAGAGTTGCTTAAAACACTGCGCTTTACTCCTCCTTATCGCTTTCTTGAGATTTTTCCTTGCCACTGTATAGTATATGCTTTCATACACATAGTGTTAATGAGGAACTCGTAGGCTTCAATGTAAATTTGGGGCTCGAAGAGCTTGAAATTCACCAATGTTTTACTGTCACTATTTGTTCACAAATTTACTATTTCTATTTAAGAATATAAACTAAAAATGTCTCTTTCGGACTGATGATAAAAGTTATTAAAAAGTTTCAAAATGTTCAGACAAGACTCTTCGCTCGCACGCGTCAATTCCGGGTGAATAAGAGTAAGTGTTTGGTGTGGGTCCAGCGTGATCGCTGGAAGCCAGGAGAACAACGCCGTCGCGGGGACAGCCTGCAGCCGAGCTTACTCTCTCGGAGAGGCGCATCTCATGACCGGCGCGCTGACAAGATAGAGAACTGCAGTTCTCATTCCTGACACCCTACCGATCGATGAGGGAGCACCTCTGGCGAGCGGCAGTTGGCGTTAACACATAGCGTACTCTTCTGTACCTCTCATACGTTGCTGTCGTCTTCTGGCTGACATTTCATCCTCTGTTCAGCAATTCATCGTTCCACCAATATACCGCTTTTCTGGTACATTTCAGTACTTTCCTCTGCATTGATGCATCACATGCAGCAGCAATCGCTGACTGCGTAATTCTGCAGCATAAGCGCGAAGAATCGCCGTCCTCGGTGGCGCAGTGAGTGATAACCTCGCTGCGAGCTCCGGGGATGCGGGTTCGAATCCCTCCTGGGCATGGATGTTAATTGTGTTGTTTCCAGCTTACTTAAGGCCTAAATATAATTCAACAATTAAAACAAAAAAAAAAAAAAAGACACTTTCCACTCCCCTCCCTCTATCAACCCTCTTAACAGTAGCTCGTGCTATCAGCACAAAAAGCTTTGAAGCTTAGCAGCTCATGAACTTTGATATAGAAAAAAAATTGCCTGTCCATCGTTACTAGTTTTCAGCTTTTCATATGCGTTTTGCTTAATGCCAGTTTTTTATTTCTACTGAGATGCGTAACATCCAACTGCGAAAATGCTTTAAAAGAATTTACCTCTTTGATTTATTTGTAAGGCGACTTCCCCATGGCATTAAAATCACCGGCTATTATGTTAGGGTTAGTACTGCTGGCATCTCTAACCAAACTATCCACAACTTGCATATATTCGTCGAATTTTAAACTTGGTGGAAAGTAACAGCTGTAGACATGTATTCCATCTATTTTCGACGACACATAATATTTCCTGTTAGGAATTGGTCTATCTTGGAGAGGCACGTTCCCACATATCCATATCGCCGCTTTACCACTGTCATCTGCTAGCCAATTTGATGGGTTCCGATATCGCTCAGCTGCAATCACAACATCTATTTTGTGGTCTAGGGTGGACTTCTTTAGTATTTCTTGTGCAGCTTCGCAGTGATTTAAATTAATATGCAGCAACTTCATTTTTTACCAGCAATTGCCGCTATATACACTGAACATTTAATTCCACCGGTGGGATGGTTAGTGTCAAATAAGGCAACAGGCATCATTTGGCTTTACAAATAAGGCAGCAGGCATCATTTTTGCAGGCTTTTGCCATATGGTCTTGTTGGCCACAGTTTATGCAGCGTTTGCTTCTATCTGCTTCATTCTTGCATGCTTTAGCTATATGCCCAAATTCTAAGCATTTATAACACCTCAGAACAGTATATTTTTTCCTAATTCTGCAAACTACCCAGCCTATTTTGATTTTTCCAGCCTCCAGAAGAACTTTTGCAACTCTATTTGTAAAACTGACAATGCCTATTTGCCATAACACTTACGCATTGACTTTATTTCTATCATGCTGTCTAGATCACAATGATTTTTGATGGCAGCAATCACCTCCTCTTTGGATGTAATCTCGTCTAAGTCTCTTATTTCAATAACACATTCATTTCCATAGGATTTTTGCGTGTTCACCCAAAATTTTCTCGACGTCAGATTTGAAATTTTTGACAGTTTTGTCACATTTTCTCAAAGTTTTGCCAGACTCTGATCCTCTTTAACTTTTTTCAGTATTTCACAATATGTTAGACTTCCTACCTTTTCTATTACTATTGACTCGGGCTTCGTGGGTTTCGGTGAAACTATGCGTTTGGTTTTATGCTCTTTGGAATCCACTGTTTTCCATTCGCTCTCTTTGTTACCTCAATCGTGAGAATTCATCCCGCTGAAAATGTCGCCTTGCACGAAAACATTGACGACGAAGTTCTGCTATTTCTTCTGTCCACCAATGTGCAGGCTTCCCTCGGTTTGTTCCCCTTCTGCGTTTGATCATCGCGGCGTCGCATCCTTCTGCCAGCTGGTGAGCTAATTTCACTAGAAGATACTAGTAAGATGTAAAACGGAAAACATGGAATACATGCAGTAGACATGAATATTTATGCATGAATATTGCCTTCGCCCCAAGTTTTACGTTTCCAATCTTAGTAGTATTTTCATAGCTATTAAAAATTCATAATCACAAATTTTTAGGATTATCTGTATGGGGGGAATCTGTATGGGGCTAGGGAAAATTATTTTAAAACGTTTTTTTTTTTTTTTTTTTTTTTTTTTTTTTTTTTTTTTTGACAGATGAAACCAAGCTCAGGGGATGCCCCCTATCCATGCACAGCATTTGTTGGTTCCGAAGGGATGACAGGTTAGTGGGAAGGGGGAAAGAGGGAGTAGTGACGGTTTACACTTCGCTTAAATGTTTCGATGCTGTAAGTAGGCGGGAAGACATTCGCAGGGAAATTATCCCACAATCTAACGACGCGACCGAAAAACGAACTCTCACGGTAATGCGTGGTTCGTTGGAACGGAATCGCGACATAAAAGGGGTGCACCGCTCTGGAAAGCCGAGTAGTTCTGCTAAATACCTGAACCGGAGGAATCAGGCTGGCTACTTCAGAGGAACATTTACCGTGAAAGTAGCGGTAAAATAGTGCTACACACCCTACATCACGACGACGCTCCAAGGTTTCAATAGAGCTGGATACCCTACTGTCCCCTATAAGTTTTAACGCACGACATTGGACTCGGTCTAGGAGCTGAAGATATGTTCGCGAAGCTCCCGACCATATATGCGAATTGTACTCCATTTTCGGACGGATATAAGTGGTGTAGATACAACGAAGATCGGTTGGAGTGAAGTACTTCTTACACCGCTTAAGAAAGCCTAAGCACTTGGCTGCTTCTTTCGACACGTCAAAGATGTGATCGTTCCAGCGAAGATCACATTGGATTGACATGCCCAGAACATCAAGAGCCTCCGACTCATTAATATCCACACCACCCATATTTAGAGGTGGGAAGTTGTCACCCGCCAAACGCTTGTGGGTTAACAAACAGCATTGGGTCTTCCGCGCATTGAAATCGACCCGATTCGCTTGACCCCACTCCTGGATTTTGTTGAGGTCAGATTGGAGTGTGTCATTCATAGTTCTGCGTTTTCTATTGATCTCCAGAATAGAAGGACGCCTGGAGAATGAATATGAATGACAAATGCTGCTGTCATCAGCAAACGAGTAGACGGGGTTTGATGTCAATGACAGAAGGTCATTGATGAAAATAAGAAAAAGTGTCGGAGACAGGACCGAACCCTGCGGAACTCCAGCATTAATGGAGTGCTCTTCGGAAGCAAAGCCGTCTATCACAACCCGTTTAGTCCGTCGTTAAAACGGGGTATTTAAAAATTTATTTTTATTTAATTTATTATTCATTTTTATTTCCATTGATCGGTTAAAATTAAAAGCCTATGGTTGGTTATCCAATTTGGTTTTAGGACTTACCTTATCTCTACCGATGCTTGGCTGAAAAATCCGGCTGCGCCAAATATGTTATGGTTTTCACCGACTGTTGGTGGTTTTCGTTCACTGCTGACATTGTTAACACAATTGATTTCTGTACCTTTACTCTGTTCTTATTTATACACTTAAGCACGGAAGCTTAAACACATAATCGACAGATGCGGTGAAAGTTTCTGCCTCATAATTGAATGCAAAAATGGCGGCCAGAAAGCGAAGTACTGCTTCATCAGCGGCCAGCGCGCTCGATTAATTGGCCCAGAACACGCAACGCAGAAGTAAATGCAAAGTGCGATTCTACATATCGCCTAAAAGTATGCATAGTGTACTAGTGACTTACAACAGTGGTTTACGATTTAAAAGATATGTAGGTATTTTGGTTGATTAAGTGAGGTTCAATTAATAGATTTCTTTTCAATTTCTTACTAGGTTTTGAAATACTTTATAATCATCTTGAACATTTTTCAGTAGCAAAGAAGAGAATATTATGTATAGAAAGCAATTGCTCACAAAAAAATTATATATTTATTTTTTCACTTTCTTCAAACAAATCATTCATAAAAGTTAATGCGAAAAGTTAATGCGATTTCCTACTCCATTTTATTTTATAAAGTTCTTGTACAATTAATAAATTGTTAATGTTAATTTTTGCCAAGTTTTCTTGTGCTCTTGGAATATAAGCTTGCTGCCAAAACCTTTTTGGTAGTTGATAAGTTGCCAAGTAAAATAGTTTTTAGTTGATATCAAGAATAAAAAAATTGGCAACTAGTCAAAATCAAGTCAGCGTTGTCAACTGAATTTCTTACAACGAGAATATAACTGTAAGACAGAAAGAATCGAAGTTAGATTAATATCTGTTTTATATAAATAGATAATTTTAATGAATAAAACTGAAAGAATAATAAAAAATATTTTATATTCGGTTAAATATTCCTTGCTAATATCTATAAATTATGTTTTCTACATAGCAATTTTATGGTTCACAGCAACACCTCGCCGTCCACTGTCAAAAAAATTTATCGCGCCGCCAGCCAAATTTCGGTTCAACACCGCACTTAACGCAAGCTTTTAGTTCGCCAAATAAGGAATTCATATCTCCAAGTCGCGATCTCCACCAACAGCGTGTACAACCACAACCAATTCAGTACATAAATGAACACCGACAACACATTATCAATCAGCCTATGCAACAATCACCATTAATGTTAAGTCCAACACATTTTACCCTAAAGCCATATAATATTTGCAAAGTGAACGGTGCACAGGTCTCTTGCAGTAGACTTATATACGGCGGCGGAAGCCATCACTACCAGTTAGAATCACCTAGCCATTATCAGTATAATTTACAGCTTCCACAACAAGAGTTTGGAAATCGCTTTACAGAGCACGACATATTTCCATCGGGAAAATCTCATCAGCCAAATGAAATCTCCATAAATGAATCTACACTGCAACCGCTGCGTCGCACATGGCTAAATTCACTTCAGCATCAAAATCATCCGTCATCTGCTACGATTCCTATTACTTGCCAGCTGACGAATTTTTTTCCTGAAGCAGAATCACCTAACGCCTGCATTAAACAACCAGAAAATAGTGTTTTCCATCAGAATGGAGAATGCAACGATTATGAACAGAACAAAATTTCCGAAGATATATTTCAAGTACATATAACCCCACATTACACGAAGCAGCAACAGCAGCTATCAACCAACTTGAAAGTAAGTAACGTTTTCAACTTGTGTCAGGTGTTTGATATGTATTTTTAGGGTGGAGCACAAACAATTATCTAAACTTCATCGGAGGGTAATGTTGTGGTATCCTTCCGCTGAAGGACACCCACGACATATGAAATTACACTTAAAGAATGTTGTGGTATCCTTCCGTTGAAGGAGAAAAAATACTCTTGCGCAATTTAAATTCTACTTTAAATTTATTGAACTGTGATCGAGAAGCGACCACAGTTTGGCCTAAAAGTATGCCTTCCAAAAAATAACTGCAAGCCTCCACGTAGGAAGTATGCAGTGTAAACGGGCAAAGTACCGTATTAATCAAAATACTTGCGCTGGTTTTAGGCTGCGCAGATTGACCCACAACAGTAAAACCTAAACGGAAGTGTTCCTATTTATCTCCCGGGCAAAAGAGAGCAGTGAAAATAAATTTTAAACTAAGAATAATATTTTTAAACTCAGCATTTACAGGTACTTTCGGTTGTGTCGAAGAATATTAAATAATAACTAAAAACGTATCGCTCAAAATATATATAGCTTTCTTTCTGGTGCAATTGAGCGGAGTAAACGTCAACGACCTTCTTTCTGACGGTCTAGCAATTCTGCGTATTATTGCTCGATCTTTAACTCCGTGGTTATATACTTATATCTGTAGCAACTCCTTTGAGCAAAGCTTTGATGGATTGCAAAGGGAATGAAAGTGCATAGAAGCCAGTTTTTCGTTTCTTATTTGCTAAGAAGCATAATACTACGAGAAAAGTTGCCAAAAAATTTAGTCTAACTCCTTTTTTTTATGGCAGATTAAACCAAGCTCAGGGGATGTCCCCTATCCATGCAAAGCATTTTTTGGTTCCGAAGGGATGACAGATTAGTGGGAAGGGGAAAGAGGGAGTAGTGACGGTTTACACTTCGCTTAAAGGTTTCGACGCTGTAAATGGGCGGGAAGACATGCGCAGGGAGACTATTCCACAATCTAATGACGCGACCGAAAAACGAACTCTCACGGTAACTCTACGTGGTTCGTTGGAGCGGAATCGTGACACAAAAAGGGTGCACCTCTGGAAAGCCGAGTAGTTCTGCTAAATACCTGAACCGGAGGAATCAGGCCGGCTGCTTCAGAGGAACATTTACCATGAAAGTAGCGGTAAAATGATACACACCCTACATCACGACGACGCTCCAAGGTTTCAATAGAGCTGGATACCCTACTGTCCCCTATAAGTTTTAACTCACGACAGTGGACACGGTCGAGAAGCTGAAGATATGCCCGCGAAGCTGCCGACCATATATGCGAATTGTACTCCATTTTCGGACGGATATAGGTGGTGTAAATACAACGAAGATCGGTTGGGGAGAAGCAGTATTTCTTACACCGCTTAAGAAAGCCTAAGCACTTGGCTGCTTCTTTCGACACGTCAAAGATGTGATCGTCCCAGCGAAGATCGCATTGGATTGACATGCACAGAACATCAAGAGCCTCCGACTCATTAATATCCACACCACCCATATTTAGAGATGGGAAGTTGTCACCCGCCAAACGCTTGTGGGTTAACAAACAGCATTGGGTCTTCCACGTATTAAAATTGACCCGATTCGCACGACCCCACTCCTGGATTTTGTTGAGGTCGCATTGGAGTGTGTCATTCATAATTCTGCGTCTTCTAGTGATCTCCAGAATGGAAGGACGCCTGGAGAATGAATATGAATGACAAATGCTGCTGTCATCAGCAAACGAGTAGACGGGGTTTGATGTCAATGACAGAAGGTCATTGATGAAAATAAGAAAAAGTGTCGGAGACAAGACCGAACCCTGCGGAACTCCAGCATTAATGGAGTGCTCTTCGGAAGTAAAGCCGTCTATCACAACCCGAATAGAACGGCCGCTGAGGAAACTCGATATCCATCGAGTGGAAGTATTACCGACACCATAAGCAGCCAGTTTAGACACTAGTGCTTTATGTCACACCCGGACATTGCTCTCTAGATACCTCATCAAGTTAAAATTTACAATGCTCTCCATGACTTTGGAGAGCACTGAGCAGATTGCTATGGGCCGGTAATTTGCAGGATTTGTAGCCTCACCTTTTTTGGGAACTGACTGCACATTGGCAATCTTCCAGGAAGTGGGAAAAACTCCTGAAGTAAATGATAAAATAAAGAGATTGCGCAATGGGCGAGCCAGTGTTGAGGCGCACTTTCTCAACACATGGGCTGAAATGCCATCCGGTCCCGAGGATTTGTTTACATTGAGGTCTGCAAGTACTCTTTTAACAGCTCGCGTTCGAAAGGGGAATCAATAAAAGCTTTTATTTTGTACACATAAATATTCATATACTGTATATGTACTATATAACAATTCAAAGTAATTTTATTTTAATTATGTTCATGCATTCATGTAGTAAATATATACAACATCCATAAAGTACATATAGATATTATTGCTGGAATCGTTAAAAGACAACAAAAGAGAAAAGAAAACTAAAGTTGTCTTATGTTTATTCAATTTTATTGTGTAAAAGCGCAGTTAATTAGAGTTAGTGTGGGCAATGTTGGTGAGCAGCAGTAAACAGATAAGTGCTTAATTACCAGACACTTTTAGGATAAAAGAAAAATAAAGTTCATTATAAAAGAGATTTCAAAATTTAAAGATTGCTTTTCTTGAACATAATTAAAATAAAATTACTTTGAATTGTTATAAATATGTATGAATATTTATGTGTACAAAATAAAAGCTTTTATTGATTTTTTATGGGAAAGGGAAAAAATTATTTTCGCTCGACGCTAAGCGATCGTCTTTAGGACATAGCAAGCTTTCTCCTATTAAATTGTATAAAAACTCAGCATCCGATGGCTTTGTGCAAAAACCATCGATAGGATTGCCATGATATTTACACCATTTCTTCTCTAGACTTCTGGCTACAAGGTGTATATAGTCATTATCCATATTATTTTCTTTTACGACAGTTGTAGCTGATTTCCCATTTTTATGAAAATTGTATAAAAACTCAGCATACGATGGCTTTGTGCAAAAACCACCGATAGGATTGCCGTGATATTTACACTATTTCTTGTTTAGATTTCTGGCTAAAAGGAGCATATAGTCATTATCCGTATTATTTTTGTTTACGACAGTTATAGCCGATTTCCCATTTTTATGAAAATTGTATTAAAACTCAGCATCCGATGGCTTTGTGCAAAAACCACCGATAGGATTGCCATGATATATACATAAGTTTCTTCTCTGGACTTCTGGCGACAAGGTCCATGCAGTCATTATCCGTATTTTATTGTTATTTATTACGTATTATTTACTTTTACGACAGTCATAGCCGATTTTGACCAGGTAGAATAATAAAATGGATTAAAAATATCCCTAAAAGTATGCAATGTTTCTATTGAGGTAGGAGTTAATTGTTTCTGAATTCGCCGTTGCATACCATTGGTTGCTTTGAATTCGTCGGATGCTGAGTTGATTTCGTCGCATGCCAACTTCACGAAAGTAGCCTCTTCGCAGATAAGGTTGAAGCAATTCTTCTGCTGGCCTTAATTAGAAATCAAAGAAAATTTTCACTACAGAAAAGTAATGTACTACAATATTTTATCGTGTACTCGTTTTGAAGTTAAAAAATTCAGTTATAAGCCTTTTTTACACTGAATGCGAGTTTATCTTTCTGTGAGTTATCTTTACGTCACTTCCTACTCTTCATTAATTTCGATGTTATGTATGTATGTTATATATGTCAGTTAGGAAAAGGAAAAAAATGCGTGTTATATCTATTAGCTAATGTCGACCAACAATTGGAATTTCACAATTAACACCACGTGTTGCCGCGGCATGCCTGGAAAATCAGTTTAATTCAACAATTCATTTGGCTAACGTAAATAGAAATAAAAAAACCCCGCAACATTTCGAGGTCATGAGCATAACAACTCACCAAAGTTTCATCGTATTCGCATGAATATTATAGGAATGCATACAGAACAAAGAAACAAACATTCTTTTTTATATATATTGTAATTAACTTAATTCTACCATTTTTCTATCAGCTTTGACTTTAAGTGGTGTTGGACTTTAAGCGTTGTCCGACGGAATTTTTCTGGTGTTAGAACTTCTCTGCGTCCTTCCAGCTTAAAAAATGTCGTGAATGGAAAGTTGAGTTCACAGTATTTAAAATTGGCAAAAATTCTCTAAATCATATAATTCCAGATACATGTTGAAAGACATTATATTTAAAATATTCCATATGTGGCAAGAAATGCATATACGGAAAATTAAGGAAAATACCTATTCAAGGCACATGTCGTCGAATGGGTACAGCAAATCAAAATCACAGCACCCTTGTCTGAATCAAGTTTTATGTATTTATTCGCCCTAATACAAGCGCATGTTAATTTCTATGAGTGTAAATTTCATTCTTCAAGAACATGTATTAATGTAATATCAAGTGTAGGGAATCGTAAAAAATTATTGTAGCCTTACTCATTTTGTTATTGTCGAAAATTGTTATTATTGTCCTATGCTGCTCTCTTCCTGAAAGTAGTCAAACACTTCCCGTGGTCAACGATAAAAATCCTGGGGACAGGATGCCCATTTCAGCCCATGTGTTGAGAAAGTGCGCCTCAAAACTGGCTCTCTAAACATTGCGCAATATCTCTACTTTATCTTATACCTCAAAAGGTTTTTTGATATCCTGGAAGATTTCAAATATGGAGCCAGTTCCAAAAAATGTGAGGCAACGAATACTGCATTATCGGAATTAAAACGCAGAAATTCAGTAGTGGGGTCGAGCGAATCGGGTCGATTTTAATGCGCGGAATACCTAATAGTACCTGTTGACTCGCAGGCTATTGACGGGCTACAGTTTTCCACCTATAAATGTAGGTGTTATGGATATTAAAAAGTCGGTAGCTCTTGATGTTCTGGGCATGTCAATCCAATGTGATTTTCGTTGGAACGGCCACATTTTTAATGTGTCGAAAGAAGCAACCAATTTCTTAGACTTTTTAAAGCGGTGTAAGAAATATATCATTCCAACCGAACTTCATAGTATCTTCTTTTGATAAACTTGACAGTCTCTCTGATTCAATCTCTAAAATTCTGGAATCGTATCCGAACAGTGAAATTGTTGTTGCTGGTGATTTCAATGTTCATAATTTCAATTGGCTACGTCATTCGAGTCACACGACACCCGAGGGTTTGTATGTTGAGTTATTTGCTGAGTCTAATAATCTGACTCAATTAGTGAAGGAACCAACGCACTTTCCCTGCGTTGATGGGCAAAACCAAAATATTCTGGACCTTTTTCTAACTTCACATCACAGAAAGTATGATGTGAATGTTCTTTCCACCTCTTGGTAATGCGGATCACGCTACAATTTCTGCTACCTTCCCATATTCTAGTCTTCAATCCGCTCACCAGTCAGCTCCGAAGCGGAAAGTGTGGCTTTATGAGAAGGCTAATTGGGATGCGCTTTCAGCCGTTTCAATTGGCAATTGTGTTTCAGAGATAGAAACATAAATGCTGTAGCAAAATTGGTAGAAAATATAATTTTATTTGGTATGAGGTCTTTCATACCCAATAAAAGAATTTCCATTAAACCAAAAGACCATTCCTGGTTTAATGCGACTTGCAGGCAGGCAGTCAGGTCTAAAGAGGAAGCATTTAGGAATTGGCGTTTAAACAAAGCTGCTGATACTAAACTGCTGCGCAATCAGGCCAGAAATAGGTGCAATGCCACTCTAAAGCGCGAAAAAGTTCTTTATGAACAGCGCCTTAGACGCAGAGTTCTTGAATACCATAAGGGTAGCAAGAACTTTTGGTCTTTCGTAGGGAGAGTGAAGAATCAGACGCGATCGTCTATTCCAACTCTCCTCAAGGACGATCAGATCTTCACTCACTCGGTTGATAAGGCAAACTTATTAGCCAAAATGTTTGCTGAAAACTGCTGTCTTCCTGAGAGTATCCAACCACTGCCCGCGGTCGATGATGTATCTCATGCTATGCCTCAGATGCATTTTCGAACGCGAGCTGTTAAAAGAGTGCTTGCAGACCTCAATGTCAATAATTGCTCTGGACCGGATGGCATTTCAGCCCATGTGTTGAGAAAGTGCTCCTCAACACTGGCTCGCCCATTGCGCAATCTCTTTAATTTATCATTTACTTCAGGAGTTTTTCCTACTTCCTGGAAGATTGCCAATGTGCAGCCAGTTCCCAAAAAAGGTGACGCTACGAACCCTGCAAATTACCGACCCATTGCAATCTGCTCAGTGCTCTACAAAATCATGGAGAGCATTGTAAATTTTAACTTGATGAGGTATCTTGGAGATCTCCAAGGCATTTAACCGGGTGTGGCATAAAGCACTCGTGTCTAAACTGGCTGCCTATGGTGTCGGTAATACATTCACTCGATGGATATCGAGTTTCCTCAGCGGCCGTTCTATTCGGGTTGTGATAGACGGCTTTGCTTCCGAAGAGCACTCCATTAATGCTGGAGTCCTGCAGGGTTCGGTCCTGTCTCCAACTCTTTTTCTCATTTTTATCAATGACCTTCTGCCACTGAGATCAAACCCCGTCTACTCGTTTGCTGATGACAGCAGTATTCGTCATTCATATTCATTCTCCAGGCGTCCTTCCATTCTGGAGATCACTAGAAGACGCAGAATTATGAATGACACACTCCAATCCGACCTCAACAAAATCCAGGAGTGGGGTCGTGCGAATCGGGTCAATTTTAATACGTGGAAGACCCAATGCTGTTTGTTAACCCACAAGCGTTTGGCGGGTGACAACTTCCCACCTCTAAATATGGGTGGTGTGGATATTAATGAGTCGGAGGCTCTTGATGTTCTGGGCATGTCAATCCAATGCGATCTTCGCTGGAACGATCACATCTTTGACGTGTCGAAAGAAGCAGCCAATTGCTTAGGCTTTCTTAAGCGGTGTAAGAAATACTTCACCCCAACCGATCTTCGTTGTATCTACACCACCTATATCCGTCCGAAAATGGAGTACAATTCGCATATATGGTCGGGAGCTTCGCGGGCATATCTTCAGCTCCTAGACCGTGTCCAGTGTCGTGCGTTAAAACTTATAGGGGACAGTAGGGTATCCAGCTCTATTGAAACCTTGGAGCGTCGTCGTGATGTAGGGTGTGTATCATTGTTTTACCGTTACTTTCATGGTAAATGTTCCTCTGAGGTAGCCGGCCTGATTCCTCCGGTTCTACTGCTACATAGAATAACGTATTAATATTTTGAACCGTTTATGGTATATTGACAACGTTTGTATAAGTGGACCACGCGCATTTTTTATATAAAAATTGTTAATACCTGTAGATACCTGGTGATAAAATTTCGTGTTGATATCTTATACCGTTTACAAGATATTGACAACGTGCATTCCGTATGTAAAGTAGGCATGGCAATTTACCGATATCGCTCATTTTCAATCCCAAACAGCCCTACATAACAAATAATATTTGTGCCAAATTTCATCGCGATATCTCTTTCTCTACTCCCTTCGGGTGTAGAGTATAAAAAGGGCGTGAAGAAATCGAGAATTCTGTTCAATTGGATATTTAAATGACTTTCGTGTCAACAGACATGAGGACAGAGATTAGCTTGCAATTCATATGCGGTAACTGCATTGGACCGACGGCTGTTGGATAACTGTTGGCAAATCACAAATCGAGCAAATGCACTCCATTTCATAATCCGTAAATTACTCCAAGTCAAATCAAAAGAATATACACAATATAGTGATTGTACTATGTTACAATACTTTCGCACTCATTTGTGTCTTATTTTCGATGAATCGTGCAACGTAATCTTCATGTATGCCATGATCCTGGTTTTTAGCCCAGAAGTAGGTTTTTAGCCCACAAGTTCTAGCTTTTCATTCCGCAAAGGTACCTTTCTCGTATGTGTGGTTTTTTAGCCTCAGTAGACAGCAGTTGTGATAAACATTTGTAATAATTGATATGAGTGTCTACAGAGTAGTCCAGCTCATTGGTTTTTCTGAAAAATACCTCATTTTCAAGCGCTGTGTTTAGGTTTTCTTGATACCTGCTCCAGTTCAATGCTTTAGGTGTTCGGTATGTGTACAGAGTTTTAGTTTTGTATCTATTTTGAAGTATTTTGAAAATACTTGTGGTCAGAAAAGGAGTTATCTTCCAATACCACCCATCCCTGAATTAAATCTGCTGTAGTAGTAGATACTAGAGCAATATCAAGTACCTCTTGTGTGATACCATTATGGAAGGTTGGTTTATCGCCTATATTTACTATGGTTTAGAAATCACTAGGCCTTTCGACTTCTTAGGATTAAGGCTTAAGCCATTTTTGAGTGCCCACTCACTGACGTTTGCAAGTATCCCATTGAAGAACGTAATCCATCAAGGAAGAACGTGCTGTTGCTTAAATTTTCTTTGTTGCGTACATTTGTAAATCGTCAGCGTACATATGCATTCCACAACCTTAGGGTGTGGAATAGTTCCCTCTTCGATAGCCCATAATGATGTTCCCTCCCACAGTGTTAGTTTTAAGGACACAGCTTTAACCACTCCAGCGTCCTAGTGTCTTTATAGATCAAGGTTAGATATCCAGCTTTGAACGTGGAGCAAAGGAATTGGGGTGTTACTTCCACCTTCCTTTTTCCACACCTTATTTTGAAGGTCTTCCTGAATTTTTTCATGTGCTCGGTAGTTAGCACAGTGTTAGAGTAATACCTAACAATGATAGCCAACTTTGTGCCAACCATTTCCTATTCTTGTACGAGGCTTTCGGTCTCTCCGCAGCGTTTGCAGAGTTTGGGGGTTCCTGCTTAGCCTTCTTCGCGCGTTTTTGGCGTTTGCATCCAGAGGAGTCCCATTGTCAGAACGCTTCCTCTTCGGCTCTTTGTTGCCGGAGTGCTTCTGGTCTGACTTGTTGTAGGGTTTCCGACCTTCTACCCTTGCTTTTACAGGGTCCATGTTCTTTTTGATGAGGTATACATCCTCTTCTTGGCCGCTCCACTTAGGCCTCTGGAACAGTCGCCTCTGGTTTGAAGAGATTTGGGCTGCCCTTGTTAGTTTTGTTTCCTTCGTTCATATTTTGGTCCCACGAGTACAGGGGAAAGGGTGGTCCACTACGCCAGAGCCCTGATGACGCAGTAAGGCATTCAATAAAAGAGGGATCGCCTGGGCCCTCAGTTCGTATACTAAAAGACTGGTCACCCACTAGCCATGCATCCTTGGCGAGTGCTATTCCACCGTGGACTAGGGGTTTTGTTTTAAGAGAGTGAACCATCTTTCCGCCCACCTACAATTTACCAAGCGACTGGCAGAGACATGACCGTATTAGCCAACTGGGGACCAAGTCACCCTCGACTATATTCGTTCTCTTAAATTTTTATACGAGGGTGCACTACAGGACTTCCCTGAAGTTACGGCTCGCCCTCGGGTAACACAAGTGTTGCGTGTTTTCCCCCAACATACTTTTAATCACTGGCGCAGTAATGATAATGTTACATTATACATTTTTTAATTGTATACGCACTAAATTTTACTAATTTAGTTTTTAAATCTTCATTTAGGAACATTATTCAGCTGCGAAAAACAAACCTCAGGTTATCGAAACTCAAGCGCCAATTGAAGATATGGCACCGCAAAGCATTTGTTTCATTGGAGATGAAGATGATGTAGATGAGATAGAAAGAAATATAATTGAAAGCATGAAATCCACACGATTATGCGGCCGTAATGAATATGGAATCATTCGACAGCAATTGCCACAAGATCACAATCCATGTTATTTCTTGGAAAACTATGAAAGCGATTTCAAACCAGGAAAGTTAAACATCACCAGTGGCTCTCTTACATACCGCGTTCCATCACCTTCTCGGCCATTATTAAATAAAAGCAGCTTCCAGGTAAGTTTATTTTCTGTTCTTCTGTCGCCATTATAACCCAATTAAGCTAAATGTTATGGATGATCCAGTCATATTCAGCGTTTCCTGCTAAGGTGTTGAAGAGTAAAAATATATTTTAGAAGCACATCCAATCTTAAATTGATACTAACAACCTTCCCGCAATTATATTTATACCCTACACCCGAAGGTAGTAGGGTATATTCAATTTGTTCTTCCGTTTGCAACGTAGAGAAGAATACGAGATAGATATAGAGAAGAAAACTCTTACTCAGCGTCACCTCCTGAATCGCTTTAGCCCTGTCTGTCATTCTGTCTGTCTGTTTGTCTGTCTGTTGAAATCACGATTACGGGAGGTCGAAAAGAGATATCGCAATGAATTTTGTCACAGAGATATCGCAATGAATTTTGTCCTTTGTTTTGAGGGCAGCTTGGGCTTGGAAATGGGCGAGATCGGTTGAAAACACACCTACTTTACATACGGAATGTAAAGGAAACTCAATGTTATAAGTTGAATATCTCATAAACCAGTTGTGATGTGACCTCGGGCGAAGGTGGATGTCACTTCCCACCACGAATTCATTGTTCGCGACGAGTGCTCGCGAAAAAATAGCTAACATTAAAACCGAACATATTCACAAAAAAATAGAAACACATTTACACCACAAGAAAATAGAAACAGTGAATATTAACCAATAATATAACATATATACATGCATCAATAATAAAATTAAACTAATTCAATCTAACGGAATGCAGAGAACCAAGCGAGGGGCTTATTTATGCTCTCGCTGTAAAGCTCAGTATTTCGTTGGTTTTCACTCCTCCTTCCTGGTCCTGTTAGGTGTCCAGGCGGTTGTGAGTGCACAGTGGGCTGAAGCGCGGCAAGATAAAGGCATAACACTTGTCTTGTCGCGTTTTGCTTTGCTTGCAACGTACGCGTAGCCGCTTGTACAGCTGACCTTACGCTTCCTTACGATTACGAAATTCCGCATAGATTCCACTAATGTACGTGGCTTTAGAACGAATTTTTTCGCGGACTATGCGCATATTTGTACCCACCAACCGCATGTAATGGCACTAAGTGAGACCGAGGTATCTGAGGGTGCAGATCCACTGGATTTTCACATGCCTGAATATCATTTACTGTTATTGTTTTCACCACACAGAGGCCTTGCCTTATACATTCGCAGTGATGTTGCGTACCAGTGTCATCAACACCTTTGCACGACAGATGCCGAATTTAGCTCCATGTGGGTTAAGTTCAAAATCCAGTCGCACATCCTGCACTTCTGATTTATTTATAGAAGCCCGGGTCTAGGGAGGCTGCCAGGTTTTGATAAACTGGACAATCTCTCTGATTCGATTTCTAAAATTCTGGAATCGTATCCGAACAGTGAAATTGTTGTTGCTGGTGATTTCAATGTTCATAATTCCAATTGGATACGTCATTTGGGTCACACAACACCTGAGGGTTTGTATGTTGAGGTAGTTGCTGAGTCTAATAATTTGACTCAATTAGTGAAGAAACCAACGCACTTTCCCTGCGTTGATGGGCAAAACCAAATTATTCTACACTTTTTTCTAACTTCACATCACAGCAAGTATGAAGTGAATAATCTTGCACCTCTTGGTAATTCGGACCATGCTACAATTTCTGCTACCTTCCATATTCCAGTCTTCAATCCGCTCATCAGCTAGCTCCGAAGCGGACAGTGTGGCTTTATGAGAAGGCTAATTGGGATACGCTGAACTCCTTTTTCAGCCGTTTCAATTGGCAATTGTGTTTCAGGGATAGAAACATAAATGCTGCAGCAAAATTGGTAGAAAATATAATTTTATTTGGTATGAGGTCTTTCATACCTAATAAAAGAATTTCCATTAAACCAAAAGACCATTCCTGGTTTAATGCGACTTGCAGACAAGCAGTCAAGTCTAAAGAGGAAGCATTTAGGAATTGGCGTTTAAATAAAACTGCTGATACTAAACTGCTGCGCAATCAGGCCAGAAATACGTGCAATGCCACTCTAAAGCGCGAAAAAGTTCTCTACGAACAGCGCCTTAGACGCAGAGTTCTTGAATACCATAAGGGTAGCAAGAACTTTTGGTCGTTCGTGGGGAGGGTGAAGAATCAGACGCGATCGTCTATTCCAACTCTCCTGAAGGACGATCAGATCTTCACTCACTCGGTTGACAAGGCAAACTTATTAGCCACAATGTTTGCTGAAAACTGCTCTCTTTCTGAGAGTAGCCAACCACTACCCGTGATCGACGGTGTGTCTCATATTATGCCTGAGATGCACTTTCGAACGCGGGCTGTTAAAAGAGTGCTTGTAAACCTCAACGTCAATAAATCCTCGGGACCGGATGGCATTTCAGCCCACGTGTTGAGAAAGTGCGCCTCAACATTGGCTCGCCCATTGCGCAATCTGTTTAACTTATCGTTTACTTCAGGAGTTTTTCCTAGTTCCTGGAAGATTGCCAATGTGCAGCCAGTTCCCAAAAAAGGTGAGGCTACGAATCCTGCCAATTACCGGCCCATAGCAATCTGTTCAATGCTCTCCAAAGTTATGGAGAGCGTTATAAATTTTAGCCTGATGAGGTATCTAGAGAGCAACCAATTGGTCAGCGATCGCCAGTACGGTTTCCGTGCTCACCGCTCCACAGGCGATTTGATGGCGTTCCTCACTGAGCGGTGGAACAGTTGTGTTCACCAATTCGGTGAGAGTAAGGTTGTTGCTTTGGATATCTCCAAGGCATTTGACCGAGTGTGGCATAAAGCACTTGTGTCTAAACTGGCTGCTTATGGTGTCGGTGATACATTCACTCGATGGATATCGAGTTTCCTCAGCGGCCGTTCTATTCGGGTTGTGATTGACGGCTTTGCTTCCGAAGAGCACTCCATAAATGCTGGAGTTCCGCAGGGTTCGGTCCTGTCTCCAACACTTTTTCTCATTTTTATCAATGACCTTCTGTCATTGACATCAAACCCCGTCTACTCGTTTGCTGATGACAGCAGCATTTGTCATTCATATTCATTCTCCAGGCGTCCTTCTATTCTGGAGATCAATAGAAAACGCAGAATTATGAATGACACACTCCAATCTGACCTCAACAAAATCCAGGAGTGGGGTCAAGCGAATCGGGTCGATTTTAATGCGCGGAAGACCCAATGCTGTTTGTTGACCCACAAGCGTCTGGCGGGCGACAACTTTCCACCTTTAAATATGGGTGGTGTGGATATTAATGAGTCGGAGGCTCTTGATGTTCTGGGCATGTCAATACAATGCGATCTTCGTTGGAACGATCACATTTTTGATGTGTCGAAAGAAGCAGCCAAGTGCTTAGGCTTTTTAAAGCGGTGCAAGAAATACTTCACTCCAACCGACCTTCGTTGTATCTACACCACTTATATCCGTCCGAAAATGGAGTACAACTCGCATATTTGGTCTGGAGCTTCGAAAGCATATCTTCAGCTTCTGGACCGTATACAAGGTCGTGCGATAAAACTTATAGGGGACAGTAGGGTATCCAGCTCTATTGAAACCTTGGGATGTCGTCGGGATGTGGGGTGTGTAACCTTATTTTACCGTTACTTTAATGGTAACTGTTCCTCTGAAGTAGCCAGCCTGATCCCCTCGGTTCAGGTATTCAACAGATCTACTCGGCTTTCCAGAGCGGTGCACCCCTTTTACGTCTCGATCCCGTTCCATCGCACTACCCACTACCGCGAGAATTCGTTTTTCGGTCGCGCAGTTAAATTGTGGAATAGTCTCCCTGCGCATGTTTTCCCACCCACTTATAACGTCGATGCTTTTAAAAGAGGTGTAAATCGACACTACTCCCACTTTTCCCCTTCCTACTAACCTTTACCCTTCTAAACCAACGAATGCTTTGCATGGATAGGGGGCATCCCCTGAGCTTGGTTCTATCTGCCATAAAAAAAAAAAAAAAAAAAAAAAAAAAAAAAAAACAGAACTCTACTTTTAAACATTAAATCATTTTTACTTAAGCTCGCCGACGTAGCCGTCGGCGAAACTAAAGTGGACCGGTATGTCGCAATTCCATTATTTTGCAATATTAAATTCTTAATATTAATATTTGCCAATATTAACGTCGGCAGAATTAAATTGGGAACGATTTAATTCTTCCGCGTTTGCTCTTTGCTTTTTATTTTAGCTATTTTTATTTATTCGGAAAGCTTCTTGGCTTGAGCTCGAGAAAAGCTATTTGGTGGCAATTAGCTTCCACACTTGCTACCATGCAGACGGTGCTGGTTACTATCTTGGCTTTCCAGAGCTTTGCCCGGAGTTTATAATTAGCTTCCACACTTGCTACCATGCAGAGTGCTGGTTGCTAGCTTGGCTTTCGAGCTTCCCAAAACAAAATGCTTGGCTTGCACTAAAGGCTGAACTTGACCTTGACTCACTAACTGAGTTATTAACAAGTGCCAATGTTCTTGCCTTGATAGTGTGAATGCGACACACAACATCCCTCCACCCTTAGGGAAAGAAAAAATTAATATCGTGAAGCGATATTAATTTTTTCTGTACAATATGATACAGGAGTGGTTTATTCTAATTCTCTAATATTATGTAACTTAAATCTACCTTAACTTCTACCTTAGTGTATCCTCGTTGTTCACGTGTGTTGTGGTTGTGGTTGTTGTGTGTGAAGTCACGCAGCTCCTGGACTTATTCCCATGTACTCTCTAAGCTGTACCAAACGCTGTACTTATTGCAGTTGTAGATCCTGGTTCCTGGATTATCCTGTTACACTTAGCGAACCAACAGCACCATGAACTCAGACCACGAAAGTATTCCGTCCACCACAACCATCGGTTTGTACTTCCAACTGCATTCCAATCAGAGAAATTAAACTGCAGCCAACTTCGTTGCTATTTTCATTGCGTCTTTTCTAATTAATTAATTAGAAATTCGTCAAGTGCGATCAATGCACTTTCTTCAACGATTGTCTGCACGGAGTTTGTTTATAAACGTGCAATTAAATAGAATCATGCTCTGTAATGATGTAGTGTGATATCCGTAAGTATGACAGACTACAGCCTGGTTCGGTGTCAAAGACGACCTTTTGTCCCGAGATAAACTTCAGGTGTGGTGTGTTCATTGCCTCTCAGATTGGTGACGACATCCAGGAAATTGATTGGTACGTAGCGGCATTAAAATTTTAGAGTTTCCAGAAAAAAACGCGAATGACATCTCTGGATCAAGTCGGCAGCATAGCAGCGACATGCGAATTTTGGGGTTTTTGTCGCCGTTGTTGTTGCTGCTTGCTCGATGTTGTTATGGGTGTTGTTGTCTTAACTATATCTATTGAATACAAATTACTGTATTATACAAACAGTATATTTTCACTGTTTACACTCTATTGTATAATGCTATATTAGCGAGTATATAATATTGAATTATAATTACATTTTTAATTTACTTTTACTAAACAATTTATTTAATTTTAGTAATTTCATTAAATATAATTGAATTGAATTGAATTGAAATTTACTGAGCCTTTTTTTTAGCAAAACTATAAGTTTACAAAAATTGAAATTACAATTGTGGACAACAATTAAAGACTATAATGTATTATCTAAACAACATAATGTATATGTACAGCAGCATCAAACTTGTTAATAAAAAGAGAACATTGAAGAAAACAATAACATGAACATTAAACGCTCTTGCTCCCGGAGCTGACATTTCATTAAATATAACTAATTAAAGTAACTACTAATTAATTTCTCCTTGAAAATACCATATTCTAATACATAACATAGTACATTATTTTTCAATTTATTAATAGTTTTCTTCTTCTTTTACTTTTTAATTTTTACTTTTTCGATATTAAACGTTCGCAATTAAACGCGTCGCAAGCATAAAGTGCTTGCGGAGTGCAATGCCCTAAAAACGGCTTGAAACAAATCTTCCTCATGTTTGTTTTTTTTTTTAGGTTTCGAATTTCTTTGCAAGCAGAATTTTAACTGCTAAGTGCAATGCCCTGAAGGTGGCTTGAAACAATTCTTCCTCAGGTTTTTTTTCTTTTCTCTGGTTTTGAATTTCTTCAGTTTTCAAAAACCTGGGATGTTGCTGTTTTGGAGCAACTAGGTAATTTGTACCCTTTTTGTACAAATGCTGTAATTTGCGTTTAAGTAAGCAGGTCTTTGCTTACTGAAACGCAGGTAGTTAAAAGTTAGTGATTAGTTTCAATTAGTTGTGTTAGTAAAAATTTTGTTTTTTTTTTTTTATTTTCTTGTCGTTTGTTTTTTTTAAAACTTCTCTTTTTTTTATATTTAATTTTTTTTTCTCTTATCTTATTCTACATATTTTTCTCTTTCTGATTTTTTCTTTTTTTTTTTAAATCAATTTCTTTTATTAATTCTTAAAATATTTTTTAATGTTTTCTTTTTTTTTTCTTTTGTATATTGTGTATATTTTTTTTCTATTCTTTTCAATATTTAGGGTTAGTTTGTAAGTAAGATTTCGAATCGTTGGACATTGTTTTAAGCCATCTATGCCAATGTCATATCCTTTGAATTGGTGAGGATTGCCTTCTTCTCGGCTCAATTTCCAGCGAATGAACTAAAATTGAATTCTACTATCCTTCATTAGCTAGAAAATATATAATACACACTGAAATAATCTAAAATGGAACTGGATTTCTTTACGCCTCCAATATGTCTCACATATGGGTTTGAGTCTTTTGAATGTGTACTGTGTAATATGTATTGTTTAATGTAATGCGCACCTTATGAATATGTATTCACATATTAACCTGACCTATTCTCCCTATTCACCCCTTGACCTGAATGCGTATACCCAGTGTTCATACGCATCTAATGTAGGGTGTAAAAAATGTCAGCTGTTATGCATTTCCTGCGGATGTTTTTGCGAATATTGATTATTTTACTTAATATTAATTTAATTTTTTTTTTTTGTGTCCCCTGCTGAGGTTGCAATTTTAAAGCCTTCCTACCGCCTTAGTGTTTTGCCTATTCAGGGAAAATCTAAGTTTGGCCTGTGGAAAGGTAGTATAAATTCGCGCGGTTTTCTCTATCAATAATTAGTTTACTTCAAGTGATCCGCGAGGACTTAAAATCTTTATTTATCCGCGTTAAAACTTTAAAATGTTCAATTTGCCCTATCCTGTGCAACATTATCGTCTACCGCTGGGACTTTACATGGTTGCCCTGCTGAAGGATGTTGAAAACAGGCGATGGGCTCTAGAACCCCTGGTTCTGGCGATACAAGGTCTCCAGGAGGACTTTAACGAACACCCTACCATCCGGAAGTTGTGGTTGATTTTGGATCTCCTCCGCGTTCTTCGCTCGGATGACCCCGAGATCCCGGGATTATTCCCTAGCCTGCGGGTTTTTGAATAAATACTAAATTTTCCTTTTGTGTTTACTAAATCCCTTTTTAGATTATTATAATTATACAATAAAAAGGAAAAGAAAAAAAAATATAACAGATGACTTTTTATCCTATTAGTTTCCGATGTTTGGGTTTCAGATTTTTTTTTCTTTCAAAGTTTTTAACGAGATTTGTTTTTTTTTTTTTTTTCTTCTCTATATACAAGCTTCATACAAACCTTGTTCTGAAAACTAGAAACACAACAAAATAATAATAATCAGTCAAATCGGTCCGCCCGTTCTCAAGTGATGGCGTTACATACATGTGGTATTCATTTTTACATATACAAATTTATTTATTGCCTTTGTTACAAGAAAAAAAATTCCCTTATTTATATTTTTTTTATTAAATTTCCTTATATATATTCATTAATCGGATACTTCAACTGCTTAGCGTGCATCTGGCTTTAGGCGTTGGAATTGAATGGGCGCTCAGCGTTGGATTCTGCTCGTTGGTTTCGCACCTCTCTTAGTGTTGATTCGTGTATCACTTCGATGGTTGGTCTTTGGATAAGTTGTTGCACTGACGTGTTGACTGGTCGCTTTGTTTTGCGCCGTATGTATACAATTACTAGTGCTATCATAAGCATTGTTCCCACTGTTGCAGATGCTCCTGCTATTTCGACTACCTGTTGTCTCTGTTGAATTGTTTGCGTCATCTCGGCCTGTTTGATTTCTGCATGTAACTCTACTAGATCCTTCTCTCCGGCCTCCAATGTTTGCCTTAGCCTGGTATGATCCGTTACTATGATTGGTCGTAGATTTGTTTCGGTCTTCGTGTTCAGTGTTGCGTTTGTTAAGTTGTCCCTTAGGAACTGTATTAATTTGGAATGGTCTATTTTGTCGTGTATCTTGTTCATTTCATTAGTGTGACTTCCTTCGAACTCTATTGTACTGTCCTGATTATGTATTTTGCATTGCTCTGTTATTGTTAATATACCTGCTCCTTTCAGAGATATTGTATTTGATCCAGTTCCGCACGTTGTTTCAAATATGTTGTTTCGTCTGAAGTTGTATAGCCATTTATTGGGTGTTTCCATTTTTACTATCATTCCCCCGCTTGCCGGGGTTGCCGTAGCAATGCATACGTTTTTAATATCTTCATTATTATGCTGCTGTAACGCTATATCGCATGTTGGGTGCCTACCGCTTAATTTTTTTCCTCGACTTTTACATATTAGCGTGTCCTGTGTTGTAATTCCGTTTTTCTCTATTGTATCGGTTATGAGGTTGCAGTTATCTATATCATTTTTGTCAAAGCCATGAATTGCCATTCTTCTTTTGATTCGGCCATGTATTCGAATGTTGGTTTCACTGTTAAATCGTAAGTTGTATTAGTAAATATTACCATCTGGTATATTTTGTATATTGTAAAAAGTTCTTCCTCAGGCAATGGTATTGTTATTTTTATCAGTGTATCCCCTGCAGTGGTTAGAGTATTCACCTTAGCTAGTTGATGTATCCTGAACACATCACTTAGCAACCATTTGGCCTTATTCGTTAGGCCCAATCTTCCTATTTGCTCCTTGAGATCATCCCCTTGTAATATGGAAGGGTGCAGTGTTCCTCTGTAAAAGTCATCCAGAATTTGAATCTCCAACTCCTGTTTTCCTTGTATTTCTACTAGGCTAGCTTGTATTGCGGCTTGTATTTCTATTGTGCGCAGTAAGTATTCTACTTGCGCTATTTTGTGTTCGTTTCGGTTATTTATGACTATTTGGTTAGCTACGGTGTTGGCTAGATCCCTTTGTAGCTTGTCTATTTCTTCTGCTGATTGTTTTAACGCTGTCGTGGTTTTATTATACGTTGACTTCATTACCGTAACTTGTTGCTCCATTATTTTATATGTTTCCGCCTGTCTGTTATTTAAATTTTCCAGATGGTTGTGGATTTCGGTTGCGTCTTTCTGACTCATGGTTCCAAAGGCCCAGTTCAACGCATCTCCCACAAATTCTAGGGCTCTTTTATTCCTTTTTTTATCTTTACTAGTGAGGTTAATTATTTCCTCGTTACTTCTCAATTGCCTAACCGTGGCCTTCAACGGCTGATTCAAGTTTAGACAGGCTTCTTTAAACTTGTTTATTTCTAGTTGTCTGTTTAAATGATCACATATATGGTGCATGTTATCTATGTACTCTTCCAGTTCGTTTATTACTCCCTGAAAGTCGTTACGTTCTATTTTCGTTAATATTGTCCACGTATCCTTGAAAAATAGTGCACGATTAGTTCTTTCAAATACCAGTGGCGTTTCCTTTAACTTTTCTATTTCTACCGGCAGGCGTGCCTCCATCTGCCTTACCGCTAATAGCACCCAAAGAATTTGCGTTATCATTCTTGATTCTCGTGTATTTTGCCTTGTGACGAAAAACTGCGTAAATGTTTATGTATCTATAAATAAAAAAATATGTTTTTTCTTTTTCTTCCAATTTCTATTCTCAAGTTATAATTTATATCAGTGTTTGCTCTGATTCCTTTCTTAATGTCTGTATAATAAAAAGATAATTTTATATTACCATATAATATGTAATATAAAATTATATTACCATATAATATGTAATATAAAATTATATTACCATATAATATGTAAAACAAAAATTATAAAATTAACATGTAATATAAAATCTTATCAATCCTATTCTATATATCTATTCTATCTTACTCATAATAAGGTGGCTATTGTTATTATCATTACTTTCCAATTAATCATATTTTCTTATCTACTATTATATAATTTTAGTAAGTTATTGTGGAAAGGTTTTTCCCTCCCATTAACATTTAAAACTGTCGTAATTGGACTTTTAATTTTTGCTACCTTATATGGCCCTACCCATACTGGGGAAAACTTATTCTTCCTAGTTTGATTCTTAATCAATACACTATCTCCTATCTTAAATTCTACTAAATTTAACTTAGCATCATATTGCTCCTTTGCTATTTGCTTGGCCCTCTCTTGACTTTTCCTCACTATTTCGTGAGCTCTTTGTATTTGAAATTTTAATACTTTATTCGGATCTTCGGCATTATATACCGGACTACACTTTCTTTTTAAGTTAGTCGGCATCTCTGTATCGAATCCAAATAAAGTACGGAACGGTGTCTGTCTGGTCGTAATGTGGGGTGTGTGGTTGTGAACATGCATCGCTGCAGTTAACCATTGATCCCAATTCGACCCGTCTTCTTTAGCAAAACTACGCAAATATTCCGCTAAAGGTCTGTGGCTTCTTTCTAATGAACCATTAGCTTGCGGATGGTATGGAGTTATATGTAATTTTTTAATACCTAACAATTTACAAGTATCTGAGAAAAATTTCGAAATGAAATTAGTTCCGTGATCTGTAATTAGAATTCGCGGAATTCCGTAACGCGTGATCACTTCATCATAAAAGGCCCTGGCAACAGTACTGGCTTCCGCGTCTGGGAGAGCTGTACATGCCATAAATTTCGAAAAATCATCCTGAAAAGTTAGAATGTACTCATTTCCGGACACAGTTTCTGGTAGAATACCTACTATGTCCATGTAAACTTTATCAAATGGCTTCATTGGTGTATCTGCTAGCACCATGGGCATTTTCGTTAATCTCGAACTTTTGTTCGCTTGACATTTCGGACATTTCTTAATATAATCTTTGATTTGTCTTTGCATTCCTGGCCACCTATATTGTTGTCTGATTCTTAGGTAAGTTTTCACCGCTCCTTGGTGACCTCCTAATGGTGTATTATGGAAATATTTTATAACGGTCTCTATTTCTTTTGGGTTTTCTAATAAAATTGTGTTTCCGTTTTGTGTTATACCTGGAGTGTCAGGTTCTACAGACATCGGACTTGTACTTGTTTTATCACTACTTTTCTGGTACTTCATTTCTATTTCCCTTGTTCCAGACCGGGTCTGGACTGCTGTCACTACATTACGATTTTGAGGAATTCTACTCAAAGCGTCTGCGCATAAATTTTTCTTGCCTGGCTTATATATGATTTCGAAATCATACTCTGACAACTTGTGTCTGAATCTTGACAGTCTTGATGTTTGGTTTTTTAAATTGGCTATTCCTTTCAATGGCTGGTGATCAGTAAAAATTTTAAAATGTCTGCCTAGGAGATATGCTCTGAAGTTTTTTGTGGCCCAAACTATTGCCAAGAATTCCTTTTCTATTGTTGAATATCTTTGTTCTGTGTCGCTCAGCGCTCGGCTAGCGAAAGCTATTGGTTTATCTTCGCCTACGTTTCCTTGAGAAAGGACCGCGCCTAACGCTTCATTACTTGCGTCGGTAGTTAAAAGAAATTCTTTTGAAAAGTCTGGGTATACTAGCACTGGTGGTGACATGACTGATTCTTTTAACTGTTCAAATGCTCTCTGGCAGTCTTCTGTCCAGACGAACTTAGCGTCCTTTCTTAACAATTTGTTAATGGGAAGCGCTATTTTTGCGGTTCCCGGTATAAATTTTCTATAATAATTCACAAGGCCCAAGAAGGCTTGTACTTCCTTTATATTTTTAGGAGGTGGAATGTTTTTGACGCACTCCACCTTGCTGGGGTCTGGAAGTGCTCCATGTTCTGCACACTTGTGACCTAAATATACGACTTCTCGTCGTAGAAATTGGCATTTGCTAATGTTTAACTTTAAGTTATATTCCCTCATGACCTCGAAGATTTTGCCTAACCTTTCTTCATGTTGGCCCAAATTGGTTGCATATACGACTATGTCGTCTAAATAAACGAAGCAATCCATACCATGAAGTCCTGTCAGAATATGGTTCATTAGACGTTGAAACGTCGCTGGGGCGCCGGTCAAGCCGAAAGGCATTCGGTTGAACTCAAAATGTCCTAAAGCTGAACTAAATGCGGTCTTCTCTTTGTCCGCCTTATCCATTAGGACTTGGTGGTACCCACTTGCCAAGTCTAACGTCGAGAAATATCTACTACTTCCTAACTGATCCAATATCTCATCTATCCTAGGAAGTGGAAAAACTTGTTTTATTGTTGCTTCATTTAATTTTCTATAATCTACTACTAGACGCCATTTCTTTTCTTCATCTTTTCCACTCTTCTTTGGAACCAGAAGCAGTGGAGAGTTCCATGGAGATACACTTGGGGATATTAAATCCTCCTTTAGCAATTTATGAATTTGCCTATTCATTTCTTCTCTATGTGTTTGAGGAATTCGGTACTGCTTTTGGTTAATTGGTGGTTGATCCACCTTTATTGGTATTTTATGTGTTAGTACTGGGGTGTATGTCAATTGGTCACCCTCCAAAAGAAAAATATCATTATATTTCGCACATAGTTTTATTATGGATTCTCTTTCCTCTTGGTTTAAGGAAGGATCCAAATCTAAATCTTTCATTAAAGTATTTATTCGTTGCGCTATGTCCGCATTACTTATACTGTTGACGGTAGTCCATTGATTGTATGAAACATCACTTAGCCTGTGGAAATCACTAAATTTCGGTACAAAGTTGTCACTAAGAATGAAATCTTTTACCGTTGAATTTAGGATGGGTACCTTGACCTCTTTATTTTCCACATTTGCTAGTGTTTCCCCCAGGTAGACTCCTGGGGCAATCTCTTGTTTATGAACAACCACAGTCATAACTTTAGTTTTGATTTTTAACGTCGTTATTCTAACTAACTAGCTTCAATTGTTATATTACTTGTGTTTCTTTGATCTACTGTATTTTCGATGCCTAGTAATGGCAATTTAATTATAAATTCTTTATTTTCATTAAATAGTGTTAAGTTTTTACTGAGCGTGTTTATAATGGATCTGTTCCACATGTTGTCTCTGCCCAGTATGCCGTCCGCCGGTACTCCTTGTTTAAGTGACACAACGTGTAGCGTTAAACGTAAAGGCTGTACCTCACCATGGCATATGTTAGTGGACCCTATTGTGGTTATACAGCCTCCAAATGCTCCACTTAATTCCTTTTTAACCCTTTTATTTATAATGACATCTTCCTTTAATGCGCATTCTTTTACTAGGCTTGTATCTGCTCCTGTATCCACCAGTAAAATGAGTTTTCCATTTCTCGCCTCTACGCAAGGCATTTCAATGAACACATCACTTAACGTGGATAAATTCCAATTAGATACTTCCTTTATAGTATTTTTATCATCATTATTTAAATTATACGTTAACCATGAACATATTGTTTTCATGTCCTGTTTCTGTAAATTTGAAATGAAAATTCTAAATTTCGTAAATACTTTTGATTTTATATTACTTGCAAGTGCTTTTACATCTGTAATATATTCTGATATATTAAGACTAGTGCTCCTTGCTTTATATCGTTGAAAATTGAAAAACATTGCTTTTATAATCGATGTGCATGCTAACTGTGTAATTAGCAAGATGATTAGTAATAACTCTGTTCCCATTTCTATTAACATCTTTGCTTTATTGGTTAATTTATTCACTGTCTCATTTACTTTATCGTTTTGTGCTATAATTTTTACTATATTATTATTGTACCTAATGTTTTGATCTCTTTTAGGTTGCAGCATTTTTGAAGTTCGTAACGTATCCACAATCGCTTCCGATGTTGGACGTACGGTTACTGCTTCAGTTATTGAGGCTGGTAACGTATCGACAATCGCTTCCGATGTCGGAGTTACAGTTACTCCTTCACTCGACGAAATTGGTAACGTATCCACAATCGTTTCCGACGTCGGACTTACAGTTACTGTTTCGCTTGGTGAAGTTGGTAATGTATCCACAATCGTTTCCGATGTCTGACTTACCGTTATTACCTCATTTGGCCTCAAATTACTGTCATTATTGGGTTCCCAGATTACTGGCCTGTTCTGGGCCCTTGCCAGTTTCCCTGGCGATTGCCTTGGAATTTTTCCCAATTTCTTCTAGCCTCGCAATCTGCCATCATATGTCCTGGTCTGTTACACCAATGACATATTGTTTGTTTCGTTTCGTTTGGCATGTTCACAGGACTCCGATTCATCTGCGCCCCCTTGAAGGTAGTCGAATTTGGGTTCACTAGGTTATTTTGCTTTTGATTCCATTTCATTTGGACTTGTTTTTGTTGCCAATTTTGCTGGGGTTGCTTTGGTTGCCAACTTCGTTGGTGTTGGTTCCATTGTTGACTCCCCTGGTTCCAGTTATTAGGCCCTTGATTTTTGTTGTTCGACCCACTTCTGTTGTTTTCATTGTTATTACACCTCCAGTTTGTCTCGTGTCCATATTTTAAACACTTTTGGCAATACGGTGTGTTTTCCCTAATTAAACACTTTTCTCGCGTATGCCCACGTTTATTACAAAATGAACAAACTATGTTCTCTTGTGGTGCTCTCGAAACGTTCTGCCTTTCTTCTAGTCTTTTATAAGCCACTAGATTATGTACAGGCGGTCCTGTGTAGGGTTCTACCGAATTCATATTAATTATGGGTGTAACCGTTGGTTGATGGAGGGAATTACTTCTTTGTATTCAGCGTGTTCACTGCTATTTCTATCATTTCCTCCATACTTTTCCCTGTAACACTTAGCATGTGAATTCGTAAAGTTGCATCTTTTAACCCTGTTCTAAACGCCTTATTTGCTGACGTCTCTACCATAGATACAAGTGCGCTGTCGCCCTGTCCATTATAGGTATCTTTTATTACTTGTAGCGCCTGTGCTTTTTTGGTATTTAGTCGTCTTGCGTACTGCTGAATGTCCTCATTGTGCAATTGACTGCAATTCTGTAGTTCTGTTAACGTTGAGTCTAACGAAATCGTTGGTAGGTAGGCTCTTCTTAACACTAGGTATAATTCTTCTAGGCTGCTGAAACGTTGTGAGCCTACTAGATCATAAGCGTCTCCATACAATCTTTGTTTGATACAATCCATGTACTCTTGTATATTTCCTGTAGTCGCTTCCCTTGTAGCTTACTCACACGCCTGTATAAACTTATACACCTCACCTCTTAAGTCTGGTGACTTTGTCCCTGAAAACAGTGGAACAAGACTGCTTGTTATCTTCGCGATTTCTGCTATACCCATCTTGGTTTGATTTGCCCCTGATTGCTTAATCGTAAGAAATGAAACTGAGTTATATTCCTTTGGACTGACTATAGCAGTGGTAGCTTGTTTATGGTATAGTGTCTGATCGTTAGCTAATTCTATTTCTTGTTTCAGCCGTCTGTTTTCCTCTTTTAATTCTTGGATTCTTCTGTTCGCTTCTTCTAAAGAACTACATTCTTCTCTTGATTTCTGTGCAAACCCCTGTTCTAGTGTTTTATTTAACGTTTCTTCGGTTAGCCCCTTTTCCTTTAATAAGTCCCTTAGTTTTACATTCTCGTCCTCTAAGTTCCTTAATATATCCTCCTGAAACACTTTATCTACTAAATAATTATCGTACCTATTCTTCAGTGCGTTAAATTCTGATTCCCATACCTTCGAATTTTCTGTCTTATTCTCTATTATCTGGTGTAGGAATTTAAGCAATTCCTCTACTATCGCGTCTGCTCTTTCTACACTTGAAAGGTCTCTTAAGTCCCCTACTCTAGACTTTATCAATTCTAAGTTTTCCTTGTTGCCTACTGTCTCTTTTAAAATTGCCCAAATTTTTGATATAAACTCCCTCAACTGACGTTTCAGATCCTTGTGGGTTCTTTCTAATTCTATATATGCTTGTTCTTGCAACGACTCGGCCATTAATTAAAGAACGACATTTAATTTAGTGGGTTTTTATTTTTCTTAACGTTTACAATTAACATATGCAAGAGTAAATTTTTCTTAATGTTGAGAAGTTAAATTTATTTTGAAGTGTTGGATTCAGAATATTGTAAAACGACTACTTAGCGCTGCCAATAAACGTTCCATCGTTTTATTAAACGTCCAATTTTTATTACTACTCGTAGTACCTTAAAACGAGAGACAATTAACGAAACAATTAAATTATGCTTATCAAGTTTTAATTTCCTTAAACGGTTTAGGTTTCCTGCATGCTTCGTTTACCGAGCATGGTGTAAACATTCGCCGTGCAAATGGTTTCCAGTACGTACGCTTGTTTTACTTTTGTTACTTTATTTTTTCTTTTCATTTTGCAGCCTGAGCTCGCTATTTCTTTGTTTCAATCGGAGACGAATTGTCAATTATTTTGTCGCCTTCCCTGAGGTAATTTAAAACCTCAAAATAAACGAACGAATTTCTTCTTTTTCGTAGCGGCACACAAAACGTTTGCAATTTAGAACTCGAACAATTAAATGTAAGCAAGCAATTGTAATTGCTTGTTATTGAAAAACGATGACACTAAAGTGGCTTTGATTCTCCAAACGATATGAAGTCTCTAAGCGATTTACTGTAACGATTAAACTTTTAATTTTGGTTTTTAAAATAACCAAAAAAAAATTATTCCAAAATGATATCTTTCTTATTATTCCCAATACTACCATTATCATATTAAGAATTAATTTAATTTTCCTCAAAAATTCATTCATTCTCCAACAATTCACTTTCAAATTTCACTTTAACACTATTCAAAACTTTTAAAACTATTTAAAAATCTTTCAAACAACTTCCCAGAGTGAAAGGGTCGACCTCAGCAAAGGTTTCGTCCGGCGTGGAACGCCATTGGACAGACAAGGGTGCCTGGCTTGACGCTGGCACTCCTTTTATTTATTCCATAACTTCACCAAAATTTCCACTCACTTACCTTTAATTTTGTTCGAGCGATCCTCGGCTCGAAAATCCGGCTGCGCCAAAATGTTGTGGTGTCCTTCTGAAAAGAATGCGGGTCCTCTTAATGAAAAGCCTTGTTCCTCTTCTAACGTCCCTTTTTATTTATTTCAATGCAGCGCCGGTCTGCGCGCTATCGGCTCACAAACAGAACTCTACTTTTAAACATTAAATCATTTTTACTTAAGCTCTAAACTTAAAACTAATGTGGACCGGTATGTCGCAATTCCACTATTTTGCAATATTAAATTCATAATATTCATATTTGCCAATATTAACGTCGGCAGAATTAAATTGGGAACGATTTAATTCTTCCGCGTTTGCTCTTTGCTTTTTATTTTAGCTAATTTTATTTATTCGGAAAGCTTCTTGGCTTGAGCTCGAGAAAAGCTATTTGGTGGCAATTAGCTTCCACACTTGCTACCATGCAGACGGTGCTGGTTACTATCTTGGCTTTCCAGAGCTTTGCCCGGAGTTTATAATTAGCTTCCACACTTGCTACCATGCAGAGTGCTGGTTGCTAGCTTGGCTTTCGAGCTTCCCAAAACAAAATGCTTGGCTTGCACTAAAGGCTGAACTTGACCTTGACTCACTGAGTTATTAACAAGTGCCAATGTTCTTGCCTTGATAGTGTGAATGCGACATACAACAATGAGAAGGCAAAATGGGATGCGCTGAACTGCTTTTTCAGCCGTTTCAATTGGCAATTGTGTTTCGAGGATAGAAACATAAATGAAAGAGAGTGAAAAATCAGACGCGACCGTCTATTCCAACTCTCCTCAAGGATGACCAGATCTTCACTCACTCGGTTTATAAGGCAAACTTATTAGCCAAAATGTTTGCTGAAAACTGCTCTCTTCCTACTTCAGGAGTTCTTCTCACTTTCTGGAAGATTGCCAATGTGCAGCCAGTTCCCAAAAAAGGTGAGGCTACGAATCCTGCAAATTACCGGCCTATAGCGATCTGATCAGTGCTCTCCAAAGTCATGGAGAGCATTGTAAATTTTAACTTGATGAGGTATCTAGAGAGCAACGAGTTGATCAGGGATCGCCAGTACGGCTTCCGTGCTCACCGTTCCACCGGCGATCTGATGGCGTTTCTCGCTGAGCGGTGGAGCAGTTGCATTCACCGGTTCGGTGAGAGCAAGTTTGTTGCTCTGGATATCTCCAAGGCATTTGGCCGGGTGTGGCATAAAGCACTCGTGTCTAAACTGGCTGCTTATGGTGTCGGTAATACTTTCACTCGATGGATATCGAGTTTCCTCAGCGGCCGTTCTGTTCGGGTTGTAATAGACGGCTTTGCTTCCGAAGAGCACTCCATTATTGCAGGGTTCGGTCCTGTCTCCGACATTTTTTCTTATTTTCATCAGTGACCTTCTGTCATTGACATCAAACCCCGTCTACTCGTTTGCTGATGACAGCAGCATTTGTCATTCATATTCATTCTCCAGGCGTCCTTCCATTCTGGAGATCACTAGAAGACGCAGAATTATGAATGACACACTCCAATCCGACCTCAACAGAATCCAGGAGTGGGGTCGTGTGAATCGGGTCGACTTTAATGCGCGGAAGACTCAATGCTGTTTGTTAACCCACAAGCGTTTGGCGGGTGACAACTTCCCACCTCTAAATATGGGTGGTGTGGATATTAATGAGTCGGAGGCTCTTGATGTTCTGGGTATGTCAATCCAATGCGATCTTCGCTGTAAAGATCACATCTTTGACGTGTCGAAAGAAGCAGTCAAGTGCTTAGGCTTTCTTAAGCGGTGTAAGAAATACTTCACTCCAACCGATCTTCATTGTATCTACACCACTTATATCCATCCGAAAATGGAGTACAATTCGCATATATGGTCGGGAGCTTCGCGGGCATATCTTCAGTTTCTCAACCGTGTCCAATGTCGTGCGTTAAAACTTATAGGGCAGTAGGGTATCCAGCTCTATTGAAACCTTGGAGCGTCGTCGTGATGTAGGGTGTGTATCATTATTTTACCGCTACTTTCATGGTAAATGTTCCTCTGAAGTAGCCGGCCTGATTCCTCCGGTTCAGGTATTTAGCAGAATTACTCAGCTTTCCAGAGGGGTGCACCCCTTTTATGTCACGATTTCGTTCCAATGAAACACGCATTACCATGAGAGTTCGTTTTTCGGTCGGCGTCATTAGATTGTGGAATAGTCTCCCTGCGCATGTCTTCCCACCCACTTACAGCGTCGAAACCTTTAAGCGAGGTGTAAACCGTCACTACTCCCTCTTTCCCCCTTCCCACTAATCTGTCATCCCTTCGGAACCATCAAATGCTTTGCAAGGATAGGGGGCATCCCCTGAGCTTGGTTTCATCTGCCATAAAAAAAATCAGGCTAGAAATAGGTGCAATGCCACTCTAAAGCGCGAAAAAGTTCTCTACGAACAGCACCTTCGACGTAGAGTTCTTGAATACCTTAAGGGTAGTGTTTAATTGGGTGGTCTGCGAGCTTGTTATGGATCCGGCTCGAAAGACCAAATGTTTAATTTTACTTATTTATTAAAATATTAGATTTTCACAATTAAAACATTCAATTTTAATTGCAATTATTTCAAAATATTATGTTGGGTACAATCAAAGAACTAGATAGTGATCAGCCTCCTTTCACAAACTCCACTCGTAAAGTGAAGCAACGGGTCCAGCCGTGATCGCTGGAAGCCAAAACAACAGCGACAGTCGCCGCGGGGTGAGCCCGCAGCCGAGCTTACTCACCCGAGAGAGGCGCATCTCATGACCGGCAGGCTGACAAGAGAGATAACTGCAGTTCTCACTCCTGACACCCTACTGAATGATGAGGGAGCACCTCTGGTGACCGGCAGTTGGCGTCAACATACCACAGGCCTTGCAGGACTGGAAACCCTAAACCCCGACAACTGGCGCCGCACATCGGCTCTGGCTTAGTGCAGGAGGTGTGATGCGCCTCTCCGCACTGGCATGTGGACGAACAGTTTAGGCACACATGCCGAGCTTGCGCCGTCAAATTCCGTTGCGCGGTGGTCGGCAGCAGGAACCGACGGCAGCGGCGCAGCACATGCTGCCCTGCGCGCAGAGGGCAACATAGCTCTCGCTCCCGCTCATCAGTCGGAAGCCTCAGGGCTAGTAGACGCCAGTCGTGTCTTCGGGCCGGAAATTCGGCATGAGCGCGTCTGGGGTGGAGGCGCACGTCTTGGGGCCGGCTATGGTGGTGCGCGTGGCAAGAGGTGCCTCGGGACTTGTACGGACCGGGCGTGAACTCGGAGGTCTCCGCGTCCCGCATAGATCGGCTTAGGTGTTGGGGCCTGTCCGGAGGAGAGTCCCTCGTGCCGCGCCAAAAAACTTGGGTATGTCTGGGCCGGCGAAGTCGGGGAGCGGCGTACCGTGGCAATCGCCTGGGCTTCCTCAGCGGAGACGTCGAGCACGAGGACATCAGTCGGTGGGGACGGCTCTCGAGGACGGTGGGCAGCAACGGGTGACGTGGCGCTTGAGACGGCGTTAGGGGGCACAGCCCCGGGTGGCGCCAGCAGACGTCCTGTCCTGGACCGCGCATACTGCTGACTAATTAGAAACATCGGAGATCTGTAATGAGAAAGTGTGTTAGTCACGGGCTGTTATGTACGGGGTAAGGGCACTAATTAAGTGATGGGACGCGTAACGTGACCCTTGTCGGTTAAGATATCAGCTACGCGTACGCGGTTGTCTTTTCCGCGGTAAACGGCGGTACCCCGGCCTAAACGCCACGCGTTGGAAGGCAAATTGTCGTCGCGAATGACGACAAGATCGTCGATCTGGAAATCGCGTTGTGGTGTCTTCCATTTAGTATGACAGGAAAGTTTTCTAAGATATTCCGTCTTCCATCGTTGACAGAGATGCTGAGCGAGGGCTTGCACTCGTCGCCACCGATTGAGTATGGAGAGCGGATTATTGTACTGTTCGGGCTCCGCGGGAGCCAGTAAGGGTCCGCCAACTAGAAAATGGCCGGTGGTGATGGCTGCCATCACGGTTTTGTCTTCTGAGGACGCAGTGAGGGGGCGTGAGTTAAGGCACGATTCGATCTTACTCAGAAGAGTGAAAAACTCTTCAAATGTGAATTTCATGATATAAACCTTTGCAGAGCAAAGCCGCCGGGAAAATGCTGACACAGTTACCAGAGGAGCCTTGGTCAGTCGTCTGTGCCGACTTCGTTGGACCATTACCCCGAAGCAAGCACGGCAACACGATGATTCTAGTTTTCTTTGACAAATTCTCCAAGTGGACCGAAATCGTACCACTGAGACAAGCAACCGCAGACAGTGTGAAGAAGGCGTTTCGAGAAAGGATTCTAGCGAGGTATGGAGTTCCAAAAGTTCTCGTCACGGACAACGGAGTTCAATTCAACAGTAGGACACTGCAGCGATTTCTTCAAGATTTAGGAATCCGACAACAGTTTACAGCACCTTATACCCCCCAGGAGAACCCAACAGAAAGAGCCAACCGAAACGTGAAAAGAATTCTTGCACAAGTGGCCGATAATAGGCAAACCCAATGGGATGAGTTGATCCCAGAAATTTCTTTGGCAATCAACAGCATGGCATCGGAGACGACAGGTTTCAGCCCCGCTTTCCTCACACAGGGACGAGAACTGCGGCTTCCAGGATCGCTTTTCGATGAGGTTACCATAGGTACAGGGTCAGCACCACAGAGTCCCGAACACAAGGGTAACCGGCTGCAGGAGATATTCAACATCGTGAGGAGGAACATCGAACGAGCATCCGAGGACCAAGCCCGACACTATAACCTTCGGCGAAGACAATGGAACCCGGCAGTAGGAACGTGGGTATTATTAAGAAGCCATCCCCTCTCGAAAGCAGTGGATAAGTTTACCGCCAAGCTGGCTCCAAAATACGACGGGCCATACCAGATCCAGAGATATATATCACCGGTTATCGTCGAGCTCAACTCCCAGGGAAATACGAAAACTCGCACGGCTCACATTGGGGAGCTCAAAGAATACCACCATGCAACCGAAGTATCGCGTGACACTGACCCCTAAACGGATCACTGTCCAGCTATCCGAAAGAAAGGGGGGAGTGTAAGGAAAAAATATTTTTTTCCTCACAACTCCGGGTGTAGAACTTGGCCTGCATCCCAACCGAGCCCGTTTTTAGTAAACGTAAACTGAAAACGCGGTGACCTGGGTTGTGCGGACCCAACTTCAGGTGGAATAAATTCTATCAACAACAATAAAAAGAAAAAAGGCAACGTAGCAAAGGCGAAAATATGCAAAACTAACAATAACAACAACAACCACATTAACTCGCTTGCTAACAAAGGGATTAAAAAATCACACACCCAGAATACATGAACCACATACTTTTTACAACAATTACAACACAGACCGAGACGCCAAATCAGCAAGAAAAAATTAAAGCAGAGCCTTGGGAAATTTCTAATAAAATCAGGTGGAATACTGTTTACAACAACTACAACACAGAGTGAGACGCGAAACAAGCAAGCAAAAATTAAATTCTGGAATGTGAACAAGAACTACCAACAAAATCACAAGAAATATTTCTCGAAATTAGCACAACAACAACAAGTACATTGTGTGCCGCTATGCACATTAGAAAATTCCAGAATGTGCACAAGAACAACGACTGCAGCGGAGTTGTTTTGATCGGTGTATAAAAGGGCCCACCGCGCTGAATTCGATCTCTTTTGGAATCTCGTGCTCCAAGTGGTAAGTCGTCGAACCTTGAACCTCTAGTACCTCGTAGTGGCTGAGTGCTCTTAAGCGGACGCCAATCCCAATTCCAAGTAAATTTTAGTACCTCGTCCTGGCTGAGTGCTCTTAAGCGGACGCCAATCCCAATTCCAAGTAAATTTTAGTATCTCGTCCTGGCTGAGTGCTCTTAAGCGGACGCCAATCCCAATTCCAAGTAAATTTTAGTACCTCGTCCTGGCTGAGTGCTCTTAAGCGGACGCCAATCCCGATTCCAAGTAAAGTTTAGTACCTCGTCCTGGCTGAGTGCTCTTAAGCGGACGCCAATCCCGATTCCAAGTAAATTTTAGTACCTTGTCCTGGCTGAGTGCTCTTAAGCGGACGCCAATCCCGATTCCAAGTAAATTTTAGTACCTCGTCCTGGCTGAGTTCCTTTAAGCGGACGCCAATCCCGATTCCAAGTAAATTTCATTAGTACCTCGTCGTGGCCGAGTGCTTTTAAGCGGACGCCAATCCCGAATCCAAGTAAATTTTAGTACCTCGTCGTGGCCGAGTGCTTTTAAGCGGACGCCAAACCTGAATCAAAGTAAATTGTAGTACCTCGTAGTGGCTGACGCCGACAATCATAAAACCTCGTATTCTAGAACTCTGTGTGTATATAGATTTTGTATTTTACGGACTGAGTGCTATTCAGCGGACATTAGAATTAAAGGAACTAGTTTTAAGAAATACTGTTAGCATCAAAATACCGAAAAATTAAACTTTGAATTACGGTAAATAAATAGTCGAAAAACTGTGAAAAGAAAACCGAAAGCTTTTTATTTAAGTGTTCGGTACGGGACTCTGGCGAGACTGAGTATACCCCGGCAAGAAACTTCGTTACAAAATGGCACAAAATAACATAACCAAATAACACATATAGACAATCAAACGGAATGCAGAGAACCAAGCGAAAGGCTTATTTATGCTCTCCGCAGTAAAGGTCAGCATTTCGTTTCTTTCTTCTCCTCCTCCTCCTCCTCCTTCCTGGTCCCGTTAGGTGTGCAGGCGGCTGTGAGTGCACCGTGGGCTGAAGCGTGGCAAGATAAAGGCATAACTCGTCTTGTCGCGTTTTACTTTGCCTGCGATGTAGGCTTAATCGCTTGTGCAGCTGATTTTATACTTCTTTACAGTGGGTGGCGATGACAAAATTTCGTATAGACTCCACAAATGTGCGTAGCTTGAAGGCGAATTTCTTCGCGGTCTATGCGTATGTTTGTACTCACCAACCGTATATAATGGCACTAGGTGAGACCTAGGTGTCTGAGGGTGCAGATCCACTGGATTTTCACAAGCCTGGGTACCACTTACTGCATTGTTCTCATCACACAGAGACCTCGCCTTATATATTCGCAATGATGTTGCGTACCAGTGTCAGCAACACCTTTGCACGACGGATGCCGAATTTAGATCCATGTGGGTTAAGTTCAAAATCCAGGTGCACATCCTGCACTTCTGCTTAATTTATAGAAGCCCGGGTCTAGAGAGGCTGCCAACTTTTGATAAACTGGACGGTCTCTCTGATTCGATTTCTAAAATCCTGGAATCGTATCCGAACACTGAAATTGTTGTTGCTGGTGATTTCAATGTTCATAATTCCAATTGGCTACGTCATTCGAGTCACACGACATCCGAGGGTTTGTATGTTGAGTTATTTGCGGAGTCTAATAATTTGACTCAATTAGTGAAGGAACCAGCGCATCTTCCCGGCGTTTATGGGCAATACCAAAATATTCTGGACCTTTTTCTAACTTCACATCACAGCAAGTATGATGTGAATGTTCTTGCACCTCTTGGTAATTCGGACCACGCTCCAATTTCTGCTACCTTCCATTCTCATTCTCATCATTCATTCTAGTCTTCAATCCGCTCATTAGCCAGCTCCGAAATGGACAGTGTCGCTTTATGAGAACGCTAATTGGGATGCGCTGAACTCCTTTTTCAGCCGTTTCAATTGGCAATTGTGTTTCAGAGATAGAAACATAAATGCTGCAGCAAAATTGATAGAAAATATAATTTTATTTTGTATGAGGTCTTTCATACCCAATAAAAGAATTTCCATTAAACCAAAAGACCATTCCTTGTTTAATGCGACTTGCAGACAAGCAGTCAGGTCAAAAGAGGAAGCATTTAGAAATTTGCGTTTAAACAAAACTGCTGATAATAAATTGCTGCGCAATCAGGCCAGAAATAGGTGCAATGCCACTCTAAAGCGCGGAAAAGCTCTCTACGATCAGCGCCTTAGACGAAAAGTTCTTGAATACTATAAGGGTAGTAAGAACTTTTGCTCGTTCGTGGGGAGAGTGAAGAATCAGACGCGGTCGTCTATTCCAACTCTCCTCAAGGATGATCGGAAATTCACTCACTCGGTTGATAAGGCAAACTTATTATCCAAAAAACCGTTTACATCGCCTTTCTCATTCGTTTTGACAGAACCATCAGCTGTTCTGAAAAATCGATTGAAAATAATTTTGTCATAATAGTCAAATAATTTATTATTACGAAAAATGGAAGAATTAACAAAAACAGCATTATTAATTTCAACTATGCAAACAGAAAGTCTTGCAACAATTTGTAACGCCGATTTTATACATTTGTATACATTTAAATTGGAATTCACTATTCATTATAGATACCGTTTCCTTTATGTTAATGTGGGTTGTCCCCACACTTGTAAAACGTGTAAAACAGCTGATTGCAATTATTTGCATTCCATTTGCACTGTTTTTGTTTTTGGAATTTTTTGATCCCAGCTATAGGGTGTTTTAAAATCTTTATTTTGTTCTCATTCGATTCTCATTCAAAACGAATGAGATGGATTCTCATTTGTCAAATCGTATGGAAATTATTCTCATTCGGCTTCTCATCGCGAAATCTGACGCGAATGAGTCATTCGAGGTCGATGTGAACGTAGTATTAGCGGAGCTAAAATAAATGGCAATACTATCTTCAGAAATCTAATTGACAACCCACCAACACCTACTGCATTGGAACCTAGATTAGAGACAATACTACCAATCTCAGCTTCACTAACTGTGGTGAAACACAGGTAAGGCAGCACGGGAAGGTTCATTAGAAGGGGTATGACAGCCACCAGCCAAAACAGAAACATTGAGCATATCAGGATCAAGACAGCAGTCAACAGCCACCTTATCAATAACTCTCAGTTTTTTTTAGATTTTTCCAGAGCTATTTCGAACCCAAGTCGGTTAAGCTTAGAGCTAAAATAACTTATCTTGGCATTTCTCAATAATGAGGTCGCTTCATTACGCACCCTTCTATACATTTCCCACGCTGTCGCTGTTCTTCTGTCCATTTGGAATGAAGTATATTCTTTTTTTGATGGCTAACAAAACGCTGTTTGTAATCCAAGGACAACCGACATTAGAAGCTCTTATTGACCGCCTCGGGACATGATTATTGAACACAGAATTTAGATGCGACATGAAAACACCAAGTTTATCATTTACAGACTCAAAATACCAAATATCATTCCACCACACAGGTGCGAGTTCAAAAAACTGCATCATAATCAATGGCAGTAAAGTCATAATAACTGAAACTTGCAGTATTATTCTTAAACAGATTTTAAATTAAAGGCACAAAAAATTAAATCATGGTCAGAAATAAATGTCATATGGTCGATGGTCAAAAGTTGCGAAAGTTCAGACACAAGACAAACATCAATTAAACTAGGTTCACATGCAGGAGCGTGAGTTTGTAAGGCTCAAGCCACACATTGAAGCATAGTGCTTAAAACTATTAGTTACAGAATCATTAATCATCAGATTAACATTGAAATCACCACATACAATGAGGAAGTCAAATTCAACAAGTATATTGGAACGATCGTCAAAAAAAGGCGCTACACTGTGACTCCGCGAAGGATTATAAACACAGGAAATAAGTAATTTGGAATTATTATCAAACAAGCCCACGTTCAGTAACTCAGACGATAAGTTGCCACTATTAATAATTCTAGAGTTAAGACTAGACTTACAGTATACAGCCACTCCTCCACCTCTTCTACCAATCCTCTTATTACGATAAAGCTTATATCCCTCTATACCATACATCTGATCAGAGAACTCTTTCTTAAACCATGTTTCCGATATGCAAATAATATCCACAGCAGAGTTAACAAAAACGTGTCTAATATAATCAAGTTTAAGCACTTCTGGCATTAAAGTGAACAACATTAAATCAATTTGATTGTGCACAAAGAACATTCAACATAGTCCTATAATAATCAGCACCATTAAACCCACCATCAGAGCCTGACAAAAGTCAGTAAACAGGTGCCAACTCCAAACAATACACTTACAGCTACATTTCTTGTATTCTTAGCCGGACCAGACATTTTTATTAAGATTCAATAGGCGCAAAAAATATATGTAAGTGTCTAATCCACAAAATCAGGAACAATGATAAAAAAAATATCAAAGCTCACAATGTAAAATAAAATGCAAAAACCCGAGCTTAGATGCGGTCGCTGAAAAGCACGTCCACTCACAATGACATTCGAACAAATTTAATGCCTCAATCAGGTTGTTGGGTGAACCGTTGATGTTCTTGCTGCAGGGCGAGCGTTGGAACATAGAACGGGTCCTCTTCCTCACGGGTCGGTGACTTCCTTCATTCTTACCGGAGATACGGGCTTGGTTTTACACGTAAGCGATTCTTTGGACTTGTGTCGTTTTGATGTGTCTTGTTTTGATTAATTTAGCTTTGATTTGCCTTCCTTTCATTTGCGTCGTTTTCATGTGTGTTTTTTTAATTTGCATTTGCGTTGGTTTCATTTGCGTTCTATTTCATTTACTATCTTATGCGAATATAAACGATCTAATCCTACCAAATCAGCTGCACCGATTGCTTCATGGACTTTGCAGAAGAAGTGGGCGTCCAACAGTTAGGCATGAGGTGCACGCTTCTCAAACCATGATACCTTAAGTTCGGAATAAAAGTATGCTTTGGTTCCGTATACAACAGTATTTCACGTACTAGACGCCCAATTAAGTTTGTAACGTTTGTTTTGGTCTGTATTTAATTCATTAATTTTTGTTCCTACGAGGGTTAGCGAAGGGATTGGTCCACCCTTTAACCGGCAGGTTACAATGGGAGGTTACAATGGCTTGACTGAATATTTTCTTGGTACATTTCTTTTCGACTTTTCTCTTAATTTTCTTAAGAGTCTTACTCATCGTGCTCCCCATACGGAATTTTACTTCAGCTTCCATCGCGTTTGTAACCAATTGACGTTTAATCGTTCACTGAATTTGCTGTCTTTTGATTTTACTCTCTGCCACGCCCTTTCAATTAATACTTTATCTACTTCGTGACGCTTATTAAAATCTTGTGTTTTATCATAAGCAATATCGTGCTCTCTACATGCGGTGTCAGTAGTATAAATGTGTGTAAGAGAGAGACAGTGGGCGTAACGTGTGTAAACGGAGTTACCAGATTTGGGTTTTTTTGGTGGGGTTGCCAGATCGAGGGATTTTGTGGGCGTTCTTGCCAGATCGAGGGATTTTGTCGATGGAATTTTTGTGGGGATTTTTTGTAGGGATTTGGGGACTTTTTGTGGGGATTTGGAGACTTTCCGTGGAGTTTTCCGGGATTTTCAGATGGCAACCCTGGCGGCTGGAGCTGAAGATTGAAGGCTGTTGGTCGGTCGGACTGACGGTCGGTTGGGGAGCTGGTCAGGAAGCAGAGAGAGTAAGAAGGAGAGAGCTACAGGAGGGGAGCGACGTGCGTTATGATGTGTGAGTATTGGGAGACCATAAGTAGCAAGAGTTAGTGTGAATAATCGTGGTCTTTGTTCGTTTTGTTTATTGGAGAAGACGAACTGTGGCTTGTGTCGTGCATAGGGTTGGTGAGTGGAGTTATTCTTTAGTAAATTTAGGAAGTATGCTGTTGTAGTTGTTGTTGTTGTTGTTGTTGCTGTAGTTTTAATGTTTGCATTTAAGATGCAGAGCTTAGAAAATGTGTGTGCTCGCGGGTGGCAGCTTGCTAAGCAGAGGCTGCCTAAGCTGCGTAAGCAGGAGTAGTGTTGCAGTTGTTGCTGTTTATTTAATTGTTTTTCTTTTTAGACGCTGCCTCAGAAATTCAGGGTTTTGCGATTCACTGAAAATCGCAACCTTAAACGCCATGTTTTAAATAAACATGCTTAAGAGCAAGCATTCGATTGCAATGAATGCAACATTAAATTTACCCGACGCGATAACTTCGAAAAACATTAAAATTGATTTCATCCACAACCAAGCAGAAATGTGCTCTACATATTCATAATGAAAAACTTTGCAATTGGTTTCGATTGCAATGAGAAGATTGCAATTGAAGAAAGATTGGAATTATCACATTAGGACCAATAAACATAAAAAAAATTCTGGCATCCCGATTAATGAGCACTTTAAAACAATAAAGTCAGTATTCAATGGAAGGATTGAAACGCTTATGCTCGAAAACGACAACAAGGGTTTGCTGGTTCCAGAAAGGTTTTTTACGGTTAACAAAGGCATCATTATAAAAGCTCTGGAAGATTTACTCGAAAAGCACTTGGGCTATAAATTCAATTAAGAGATATTTTGTGAGTATGTGAAAATCAGTAGTAAAGAAGATATGGTTGTGGATATAAAATCGTTCCAAACCAAAATGGCTTTAATCCAGATAAGGGAAGATATCGAAAGCAGCTACAATAATATGATTTATAAGATTTGCAAGAAAATGTCTTAGTTTCAGGAATGGGACAGTGGCTGGTCTCTCGTAGGGATATGTCACCTGGAATTCAATATTAATCAATATCAGCCAATAAGGGGATCGCTATAAGAAAAATATTTGTTATTTGTTAAATTCAGTTTACAAACAAAATAATAAACTAAAATATAAATATCGATATTAAGCAAAACAACTGTTAGATATAGGAAATTGTATGAATAAATTTGAATATAAAAGCACTGTTGAAAGGACACATAGTTAAAAGGATAAACAAACAGTAAATTTGGATAAGTTGACTTGATATCCTAGAAATTCAGGTTTTTGTGAATTTACCTGCATTAAACCATTTCCTTTGTATGTCGTTCATGATTCTTTATCATTGGTTAGTGCTTTTACAATATGCATAACCTTGGTATCATTCTGATGAATATTTCGTTTTTTCAAAAATTCAGGTTTTTGTGAATTTACTTGCATTAAACCATTTCCTTTGAATATCGTTGATGATTATTTATTATTGGTTAGTGATTTTACAATATGCATAACCTTAGTGTCATTCTGATGAATATTTCGGCGCTGAACTCTTCTCGGTTATTCTGTTTAATTTGTTTACTACATTTTGGAACCTTTTATTTTGATTCCTATGAGTGAAATTCTCATCTCACAGTGTAAACCATTGACTTGGACACCTGCTTTATATTATATAAAATTCATGAAAGTTGGTATAAAATATTCTGCAATAACCGTGAGTGCAAATTGAATACTTCTATCGAGCGCTTGATCTGCTGCTCGATATGCGAGGACTTTTATCACGTGAAATGTTTCGGCCTGACGGGAAGAATTGCCGATAAAATTGGTGCTGAAGGTGGCCTCCACTGGTCATGTGGAAATTGTAAAGCACATGACGTTGAAATAATAGCTTTACTGCGTCAAGTTCGGTCGAACTTTCGTGATTTGAACCGTGACTTTGCTGCGCTAAAAAATGAACTCGATAAGTATGAACAATCCTTTAAGAAATTTAAGCGGCTCCATGCAGCATCGCCTAAGCGAAAGCGTCAGTTAAAAAGACAGAAACTCTAATGTGCGAAGTTTGGGCAACCCACTGTCTAGCTTACCTCGGTGTGTTGAGAGCACTCCGGCTCTCATAAACTTACTTAGTCCTGCTACTAAGTCGATTGAAGATAGTGTTGGCTTATCCGCGGGTCCGATTGATATAAACAATAAAGATCTAAATTTGGTCATTAATGATGAAGCTTCAAACCATCCGGTCCTACCTATGTAGCAACGGAGGTAAATTCGAGACCATCCGGTCCTACCTATGTAGCAACGGAGGTGAATTCTATCTCGGGCGCACCTGCTGAAGGAAGTAGTACAGATTTACGCCGGACACAACTCCAGAAGATATCCAAGACTATATTTGTTCTCAGTATTCATATTTCAATATTCATATACCGGATCACTTACTTGACCGAGTCTTGGATCCTAAATTTTGGCCACATAATGCCGTTGTACATGAATATGCTTATAGACCGAAAAGAAACCACGGTAGTACTGTAGCCCAAACGCAGCGTGCTGCTACAAAGAACTAAATCTGTATTCCACTGGTATTTTTTATCAAAATGTCAGAGGAATCAACACTAAGCTTACCGATTCTACTAAAAAGCCTAGATCCTGAATACAACATTATCGCCTTCACGGAATCATGGCTTAGACCTGACACTCTAAATTCAGAAATTTTCTAGAATAATTATGTGGTTTATCGGAGATATCCAAATAGATCATTAACTTGCTTGAGTAGAGGTGGCGGTGTACTAATTGCTGTTGCATCTAATTGCTACTCTACTGAGATTGTTTTGGAAGAAGCCTTGGATATTGATTTTTGCTTTGTGTATGTCAAACTTGCAAGCATTGGCCTCTATATATGCTGTTCGTATATTCTACTGAATGTTGTAAACTATAAAGCCACGGTTAGTTTAAATTTATATATAAATAAATAAATAATTAGGTGTTTGAGGGTGTATGTTATGGTGAAGTGGTGTGAACGTTCTTTTATTAGTTTAATATTCATCTTCAGTGTCTTCAATCAGCTGTAACAGTCAGTTATCAAGGTTATGTGTATCAACTATCAAATCAGATCAGATGGGATTAGATCTGGTATATCAGCTATCAGATCAGATCAGGTGCAACAGCTATCAGCTATTAGATCAGATCAGTTCAAAGGCTGTTTGCATACTAGTATGAAAGTGCCGTGGTGCTTTCATTTATAGTTGCATGTAAATATTAAAGCCTTTTCTTTATAACATCCTTCATCAATCGGATCGTCTGGTGAATATTCTGAGGTATCGAATTTTAAATTGATATGGACTGTGCTATGGTGTTTTTATATTCAAATTTTCATGCAATTTTTTAAATCTAACAGTTGTTTTGCTTAATATCGAAATTTATATTTTAGTTTATTATTTTGTTTGTAAATTGAATTTAATAAATAACACGTATTTTTCTTATAGCGATTCCCTTATTGGCTGATATTGATTAGTATTGAACTCCAGGTGACATATCCTTACGGAAGACCAGCCTCTGTCTCTTTCCTGAAACTAAGACATTTTCTTGAAAATGTGATAAATCATATTATTGTAGCTGCTTTCGATATCTTCCCTAATCTGGATTAAAGCCATTTTCTTTTGGAACGATTTTACATCCACAACCATATCTTCTTCACTACTCATTTTCACATACTCACAAAATATCTCTAAATTTAATTTAGAGATAAGTGATCCCAAGCTCAAGTGATTTTCGAGTAAATCTTCCAGAGCTTTTATAATGATGCCTTTGTTAACTGTAAAGAACCTTTCTGGAACCAGCAAACCCTTGTTCTTGTTTTTGAGCATAAGAGTTTCAATCCTTCCATTAAAAGCTGACTTCATTGTTTTAAAGTGCACATTAATCGGGATGCCAGAATTTTTTTAATGTTTAATGGTCCTAATGTGATAATTCCAGTGTTTCTTCAAAACGTTCTCATTGCAATCGGAACAAATTGAAAAGTTTTCATTATGAATATGTTTTACTGCTCCAGCATAGCTTCTGCTTGGTTGTGGAGCAATCGAATGTTTGCTTTTCAGCATTTTTGTTTAAAACATGGCGTTTAAGTTTGCGATTTTCGGTGAAACGAACACCACACTCACTGCAAATGAATCCTTCCATTTTTAAAAGACTTAACTGAAGGTATCGTTATTGTTGATGATGATTACTATATGATGATAAAATATTAATGAAGTAGATTTCACTTCAGTCTTCTTAAAAATTTTAGTGTACTTTTATAACTTGAAGTTTTAGTTTTACTCATTAATTTACTCTTTGTGAATTTTCTGGGTTTTAGTTTTCTTTTTTTTGTTTTTTTTTATGGTAGATGAAACTAAGCTCAGGGGATGCCCCATATCCATGCAAAGAATTTGTTGATTCCGATGGTATGACAGATTAGAGGGAGTAGTGACGGTATACACTTCGCTTAAAGGTTTCGACGCTGTAAGTGGGCGGGAAGACATGCGCAAGGAGACTATTCCACAATATAATGACGCAACCGAAAACCGAATTCTCACGGTAATGCGTGGTTCGTTGGCATGGAATCGCGACATTAAAGGGGTGCATTCCTCTGCTCAGCGCATCCCAATTAGCCTTTTCATAAAGCCACACTGTCCGCTTCAGAGCTGGCTGATGAGCGGATTGAAGACTAGAATATGGGAAGGGAGCTTAAATTGTAGCGTGGTCCGAATTATCAAGAAGTGCAAGAACGTTCACATCGTACTAGCTGTAGTGTGAAGTCAGAAAGAGGTCCAGAATATTTTGGTTTTTCCAGAATCCCCATCAACGCAGGGAAAGTGCGTTGGTTCCTTCACTAATTGAGTCAAAGTATTAGATTCATCAATTTAATCTACATACAAACCCTCACGTGTTGTGTGACTCGAATGACGTAGCCAATTGGAATGAACATTGAAATCAGCAGCAACAACAATTTCACTGTTCGGATGCGATTCCAGAATTTTAGAAATCGAATCAGAGAGACTGTCCAGTTTATCAAAAGTTATCAGACTCCTTATACCTGGACTTCTATAAATGAAACAAAAGTGCAGGATGTGCAAGTGGATTTTGAACTTAACCCGCATGGAGCTAAATTTAGCATCCGTCGTGCAAAGGTGTTGCTGACACTGGTACGCAACATGTGTGGTAAAAACAATGGCAGTAAATGGTACCCAGGCATGTGAAAATCCAGTGGATCTGCACCCTCAGACACCTGGGTCTCACTTAGTGCCATTACATGCGGTTGGTGGGTACAAATATGCGAATAGACTGCGAAAGAATTCGCCCTCAAGCCACGTACATCAGCGGAATCCATGTGGAATTTTGTCATCGCCACCCACTGTAAGGAAGTGTAAGGTCAGCCGTACAAGCGGCCACGCGTACGTCGCAAGCAAAGCAAAACGCGACAAGGCAAGTGTTATGCCTTTAACTTGCCGCGCTTCAGCCCACGGTGCACTCACAGCTGCATGCACACCTAACGGGACCAGAAAGAAGGAGGAGGAGTGAAAACAAACGAAATGCTGAGCTTTACTACGGAGAGCATAAACAAGCCCCTCGCATGGTTCTCTGCGTCCCGTTTGATTGTCTATTTATTATTTTTATTGTTGATCAAATTTTATTTATTTGTTATTGAGTTAATTGTTATTAAGTAGTTCACTATTGTTTTGTTTGTTAAAAAAGTGCTTCGCGGCGTGGATGATAATTGTTTTACACTATTGCTTAAGTTTTATTTGCGCGAACGCTAATTTAAAAAAAAATTGGCGGGCGCACCATCCGCCTCCGTCTGCAGTCACATCACAACCAACCATTTTTGTATAGAATATATATTTTTATACAATTATCTACAAGAAGCTCGGCAAATAGAGGTAAGAAAAATGCGCGCGTCTTCAGCATTGGTCGCTGTTTGTTTTCACAGCTTAAACAAATACACAAAAATAATAGTTTACTGTTTAACAGTTTACGAACTGATTTTTTTTTTATTTACAAATCAGCTGTGTATTAGTTTTGCCATAAAAAAAAAGTAGTTCACAATTGATAACAAGTATTCATAATTGCATAATTTGCAATCTCGTGTAAATAAGATTGTGAACTGCCCTAATATGTGTACACATAATGTACTTGCACATATTGTGCACGTATTTGCCGTGTGGAAGGCTTTTAGCAGATATTGAGGACTGCAAAAGGCTGAAGCCGAAAGCCTTTCATTCTAAAAGACTGCAATTAGGGAAAACTCTGAAAGTCTGTCAGCAAACTAGGGACTGCAAATGATCGAAGCCGCAACCTCCCACTCGAAAGTGAGACCTGCAATTGGAACGAACCCGGAAAGCTTCTCAGCAAGCTGAGGGCTGCAAATGGTCGAGGCCGAAAGCCTCCCACCCGAAAATGAGAACTGCAGTTGGGCAGAAGTCGGAAATCCTCTCCGCCAGCTGAGGACTGCAAAGGGCCAAAGCCAAAAGTCTCAAACTCGAAAGTGATAATTGCCGTTAGGCATGACCTAGAAAGCCTCTTAGCGCAAATACTGAGGACTGAAAGTTGGGTAACCACGACTTAGGCAGATCTGATTATAAAATGGAGCCTTCCAAAGTCAAAGATTTCGTACTGGACACCAGGTCGCCACCGAACTAGGACGGATTTCTGTTGTTGGCAAAAATTAACCTAAGTTCTCAAATGGCAGACTATTAATCCACTTGAGGTGTTGGATAGTTTCTTACACGCAGGAGGTCTGCTGATGTGGTGACAACTCGCGTCTTATTTGTACTTTTTGCGCAAACAACTTGCGAATTATGGGACGAAGCGACTGGTCAGTAGCACAAAATGCACTACAGGGGGTGATGCTATTTTTAGCAATTACAGTAGGACCCCGTAAAGTGTGGCAACAGTCGTCTGTATAATATTTAAACTATAATTTTAATTAGTACTCGTGTATACATAATAATGAATTGGGAATATTTGAAAAATATTGCAAAAATTATTATTACTTTTAGAGTTTTGAATAAAATAAAATAAAATATATTTAATATTCAACAGTACTAAATAAAATATTACCTGAAACGTTATACTCTTTCTTTGTAACAGGATGAAAACAAAGAGAGGTTAATTGATAAAAAAGGTTTTTATATATCTTTCGATGACGACATACCCACACGCCCAAAGCCACCACTCCGAACTAAGCGTTTACCCAGGAAGAAGAGCTTTGAAGATAATGCTAATCACAAGTTGAATCGAGAATCAGTCAGTACACCTAAAAGGAACTTGTATGAAAATGGTAAGTCTATTAATAATAAGTCCATTACATAATAACAATTAAAAGTGTTGTCTTCGGCCTGGCCGAAATCTAAATACCCTACACCCGAGTAACTAAAAAAATTATAATTTCGCCACTTAACAACTTTTGCGTAAGTAGGCGGACCACGCCCATTTTTGGCAAACATTTTGCTAATGTCTCTAGACATTGCTGGATAGAATCACGTTTTAATATTTTAAACTGTTTATGGGATATACAAACTTTGAGTAACTTATAAGCTGACTTTTTCCAAAGCTTGCTCGTCGCTGCTCAGCTCAACATTATTATTATAGAAGGTTGTGGGATCTGCGAAGGTGCTGACGTTGCAGATCCCACGAAAAAGCCGTAGATATATCGTGAGCGTAATTTCGAGGGACCGTTTGCGCGTGCACTCAATAACTTGGAATGTTTTAATTTTGTTAACTATATATCATATTAGAAGAGTACCCGTCGTTGGTTGGCCTTTTATTTTTTAAAGAGCCATTTGTGTTATAACATAATTACACATATTCTTGAAATGTTCAGTCATAAGGACAATACTTTAGAGGCGCATATAATAGTGAATAATTGAACGTCATGAGTAGCCTGTAAGTTGCAACTGTATCTAAGTCTTGTAAGACATCCATTATTTGCTTGTTAAGTTTTTTTGCAGAGTCAGCTATCAGAGCGGTCTGCATTTGTGAAGAAACAGGAATTGTGCGTGAACTGCCTAAAATCTGGCAACATGGCACATCAATAAGTTGTGTCAAATGTAATAAAAGACATAATTCTCTTCTTCGTATTGTGATGACGCATTTTAAAGTGGAAAATACTACCACAAAGTTAGTAGGAAGGGGGAAAGAGGGAGTAGTGACGGTTTACACCTCGCTTAAAGGTTTCGACACTGTAAGTGGGTGGAAGACATGCGCAGGGAGACTATTCCACAATCTAACGACGCGACCGAAAAACGAATTCTCACGATAATGCGTGGTTCGTTAGGACAGAAACGTGTCATAAAAGGGGTGCACCACTCTGGAAAGCCGAGTAATTCTGCTAAATACCTGAACCGGAGGAATCAGGCTGGCTACTTCAGATGAACATTTACCATGAAAGAAACGGTAAAATAATGATACACACCCTACATCACGACGACGCTCCAAGGTTTCAATAGACCTGGATATCCTACTGTCCCCTATAAGTTTTAACGCGCGACTTTGGACACGGTGTAGAAGCTGAAGATATGTTCGCGAAGCTCCCGACCATATATGCGAATTGTACTCCATTTTAAAACGGATATACTATAGGTGGTGTAGATGCAACGAAGATCGGTTGGAGTGAAGTATTTCTTACACCGCCTAAGGAATCCTAAGCACTTGGCTGCTCCTTCCGACACGTAAAAAATGTGATCGTTCCAGCGAAGATCACATTGCATTGAGATGCCCAGAACATCAAGAGCCTCCGGCTCATTAATATGCACACCACCCATATTTAGAGGTGGGAAGTTGTCCTCCGCCAGACGTTTGTAGGTCAACAAATAGCATTGGGTCTTCCGCGCATTAAAATCGACCCGATTCGCTCGACCCCACTCATGGATTTTTTTGAGGTCAAATTGGAGTGTGTCATTTATAATTTTGCGTTTTCTAGTGATCTCCAGAATAGAAGGGCGCCTGGAGAATGAATATGAATGACAAATGCTGCTGTCATCAGCAAACGAGTAGACGGGGTGTCAATGACAGAAGGTCGTTGATGAAAAAGAGAAAAAGTGTCGGAGACAGCACTCTTTTAACAGCCCGCCTTCGAAAGTGCATCTCAGGCATAATATGAGACACACCATCGATGACGGGTGGTTGGCTACTCTCAGGAAAACAGCATTTTATTCTTTATTCTTTATTAACGATCAGAATGTACAATAAAAGTCCAGTTCTTTAATAGTACAATGAGAGTGACATTAAATGTATGCATTATAATGAATGAATTTGTAAACTAAACTATAAAAATTAAATTAAATTATATTAATTAACTAGTGCGAAATATAAAATATAAGGAAAAATATTAAGTGAAAAGGTTAAGTACTATATGAGGATAGAGAAAGAGGAGGTAAGCGTTCACGACTGCAGATATTGCGGTTGTGTTACATGCCAGTCTTTAAGTTTTAAAATATTGGCTAATTAGTCTCCTGAATATTCCCGTATTTAAACTACTTCTTATTACCCGTGGCAAATTATTCCACAGGCGAACTGTGTTTGCGAAAAACAGTCTCCGAGTATTCAAGTAATTATATTTGGGAGTTATTAGATTGTGGGTGCGGGTTGATTGACAGAACTGGAGCTTATCATACAGATACCTAGGCTTTCTGGTGTGAATGTCCATATATGAATAAGCAGTTACGGATATTGATATAATTTTGATAACTGCAGCCAAGTAAGAGGTTTCTATTCTGAGATAGGTGCTCGAAACGCCTTAGCCCGACTACATATCTTGTTAAATTGTGTATCAAAACGTCAACTTTATGACTCGAGGAAGAGTCAAGGTTACAGTACATTAAATCGGAATAGGTTGAGATAGGTATAATTAGCTGCATAACTAGTTTTCTTCTAATTTCGGCGGGAACGAATTTAGCAGTATAGCGTAAGTTACTGAGCACTGCATATGATTTGCTTACCATTTAGTTAACATGGTCGGTGCAGGTTAATGAGGAATTAATACAAATACCCAGGTTAGTAATTTTAGTTACAAGCTGCAATGCAATATTATCAAGATATATGACGGGAATACGGGAGTGGTCAATATAGTTCTTATATATGGGCAATACAAATGACTTAGAAGCATCAGCTTAGAAGCTGAAGATGATTAACCTTAGACCAGCGTACAATGCTATCCAAGTCCTCATTCAGTCTGAGACACAAATCATCAACAAGTCCGATGCGGTTCGACAAATACAGCTGCAGGTCGTCTGCATAAGCATGAATAAACCCATTGCGTACTTCAGAAAAGATGTCATTCAAAAATAAGGAGAACAATAGCGGTCCAAGGACAGAGCCTTGCGGGACTCCTGAACAAACGTGCTTAAAGTCAGAGTAGACATCAGAAATTTGGTAGCGATCAGACAGATAGGACCTTACTAGAGCGGTAGCCATTTTGGAAAAATTGTATAAGGTTCGCAGCTTGCTACACAAAGTTCCATGATTCACGCTGTCGAAGGCTTTGGAAAAGTCTAACAGACACAACAGGATTATATATTCTTTATCATAAGCTAGCCGTATGTCATCAGTTACTTTAAGCAGAGCAGTGGCGCAACTGTGCTTTTGACGATAACCAGATTGCAGTGGATTAAGAAGATTGTGATGGGAGATGTATTCATTTATTTGCTCTGCCATAATTGCCTCACAGATTTTAGACAACACTGACAAAATACTAATGGGACGAAAATCAGCAGGAACTTTTTGGGACGAATTCTTGGGTATGGGAATTACTGTAGCTAATTTCCAACTCATGGGGAAAGATGGAGACGTAAAAACGTGGTTAATAATACCGGTTATAGAAGAGAGTATGTATGGCAATATTATTTTAATAAATTTTATAGAGATAGCATCCTCTTAAACAGCTGTAGACTTTATAAGTCTTGTATGCCTTATTATGTCAGATGCAGTTACGCCACTAAACCAAAGAGACCGCAATCTTTACAGGTGTCACATATGTCACGAAAGTTATCAGGCAATGATCTATTGAGGAAGTATTCATTTAAAATATTCGGTGAGAGAGTACATGAGGGCTTATTTTTTGACCCAATACCGATACTTTTTAATCGTTGCCAAATTGTCCTGGGAGGTAATTTAGGATTTAGCTTGTATGAGTAATAGTCTTGCTTAGATTTTTGCTAAGTTACGAGCTCTTCTAT
>OV277348.1:28175433-28262933 GCA_922984085.1 Sicus ferrugineus | reverse complement strand
GTTGTATCTCAGATACATCTGATTGCATTGGCCTTCAGAGTGATTTATCTATTTTTCAAGATTGGTGTAGTTCAAATAACCTACATTTAAATATTAATAAGTGTTGCGTTATCTCATTCACAAAGAGTAAAAACTGTATTTTATTCGATTATAATTTAGTGAATCATCTGTTAATTCGTAAAGATGAAATTAGTGATTTGGGAGTAATTTTTGACTTTCAGCTGAACTTTGAATCGCATTATGACTATATTATTTCTAAATCATATTCCATGCTTGGGTTCACTAAAAGAAATACACAACATTTTAAGGACCCCATGACAATCAACTCACTGTACGTTTCTTTAGTTCGTAGTAAACTTGAATAGTTCGTAGTAAATTGCTCTATTGTGTGGAATCCATTTTATATGAATCATTCCAATTGTATAGAAAAAGTTCAAAAGATTTTGAGCAAATATGCGTTAAAAAAGTTACTTTGGCCAGACGCGCAGCTTCCTCCATATGATGCACGCCGTAAATTGCTTGGCTTACAATCCCTAAAAGATAGACGCAGTCTTTATTCATTGCTTTTTGCTTACAAAATTTTATCAGAGAAAATGAACTACTATATAGCGAGCTGTTTAATCTCTCCCGTCTTTATGACGCTCCCAGGAGTTTAAGGCAAAACTGCCTATTTGTTGAAAATGTTCATAGGACTAATTACGCTAATAATGAGTCAATAAATAGCTAGGTATTTACACTTATGTAACAGTTTTGCACTTATTATCAATTTTAATGTTAATGAGGTTAAATTTAGGTTAAATTTATTTACTCTTTTTAATTAGTATGTAAGAATAGTCTGTTAGATTTTATGTCGGTAGATGAAATAAATAAATAAATAAATAAATTATGGTCAATAAATAGACAAGGGAAAATAATTAACTAATATGCCATTTATTTCGTCTTCAACTGCAACTTGAATTTTTTTTTTGTGACAACCGCTAAGGGGTCACCAAGGCATACACTTCATCTGGGCATCAATTATAAAAGCAAACAAAATAACTAACTGAAAATAACTAAAATATGACACGTCCTAATCTACGAGTAATTATTTATTATAATTTCAGAACACAATTACGCATGAAAGACTGATTTTGCAATTTCACTACACGGAATGGTATTCGCACACTTGCCCATTCTCCAATGCATTATTGGAATTTCGAAGGAGAATCAGATCCGTAGTTGGCAACATCATAAAAGAGGGAAACACAAACGGACCAATGCTAGTTCATTGCAGGTACATATGAGAATATAAACTTAGAACAATAAAAACCTGAAAAACTAATTACTGAGTATTTTACGCTTGGAATACAATTTTTAAACATACGTTCGAAACAGGGTTCATATATTGTAGATTTGCATCCTTTCGGTAAAACCGTATCCCTTTCGGTCACTTTGTTGTAAATTTTGAGTTTTTAGTTCACATATTGTTGCTGCCAAAAGGCGTACAACGCCATTCAGCGGGGAATATTCCAAACCCTATATATAGCCTATTTCGTTATAAAAATACCTTATGATATATAGATTTAACAATTTCTCTTAGATTTTCATTCTGTGGCGGTGGTATGTTCTTAATTTCAATGTTGTTGCTCAATTGTTGTTGTTCAAGTTTATTTGCTCTTTCATGCTATTAATTTCTTGATCTTTTTCTTTATTTTCATTTATTAACTCTTCTTTAACTAAAATACCCATGAAAGTATTGTGTTTTTCTAACTTTTTATTGATTCCGTCAAATCGTTATGACACAATATTGCCGAAATCGGTTATGCTCTTAAATTCTGCTTTCATGTTTCCTAATTCTGCCACCATCGTGGTAGTATTTATGTTCGTTGAATATTGCATGCTGGTTTGTGTGCTTTCTTTGTAATCTCCTATCGGTTCCGCTTATATGGCTGAATTTCTGAACAATAAGAACATATTTTCTTTAATAAACTGTTGGGAAAAGAATTTCATAGCTTGACAGCGTTGATAAAGAACAATCTTGATGAATTAAGCAATTTGGAAGCAGTAGAACACTTCTCTGGGAATGCGCAAATCACTATTTATCTCATAAGTAAATAGAGATCTTTGTATAAATAAGCTTGTGTAGAAATATACATTTTCTAGCATTGAGTTAACTAATAATATCACATCCGAGTATATCATGCTTATACTCGTGCTCTCTCAAATGTTCAAAATAGCGGATACCATAAACATAATTTGTGTAATTGTTAACGGCACTAAAGTAAGTTATATGAGGGATGAGTAAATTATATGAGGGGAAAATAAGCTGAATAACAAGTTAATTCCTGACCTCCAGCGGCGTGAATACTACTGAAGGTTTAAGATTATGCAATACCAGATACATTTTACGGACAAGATAATTAATATGATCAGGACAAATATTTACATTTGGAATTGATCCTATAACCAAGATTAACTATTTTATCACAGATCTTTAATTTATGATTGCCCAAATAAGCATACGAAAAGACGCAAAAATAAACTGGTTCCTTCGAAATAGGAAGCACAATGGTTTTGGACGGATTAAGCATGAGATGGTTTTTATTAGCCTAAAGAAAAATTAAATTTAAGTCCTTATTCACCTTAAAAACAAGATCCTCTTTAAGATTACTACTATTTGAGACATATATTTGGATATCATCTGTATAAGCATGAATAGACATGCAAGTCGAAAATATATTTATAACATAAAGGTTCCAAAACGGAGGCTTGTGGTAACTATACGTAAGCCTCAATTGCGGAAAGCCACTGGCACCTTTGAATTTTTGCGTTCTATTCGATAAATAGCTCTTAAGAAGGCAAACAGCGCTATCAGAGAAAGTAAAAAAAATATTTAAGTTTCAAGCAGAGTAGCATGGGATTCACCATGTCAAATTCCTTCGAAAAATCAAGCAAAAGTAGTAGGGATATGTATGTTCTAATTCACAACAACAACAACATCCTCATTTGTTGAGGATGTTGTTGTTGTGAAAAAAAGCATACATCCTCATTTGAAAATGAGGATTAATCCTCACAACAACAACAACAGGTAAAAGCAACAACCTCACAACGACAACAACAACAGGTAAAAGCATACAGCCTCACAACAACAACAAAAACAGGTAAAAGCATACATCCTCACAACAACAACAACAACAACAACAACAACAACTTCACAGAGTGGCCAGATCGAGGATTTTGGTGGACACAGTGGCCAGATCGAAGATTTTGGTAGACAGAGTGGCCAGATCGAGGATTTTGGTGGACAGAGTGGCCAGATTGATTTTTAATTTTTTTTTTAATTTTTTTTAAATTTTTTTTTAATTTTTTTTTAATTTTTTGTTAAATTTTTTTTTTCAACATTTTTTTTTCAAATTTTTTTTTTTCAAAATTTTTTTTTAAACTTTTTCCAAATTTTTTTTTAAACTTTTTTTTAAAGGTTTTTTTTAAATTTTTTTTATGGGGGGAATTTTTGTGATTTTTTTTGTGGCAACCCTGGTGGTCGGGTCAGGTGGCTACCCTGGTCTGGAAGACGGACAGACGGCTAACGGACTGGTGGCTGGCGGGTGACGGTCGCGGTGGCAGCACGCTAAGCAGAGGCTTCCTAAGCAGAAGCTGCGTAAGCAGAAGTAGTTGTTTTTTATATTTTTTATTTTTGCTTCGTTTTTGAGACGCTGCCCCAGAAGTATAGTAAAACTTAATGTAAACATTAAGGGAGCGGTTCAAGCTGTGGCTCGATTCCACCGTCTGAAGCGCGGAGTTGTTATTAAAATATTAAGAAATATGAAACTCGCCTTATTGTTCATCTTGTTGTTGTTGTTGTTGTAGTTTTTATTTAAATGCTTGGTTTCGAATTGTACCTTGACTCGAATTTGTCAGGAATGAAATTAATGTAAACATTTTCGAAAAATGTGAGAAAATTACGCGGAACTGAATTGAACATGATCGAACACAGAATAAAATCGAACACTTTATAAAATAATGTAATAGAACAAATAGAATTCAGTCAACAATCAACTATTAACTACTATAAACAAGATGAATCACGTAAACATGACAACATTTTTAACTCGAGTTCATGAGTTTTTAGTAACTCACAGAGAAAATATACTGGAAGAGCATTTTAATTACATTTTAACAGGCTATACAAAACTAACTAAATACAAAGATGCCTTTGCGATTGTCTCCAAATATGGATATCATTATACTACATGTTGCTGGTCTTCTAGTGAAACTGTGGATGGACCAGACACCTGCGCTTGCTGCACTATAAATTTAACTATTACCAGAATAAATAAATTGATAACATTTTATACAAGAATCTATAAATAAAAAGTGTCATATGTATAAAATTATTTTTATTTATTTATTTATTTTTATTAAAATCTTTTTGACAATTTGTAAAATATGTTTCGAGTAGTGGTTGCGATTGAGGAAAGTCGACCTGAACCTCCAAGCGAAAAACTTCTTCCAACAGTTTTATTAAATAATAGTTGCCATTGCTGAATTCTGCTATGGTCGCATCACCTATATGGTTGAATTTTTGTGGTAGGAAAACAACGCAATCTTCCAGCTCCATTAGTATGCGATCCCCAAACATTGTTGTTGTTCTGCGAAAATTTTTTATAATGTAGAATATGCTGGGTTCCATATCCTTGACATGAAGGATATTTTTCTGGTTGGAGTTCTTTTGATTGAAGTCCTTCACAGCAGCGAACGAGAGAGAAAAGACACTTTGTTGGAGCTGATTCATTTTACTAATATTATTTTAACTTTTTATAACAAATTATTTTATCAATTTTTTTTAACGTTGACTGCACCTGACTAAAGTTATACAAAGACTGAATATCTGGAACTAAAATCTAGTATTTATATAACGACTACATAAACAGCGTGGAATATGTTGTTTTCATAAGTACAGTACTCTTAAAAGTATATAAAAATATTTGAGAAATTTATCTTCACCACCAACATATTTTCAATAACGTCCAAATTCAACACACAATATAAACACTTATTTATTCCTATTAAAAGGTTTAATAAAAAGTATATAGTATATATATATATTTTTTATTTATTATTTAACATATAAAGAAATTTTAGACATAGATGACCACAGTTATATGAATTATAGTCTTGATGTTGAGTGTAGTTGTAACGTACTCCTTCTCCCAAATAATTTATTATTTCATGTGGTGGTTGCAAGTTTCCAAAGCTATCAAAATATTCTTTGCAGTACTTATCTTTATAATATGTCACCCAATGAGTACCGGGGCCCTTTGATGTATCCAGATTAACAATTCCACATTCTTGTTGACGAGGTCGTTTCGGGAGACTGTCTCGCATAAAAATACCTCTGAAATGTGGTAGATTCTTTGCATGTTTCATCAAGTCGACGTTTGTGAGGGCTCTTTTGGGTAGATTCTTTAAAAGTTTTTTGGTTGTGGACTATAGTCCTCACAAACGTCGGTTTATATTATAATATAAACCCAATCCTTTTCTGTATGTTTTCAAGTATAAGCCTTTTCCCATGGCGATGGCTTCCATGTCTTATTATGTCAATTCGCTTCCTCCAATTGTTGTCGAGCGGCTTTTGTATCATTAATTGCTTTTGCGATTGAAGCTCCTCCAGATGCTAAGCCTCCAATAGCTCCCAGAGCAGTTAAAATGGGTACTAATGGTAGAAACCCTCCTACTTTAGGAACGGGTATAACGCGTGGAGTGTTAACCATCGACTTCTTCCGTCCGAAAGAGTTTTTTACAACCTTTTGTGCGATTTTTATAGCACTGGGAATATCTTCTGGTTTTCGTTGTTTAATGATTTTCACTGCGGTTTTAACCGCTTGAATAAATATTTTCTTGCTACATTTCTTTTTAACTTTTCTCTTAATTTTCTTAAGTGTTTTATTCATCGTGTTCCCCATGCCGAATTTTACTTTAGCTTTCATCGCGTTTGTAACTAAGTATGCGTTTATTCGCTCACTAAATTTGCTATCTTTTGATTTTACTCTCTGCCACGCCCTTTCAGCTAATATTTTATCTGCTTCGTGACGCTTATTCAAGTCTCGAGTTTTATCATAAGCAATATCGTGCTCTCTGCATGCAGCGCTCAGTGGATTGATTCCCTTATCGCCTCTTGCCAAGCGTTCTGTTAGTTTAGTTCCTGGACCACAAAATTGATAATTCGGTAAATGAAGTTCAATTGGCAGAGAATTTATAACACTATTTAATAAACCTCTTCCGGTTACTGATTGTTTAGAACTGATATGTTTCTTATAAATTATACCCATTTTATATCTTTTCATCTACTCGTACTGAATGAAAATGTATATAAATGTGTGGTTATTACATATTTATATTAATTGTTAAAATGCGTTTCATTAAACAAGACAGAAATATAATAATAAAGAATATGGATCTAGTAACTAATAATGTTTCCAAATCAAGACACAGTTTCCTGTTACCACATTTAATAAGATGTCTCATTGTTGGGCCTTCGAATTGTGGAAAGACCAACGTTATGTTAAGTTTAATAGAAAGTCCGAATGGACTAAAATCCGCAAATATATACTTATACTCAAAGTCATTGTATCAACCAAAATATGAATATTTAAAGCAATTTATTATTTACTTATACTCTAGTCATACAATGACTTTGAGTATAAGTATATATCCAATTCGAAATATTGGATTATTTACATTTTAGGAAAACGAACAAGTCCTCAAACCAGATGTTCATCGATTGTTTTTATTTATGTCAAACATACTATATACATGAATTCCTAAGCATTTAGTACGTGATAATGCTAACATGATTATTGTATTCAGACAAGATGAAATGAATTTGAAACACATATACAATGATCATGTGGGAACAGACATGACTTTTGGAAAGTTTTTAAATATATGTAGAGAATGTTGGAAAGATAAATATGGATTTCTGGTAATCAGCAAAGATGAACCGATTGATAAAGGACGTTATAGAAAAGGCTTTGATATTTACATCCAACTGTAAATAAAAGCACTCCCGATAATTTCATATTAGTATGCAAACAGTCTTTGAACTGATCTTATAGCTGATACACCTGATCTGATAGCTGATATACCGGATCCGATAGCTAATACACCTGATCTGAGCTGATATAACCGATTATAAGAATGAATGAAAAAATATTAAAGGCTTGGTAAAAACCAGACGTATTTTGAAACAGAAATTTCGGAACTTAAAACTGACTAAAGGAGATGTAGAAAATCAAATAGAAGAGTCACTTAAGCCAATCACAAAACATCTAAAGGAATTAGTTCGAAACACTGCAACAACAACAATAAATCCTAATAAGAATGACTCTCACTTTACATATGATGAGATACCACTCAGACTAAAAACAAGTACCCCACACAAAGCAAAGAAAGAGATTGATTTTACAGACGAAGCTCTTACCAAGAGTAATGAAGACGGTACCTTTTTCTCTCAAATGGATGATACAGATGATGCAAACAAATCAAGAAAATTCCATCAACAAATTCTGTCACAATTAGAGCAACAAAATTAGCTGGACACCGCATATGGACCGAACAGAGGATCGAATGGTGAATGGAGGTTAGGAAATAGCGCTTTGGAAATGCATGGTGATAAAATATTCATCTCAGACAAACTTTTTGGAACCTCAACCCCTACTTCTTTCAGCCTTACACCCGGTCTCTTTGAATTATTGTTTTACAAGACACCATCAAAGTATGACGAAGAAGATCTACAAGTTTACAGAACAATTCTAATCAATACTAATGCTTACAAACGTAACTATAATGAAAATGAACAAATTAAGGGAACCAAGGCTTTCAAGTATACCAATATCATAAAAGGATTAATCAGTGATAAATCTTTGCTGTCCACACCGCTTCAACATAGAAAAGGAACCGGATTGATGAAAGTAAAAGCCTAATTATATCCTCAAAGCCTAAATTATTTTTGGGATGATCCGAATGAATTAGTAGATAGATTGAGACTTTTATTATAATCACAATCAGCTGGACATAACAATCACACCAACGAAATTATTTCCATCATTGAGGAATTAATGATGTATAATAGAGTTGTAAGCATATTTGAAAATGAGTGTCGACAAGTTCGATCGTTATTAAAACATTAAGTAATAAAAGAAAGAGAAATATATCAAAAGTGTTGGGTTTCAGTCTAGATAATGATAACAACTTAAATATCCGCTGGAAGCGTTTAAAGAATGTTGGCACACCTATTGATGGTTATGACGCAGTAACCAAGTCTTTTGTGGAAGATAATATGAAACAGATTGAGTCAATAGCAACGTCTTTTGTGAAAGATAGTATGAATCACATGGATTCAGAATTTAAAAAAAAAGCACTAAAGGAAAAAATTGATAAAGAATTTGAAGTAGTTCACGTAAAGATTAATGATGCTGAAACATACATCGAAAGTAGATTCAAGATTATACAAAATATATTAGTGAACAAATTGCTCGAATAGAAAATTACCTCTTTCAACAAGTACTAAGACCTAAATCTGCAGTTGAATTGGAGAAAAAAATTCTACAAGAAATGCCAAAATGAGTAAAAAGCGGGGTTTAGTAGAGGAGCTTCACACTCAAGCTCGAAAAAATTTTAAACGAAGACGTGTAATCACTGAAGTGATCGACGACCTCTGGCAAGTGGATTTTATTGAAATGGGAAGTTATTCCACGGATAACAATGGATTTAATTTCCTTCTCACCGTAATAGGTACATTTTCAAAACTCGCCTGGGCTATGCCTTTAAAATCTAGAACATCCGCTGATGTAACCAAAGCTATGGAAACGATATTCAATTTAGGTCGGATACCGAGAAATTTACAAACCGATGATGGTAAAGAATTCTTTAATCGACAATTTCAAAATTTAGTGAGGAAATTCCATGTCAACCATTATTCTACGTATAGTGTTTTAAAGGCGTCAATTGTTGAGCGTTTCTATAGGACACTAAAGCAGATGATGTGGAAGGAATTCAGTTATCATGGATCGTATCGATGGATTGATAATTATAAAAATTTGATCGACAAATATAATAAGAAAAAGCATAGAACGATAAATATGGCTCCAATTGATGTGAATCCGTCTAATGAAAGGTTGTTATTAAAGACTGCCTACAATAATCTGAAAATATTTACAAGGTCAAAATTCCGCATAGGAGATTATCTGCGCATCAGTAAACATAAACATATATTCGAAAAAGGCTATACGCCGAATTGGACTACAGAGATTTTTTAAATTAAAAAATTAAGAACTACAAACCCCACAACGTATATTCTTGAAGACTACCAGGGAAATGCAATTAGAGGGGGATTCTACGAAACTGAACTACTGAAAACAAAATATCCCAACACCTACCTCGTGGAGAAAGTTCTTAAAACAAGAGGAAGCAAATTTTTCGTCAAGTGGTTAGGATTTTCGAATGAACATAATTCTTGGATCGATAGTAATGAAATCTTGTAAAATATATGTAAATAAATTTCTGGTATAAAAAGATTGTTTGCGTGTGTTTTCATTTCATTAGTTAATCAACATTCAAGATGTCAATAACTCTCACTTTAAGTGGAAACAAAATCCAATTTATCAGCTGATTATTTTCCACCTATAGATTTAGATAATAAGTACGTATGTTGTCTGGTCGACTTTCATAGTTACAACACCATACCAAACGTCAGCTATGAAAATAATTTATTTCATATTGGAGACCATACAATTGAAATTCCTGTTGGTTCATATGAGCTTGATGATATTGCCGAGTACATTCAAAGTAGATATTTAAGTATAGAGTCACATGAAAAGCTGCACGAGAAACTGGAAATAGCAGCCAACCGTAATACACTGCAAGCTATCGTAGGATCCCGTAAACATGACATTTTCTTTAATAAAGATCGAAGCATTGGTCCGCTCTTAGGATTCAGTAAAAGAATATTGGAAGCAGGAAACTACATACATCAGACTTGCCTGTGAATATAACAAAGATCAATGCAATACACATTGAGTGTGACATACATAGTTACCGGTTCATATATTAATAATGCACCGGCGCATACAATTCACATGTTTGCACTGAGTGTCAGTCCTGGGTATAAAATAGATGAGATAACGAAAAATGTTATCTATTTACCCTTAAACACCAGACAGATAAGTTCGATTACAGTAAAAATTGTTGATCAAAGCGGTAACCTAATTAATTTTTGTGGAGAAACTATAACCGTCAGACTACATTTAAAACCACAAGAATAATGATTATCTATAATAAAAGCGCTTACATGGATGTACCTGCATTCACTTCTACTTTGCCATTTGAAGTAACAAGGTCACAGAAGCCACAGACTACACTTAACACTCAACAACGCAAAAAGTTGACATTTGCCAATAAAGAGTTTTTAAAATCTTTGGGTTTCAAACTAAAGAAAATCTAAATTAAAATGAGTCAAATACTTGATGTTCTACAAAAACCACTATATGATGATAGTATTATTAAAAACGAATACCATAGCTACTCACCGTATTTACAATCATTTAAAATCAACGATGAGATAAGGATAGCCATTCAAAATCAAGATCTATTCGTTTTACCCAGTGAAAGTATAATTTATATGGAAGGTAGGGTCACCTTGGAGAATGGAAATGTGACTTCCAATGCAAAATTTAAAAATAACTGTATGACATTCTTGTTTGATGAAATTCGCTATGCGATTAATGGATTGGAAATTGATTGTACCCGTCACTTGGGTGTAACTACAACAGTGAAAAATTATGTCTCTTTGAATCAGACCGAAAGTAATATACTGAAAAATGCTGGTTGGTTTTCGAAGAATGAACTTGAAATAAAGGATGGGTATTTTAATTTTTGGATACCACTAAAAATGCTACTGGGATTTGCTGAAGACTTTAGTAAAATTATCTTAAATGCTAAACATGAAAATGCTGTTTATTCAACCGTTGCAAACGAAAATTTAAAAGTGAATATAACTAATATTATATGGAAAGTTCCGCATGTACAATTAGCTGATTTTGCAAAACTACAACTCTTCCAAATAATCCAAAGCGATCAACCTATATCAATAGCATTCCGCAGTTGAGATTGTCATTTCAATCCGCTACTTACTCAAGGAACCAACCATCTGTGGAACGTTAAATTGTCTTCACAAAATGAAAGACCACGTTTTATACTGATTGTTTTTCGAAAGGTCATCAAGTTTCAACATTGTGATTTAATTGATGTTAAAGTACACTTAAATTCTGATTCATATCCCTATGATGACCTCAACCTGAATTTTGATTGTAATCGTTATGCTCTGCTGTATGATATGTACACAAAATTTCAACAAAGCTATTTTACTCGTGAATCTCAGTTCTCAGCAAGCCTTCGAAGCGTGATGTCGGAACTACTCTGCGCTAAGTGCTCAAATAGTTTTTCTAAGTCTATCGCCGTCTGTTGCAATATATGCAAAGAGTTGTTTCACGCGAATTGTCATGGCATTACTTCGGGTGCTTATAATTTGTGCAAGGATTTTAAAAATATAGTATTTAATTGTGACAAGTGTCTATTCATTTCCACAAATTTAATTTCGGATTTCTCAACTCTTTCAAAAGAAGTAAATATAATTAACGGCTTATTTGCGAAATTTGCAAAGAGACTTGATATACATAAATCGTCTCTCGTTGATGTGATCGATACTGCTGCTGCTTCCAAGTCGAAGAACGGTTCTTCAAGCTCTCACGTTTGTGTGCCTCGTATGCCTGCTGAGCAACTCTCTGCCGAATCAAGTTCGCTCTCATCGTTGGCAGTTGTCGAATGCGATAACCCAGTAGGAACTGCTGAATGTATTGATATAATACCTGTTACTGGTTCTCCTTCGGCGTCGGCATCTTCTCATAGTACAGTTGTGGAGATAAGTGATGGAGAAGCTAATTCTGCGGTTCTATTATACAGTGACTGGATAAGAATACGGGAAAAATCTAAAAAATCAGCCAAAAAATTTGAAAATCATTCGGATTTAGTGGTTGGCCAAAATGATGCTGTGGACTTGGAAGTTGTGGAAAGGAAAAAATGGATTCAATTCAAAACCCTCAGTATCAGCTGATGACCTGATCAATTATATTGAGAAGCATGATAAAATAAACAAAAGTCCCATTGCTTGCTTTCAACTTGTGAAGAAAGACGTGAACCCTAATGACCTGAAGAAGGTTAGTTTTAAAGTTGGAGTTACACCATCACTACTTGATCAGCTTTTGGACCCGTCAGTTTGGCAAGCTGGAGTGCGATTGTAGCCCTTTCGTTTTTTTCGGAGAGAAGTGACCACCCAGCACACCACTTAACACATGAGCCTTCCATTGCGTCTGGTACTTCATCTCAGTCTGCTCGAATTTATTCTCACAACGTGGGTAGGCTTCGTACGAAGACCTGCCAGTTCTATAAGGCATACTGTTCGCAGGACTATGAGATTGTGGCGCTAGTCGAAACATGGTTGACGTCCCACTTTTCATCCGGTGAACTATTTGACTCACATTTATTTAGTTTATCGCAAGGATCGTGTATTGAGTCCTAATGTTACGAGAGGAGGCGGTCTCTTGCTTGCTGTTTCAGTGGAGTTTGTAAGCAGATATGTACAACTTCCTCGAGATGACGACTATATTGAGCAGATTTGTGTGGCCGTATCTCTTGGAAATAATCCTTTACTTAGCAAAAATGAATTAATTATTATTTTAAGTTATATCCCTCCAGCTAGTAGCCTGGATCTATACAATGACCATATTTTTAATATTGGGTCTATTGTCAATTCATTGAGTAACCATCAAATGCCTATTGTGCTTGTTGACTTCAATCTTGGCTCCATTAATTGGAATTTCTGTTCGGACGAAAATTCGTTCCTGCCTTTTAATTTGAAAAGTAACACTGAATCGGTTTTTTGTGACTCGCTTTACTCGTTGAATTTGTTTCAGATCAATAATGTGAGGAATGATATATCCAGAATTTTAGACTTAGTTTTCATTAGAAATGACTATAAGTACCAATTATCGAAATGCGATCTGCCACTGGCCAATAATTCTGTTCATCATAAAGCATTAGTAATTAATTTTAAATTCATTACATTTGCTCATATACTATACGTGAAGATGAAAACTCTTACTACTATGATTTTAAATATGCAAACTTTGAATCTCTCAATGAATTTTTCTTTTCGTTCAATTGGACGATAGTTCTTCATACAAGGGATATGTGCCGCTTATTGTCAGAAGACAACGCTACAAACATCCTTGGTATAATCGAAGACTTATTAATTTAAGAAACCTGAGGTATAAAGCTCATCTAATATTTAAGAAAACCAATACATCTGTTGCCTAGAACAATTTTATTTTGCGCAAGCGAGAATACGAATTTCTATCTAACTTTCTTTATAAGAAATATCTTTGCTATATTGAGAGTAGTATTAAATCCAATCCAAGATCTTTCTGGATATTTTTAAATTCTAAAAGAAAATGAGGTGGAGCAAATAAATTTCCTAAATCTATGGAAATGTTTGGTAGCTCTGTAGAGAACCCTCAGGATATTTGTAACCTTTTTGCAAGCCACTTTGGCTTGGTGTATAATGGGCAGGACAATTTTCGTGAAGCATTCTTGTCCTCACGGTTACCTCAATCTATTGGCATTGGCTCTTTATGCATAACTGGCGAGGAAGTACTACAATCGATGAGGGAGCTCGACTGTAAGAAAGGTGCGGGCTTCGATCTGCTACCTCCGATTTTTATGAAAAATTGTGCTTCTTCATTACACTCTGCTTTATGTTCTATATTTAATAAATCCCTTTTTCTGGGTGAGTTTCTCGATGAGTGGAAGCTTGCCTCTATCTCGCCAATATTTAAGTCGGGGCCCAAACATTTAATTACAAATTATAGGCTTATTGTTAAAATTTCGGTTATACCTAAGTTGGTTTTTATCTCCGATCAACAGCACGCTTTCTTTGCTGGAAGATCTACGTCCACGAATCTCGCTATTTTTCTAATTTTTGCGTTAATGCTATAGAAAATGGATCACAAATCGATGTCCTATACACTGACTTTTCCAAAGCATTTGACAGCATACCGAACAATTTATTAATATATAAACTTGAGAATATAGGGTTTCACTCCACAGTTTTGAAATGGATTAACTCCTACTTAACCAATAGGATTTTATATGTTAAAATCGGGGGATACTATTCTGAACCCATTGCGGCAAAGTCGTGTGTCCCACAGGGAAGCCACTTGGGTCCCATGCTTTTTGATATGTTTATAAATGACTTTCCGAATGCTTTTTCTTTCTGCAGAAGCCTTTTATATGCTGACGACCTAAAAATTTTTCGGTCAGTTAAGGCTATTATGGATTGCATAGATTTCCAAAAAGACATTAACTCACTTACTAATTGGTGCAATTGTAACCATCTTAATCTAAATTTTGAGAAATGCAAAGTATTAACTTTTGCCCGGCGTAAAAACCCGATTAAATTTTGCTACACCCACGATTCTAGTCTTACCTTTCAGAGAGTCTGCCAATGTAAAGACCTAGGTATATATTTTGACGAGGACTATTCTTTTAGTACCCATATGGATTACATGATCTCTAAAGCCAACTCACTATTGGGTTTTGTGAAGCGTAATTTATTTATTAGTTTAGTGAGACCCATTTTAGAATAGTACAGCGTTATATGGGATCCTTATTACTTGAATTCAATTGCTCGAATCGAGAGCATTCAGAAGCGTTTTTCAAGGTTTGCCCTACAGCATCTCTACGATTGGGAAAATATGCCCAATTATGAGGATAGATGTCGCCTGCTGAATCTTCAGAATTTCTCTATAAGGCGTAAGCTAATCAATATTTTATTCGTCAAAGACTTAATCGATTGTAATATCAACTGTTCAGAATTACTGGCTATTATCCCGTTCCTTGTTCCTGCTCGCCAACTTAGAGACCCATTATTATTCCATACTGAAAGTCATAGAACCAATTATGGGTGCAAGGAGCCCATTTCCAGGTGTTTAGAGCACTGTAATAGTGTTGCTAGCCTGGTTGAATTTGGTATGGTAAGGTATAGATTCAAGTTACAGCTGGAGGGAATTTTATATAGTACTTAAATAAATGTATATTATTATTTTTGAATGTAATCCGTAAGGGATTGCCCGGTAGATTGGAAATAAATTACAATTACAATTACAATTGCAATCTCAACCACTGCTGCTGCCTGAAGATTTCAAAGATACTGCACCGATAATTGTGTTGGATGTTAGTCATCAAAACGAAGCTATTAAAAGTGGACCAATTGATATTAGAATTCAATTTAAGACATCAAAGAATATTCCAGCCAATACATCGGCTTATTGTATACTTATACACGATAAAATAATTGAATATACACCAACGACTGGTGAAATTAAAAAAGTCGTCTAGTTACCTTCAGCTTTAATGAGTACCAGAATTTTATTATGAAACCGCCATATGGATTTAACAAATTAGCACGTCAATCCCAAAAACAAGTACAGTGGTTATATAATAATCATCATGGTTTCACATGGAATGATGGCTTCATCGACTTTAGCAGCGTAAAATATTTCGTGAAGCAAAATCTTAAAAACACACCCGCATATGTTAAGGGAGCTGAAAAATCCAAATGGGTTGAAGAAATTTTAAACGTGCCCGTAATTAACGTCGAAGAAATGGGCTGCAGCAACCTAGACATTTTACAACATACATACTTACTACAAAGAATGTCATGCCCATAATGGACGTTGTAAGATTCAAAATGCTACGAAAATTCCTAAATTCCTTCAATAAATAAAAAGAAAATGTTTATAATTTCATATATAAGTTTTTTTTTATAAAATTTCTTAACCTAACAATTGTTTTCTTAATATCTATATTTATATTTAAGTTTATAAAATTTATTTTCAATATATATATATATATATATATATATATATATATATATATATATATATATATATATATATATATATATATATATATATATATATATATATATATATATATATCGTCACTAGAACTTAAAGCTATCTTATGAATTAACTGAGTATATATTTGGTGCATCTTACTTCTAAATATATACATATTCCCATAAACTATATTCTTATTTATTAAACAATTTCTATAGTCACTAAGACTTAACCTATCTAATACTAATTTTTTTACTCCCTTAGCCTTTTTTATTTCTTTATTATTTACAATGGCTAAGGAGTACATTTTCGAGCGGAGGCCTATGAACTCCCTCATCATTTTCCCCTTACACTCATCCTTCATCATGCCGAGGACTTTGGCATTTCTAAGGGGAAAATTATATACATTGTCCTCCGGATATTCGGATGTATCAAATTTTGATTCGATATCATCTAGAATATCCCTATAAAAATCTAGTGTCTTGATTGAATATATGAATAAATCTGTATCCATATAGTTCAATGCAAGACTTTGTTGGAATTTCGGTAGCATGAAGTCATAGTGGAAGTTATACATCTTCCACTTTGACAATTCAAGCACCGAAAATCCCAAATAAATGGGTTTGTTATAAACGGTGCGAATCCTACTCATTTGAATCGCAATCATGTCTTCTGTGAATTGTGAAGAGCTATTAAAATTGGGTTTAGCAATTAGTGCGCGAACCCCCAATCGCTTTCCTCGACTCTCCCAGCTATTCACAATCTTTACATCTTTCCGTTTATCAATATTTTCCATTGTTTTCCCGTACACCGCATTGTTTAGCAGTTTAAAGAAATTCTTTTCAAAAGTAATTCTGGCTAAACTGCGGTGATGGGTATTTAAGTCGATGTATTGTTTTAACCAACAAGACAGTTTAAACTTCAATGCCTTGTGGACTTTCTTTAAAATTAAGCCATTTTGAAGGCATTGCTGTAAATTTTTATAATGAATTATATAATTAGTCTTGTTGGTTAAATCAGCAATCAACTTTGTACACTTGGAGCTACCCACAGTTTTATTTTCCGCGCAAAATGGTAAATCATTATGAGCGTCATGTAAACTCTGAGGGTAGTCCAAGTCTACTAAAAAAATAAACCCAGTGGATGAATCCTCTGGCATTGAAAGAAAGCTGCTGACGCTAAAATTATTAACGTCAGCAACCCATTCAAATCCCCCATACGGTAAATATTGCGACATTGCCCAACCGTATAGGTTACTAGCATCCAAATACATATAAGTGTACACTTATATCCGTCCGAAAATGGAGTACAATTCGCATATATGGTCGGGAGCTTCGCGGGCATATCTTCAGCTTCTCGACCGTGTCCAATGTCGTGCGTTAAAACTTATAGGGGACAGTAGGGTATCCAGCTCTATTGAAACCTTGGAGCGTCGTCGTGATGTGGGGTGTGTATCACTATTTTACCGCTACTTTCACGGTAAATGTTCTTCTGAAGTAGCCAGCCTGATTCCTCCGATTCAGGTATTTAGCAGAACTACTCGGCTTTCCAGAGCGGTGCACCCCTTTTATGTCGCGATTCCGTTCCAACGAACCACGCATTACCGTGAGAGTTCGTTTTTCGGTCGCGTCGTTAGATTGTGGAATAATCTCCCTGCGAATGTCTTCCCGCCCACTTACAGCGTCGAAACATTCAAGCGAAGTGTAAACCGTCACTACTCCCTCTTTCCCCCTTCCCACTAACCTGTCATCCCTTCGGAACCAACAAATGCTGTGCATGGATAGGGGGCATCCCCTGAGCTTGGTTTCATCTGTCATAAAAAAAAAAAAAAAAGTGTATTTTACTTACTTGAATCGTAATCCGTCATATACTTATTATTTGCCTTTGAATGACTTGCTACATTGATCAATGCCGCCCCGTATGCTTTTCTGTACAAAAAAGATATATATCAATGTCAGTAAGCAGCTCCAGTTCTATGTTGGTTGTTTTCAACATTGCATCCCAAGACAAACCTGGAGCCATGTACTGACAGGGATCCAGATAGTAAATATTTTTGCACACGTTTCTGAAATTTTCAAAAACGTCTGACAAAATAAGTACATCTGTTTTCAGATAGAGGATCATGTAATCATTCAGTGTTTGACAATTGAAAACTTGCCAAACTCTTTGAGCATGCTCATAATCCTCCACTGCACATTCTGTACCAGTTAATCGACTGAAGAAATGAGCCCGAGTAGGAAGGCTGGTTTCTTGTAGGCGATGAACTGAATTCATGTATTCATATGGGAATACACCTTTCCTCCTAAGAAGATTAAATTCTTCATCGTTTGGATACATTCGACGCACTGCATGAAAATCATTAGGTGTAAGATTTTGCGCCAATGTATCCAAACTGGAAGCCATAAAGCGAAAAGAATCCAAGAATCTGAGTTCAATGGTCTTCTTTTCGCTTACGCGTATCCTCTTCGACAGGGATACGTACAACTCTTTATTTAGGGGGATAACATTTATATCCCCCTCAAATAAATTGAGTTCCTTAGTAAATAAGTGGCAGTCATAGCCAGAAAAATTATGAAAAAATATAGGGATAAAATGTGATATTGCAATTTGAATTTGATATTTCAAATTGCACTCATTGTGTGCTGGACCCCTATACTTTCCCGTTAAATGGCAATGATCTGCCACCCTATCTGCCCCTAATGTCTGTTCACAAATGTGGCAGACATTGTACTCAGACTGATGTCTGAGTTCTGCCGGACCCAAGGGAGTCATAGGCCTCACGACACTCAAATAATTGTTGAAAATATCTTTACAATCCCCCACCAAACTTTGAATAAATTTAGTGGGGGCATCCTCACCCGAATATATTACAAACTTATTCAAATTACTGTTATACTTACAAACTATGAAGTAACTAAAAGCTACTGTTATGTTCTTCTGCACACTACTACTATTGAAACTTACATCTACACTACTATCTACATTTGTTAATATGCATTCAAAATCTGCATATATAACAAATGGTACATCTAACTTACGTTCTAAGTGCATAAAACTAAGTGATGCCTCCTCCTCCTTAGGCATCACTGTCACCACCTTCTTGCAGACCTCTTTATGATTTTGGGATGTACTCGCATTGTGCGAGTACTGCTGGCAGCTGTTGCAAAAGAAGATCTTGCGACAGTGGCTTGTTTGCAGACTTTTGATTAATCTGTAAAGAAAAGAGGGAAAATACATAATTAGTGTTATGGAAATTATTAGTTATTAATTTAATTTTAATTACCTTGATATATTTTTGATCCATACATAGTGGGACCGCTCCTCCTCCTGAATCATCAGAAGGTTGATGTGAGAGGACTTCTCCTGCTTGGTGGAGTAATAAGGTCCCACGATGCTCCCGATCTCCTCATCATATCCAAACATATTCACACTAATGTGTGGATTTATTTCTTCGAATCGGGAGATTTGATTCAACGGCAGCGGGAACGTCAATTCAGCAAAGTTAACCACCACTCCATTTTGTATAATTATATTCTCAGCTTCAATGTTCTCTATTTGATAGCTGGAAGGTCTATGTGGATTGCAATCTGTGCGGTTTACGGCCGATATTATAGCCCACTTGAAGCAAAAGACATCCTCATTCATGATGTTTACACATGCACGTTTATTTTGCAGCTTCTTCGGGAGAGGTATAAATGAAGATCCCTTCAGTGGTCGGTATTGGTTGACGGTGACCTCCAAGTGGCATATTTTAACCAACGACCAGCTACTGTCCCTCTCTTGGAACTCAGACATTTTCCCGTAGCTGGTCGTGCATATCATTGTAGATGTTTGCCAACTCTTCGGCCCGGTTAACCATTATCATTTTCGATTGAAATGATTTAATTTCAACAATCATTTCATCATCATTATTTATTTTAACATATTCAGCATATATCTCCATATTGAATTTATATGCTGAGTGTTTCATTAATACCCTTCGCACAGCAGCCAAAACTGTCTCCTCAGCCTTTTTAAAAAACAGCTGCGGAATTAGCAAACCCTCATCATCATTCTCCAACACATACGTCTCAATTCTGCCATTAAAGGCAGATTTTATTAATTTTACATGTTCGTTTATTGGGACCCAACAATTCTTTTTATGTTTGTTGGTCCGAACATGATGGGCCCAATCTTTTTGTAAAACGTTTTCGTTGCAGTTGGGACAACACACTTGTGCTGGTATTAATATTGTTGCTGCTGCTATTGTTGATGTTGATGGCTGAGGGTGAGTTAAAGATGATGATGCTGCTAATGTTGAAGATGCTGCTGCTGCTGATGTTGATGGTTGAGGGTGTTTTAAAACTTTATGGTGCTCAAGGTTGTCGCGTCGGGTAAATTTCTTTTTGCAATCATTGAATTCGAATACCCGCTTCTCATGTTTGTCCTCAAAATGACGCTTAAGATTGTGCTTCAAGGTGAAGTGCTGTCCACATCAATGCAGAGGAAGCCTTTCATGTTGTTATTAATATTGGTGGTGACGGTGGCGTTAATGATGTTGTTGTTGATACTGTTATCGTTGGTAGACATGAAAGTAGTGGTGATGACGGTGGAGGTGTCGGTGATGGTGACGATGGTGGTGTCGGAGGTGTCGTTGATGACGACAATGTTGGTGTCGGAGGTGTCGGTGATGGTGACAATGGTAGTGTCGGTGATGGTGACGATGGTGGTGTCGGAGGTGACGGTGGATGTGTCGGTGATGGTGACGATGGTGTCGATGCTGCTACTTTGTCGTTGTTGTTATTGTTGTTGTTGTTGTTGTAAATTAAGAGATATACAATATTAAAAACTTACGATATTATATATATATATATATATATATATATATATATATATATATATATATATATATATATATATATATATATATATATATATATATATATCGGAGGACGGTGGATGTGTCGGTGATGGTGACGATGGTGTCGATGCTGCTACTTTGTCGTTGTTGTTATTGTTGTTGTTGTTGTTGTTGTAAATTAAGACATATACAATATTAAAAACTTACGATCCTGTAAAGCTGTAAAAAAATATTATGTATAATAAAAATTTTATAGTAAAAATATCTTTATATATATATATATATATATATATATATATATATATATATATATATATATATATATATATATATATATATATATATATATATATATATATATATATATATATATATATATATATATATATATATATATATATATATATATATATATATATATATATATATATATATATATATATATATATATATATATATATATATATATATATATATATATATATATATATATATATATATATATATATATATATATATATATATATATATATATATATATATATATATATATATATATATATATATATATATATATATATATATATATATATATATATATATATATATATATATATATATATATATATATATATATATATATATATAAATTAAGAGATATACAATATTAAAAACTTACGATATTATATATATATATATATATATATATATATCGGAGGACGGTGGATGTGTCGGTGATGGTGACGATGGTGTCGATGCTGCTACTTTGTCGTTGTTGTTATTGTTGTTGTTGTTGTTGTTGTAAATTAAGACATATACAATATTAAAAACTTACGATCCTGTAAAGCTGTAAAAAAATATTATGTATAATAAAAATTTTATAGTAAAAATATCTTTATATATATATATATATATATATATATATATATATATATATATATATATATATACATACATACATATATATATATATGTAAAGCTGTAAAAAAATATTATGTATAATAAAAATTTTATAGTAAAAATATCTTTATATATATATATATATATATATATATATATATATACATACATACATATATATATATATATATATATATATATATATATATATATATATATATATATATATATATATATATATATATATATATATATATATATATATGTATGTATATATATATATATATATATATATATATATATATAAAGATATTTTTACTATAAAATTTTTATTATACATAATATTTTTTTACAGCTTTACAGGATCGTAAGTTTTTAATATTGTATATGTCTTAATTTACAACAACAACAACAACAACAATAACAACAACGACAAAGTAGCAGCATCGACACCATCGTCACCATCACCGACACATCCACCGTCCTCCGATATATATATATATATATATATATATATATATATATATAATATCGTAAGTTTTTAATATTGTATATCTCTTAATTTACAACAACAACAACAACAATAACAACAACGACAAAGTAGCAGCATCGACACCATCGTCACCATCACCGACACATCCACCGTCACCTCCGACACCACCATCGTCACCATCACCGACACTACCATTGTCACCATCACCGACACCTCCGACACCAACATTGTCGTCATCAACGACACCTCCGACACCACCATCGTCACCATCACCGACACCTCCACCGTCATCACCACTACTTTCATGTCTACCAACGATAACAGTATCAACAACAACATCATTAACGCCACCGTCACCACCAATATTAATAACAACATGAAAGGCTTCCTCTGCATTGATGTGGACAGCACTTCACTTATATATATATATATATATATGCAATATATATATATATATATGTGTGTGTATATATCGGTAGGTTGCATTACATAACCGTAAGTAGAATGTTTATTTGTGCTTGCGATAGGCTTATAATCCTTATCGTTGTACAAAATAAAGAACAAAACTCACTATAAACGAAGCAAAACATTATGACAAAAATCTACATAACATTATGACAAAAATCTACATAACGTTTGGAAAATCTACATAACGATTCAAGATTTAATAAGAAATTTATTCAAGCTGTTGCCTGATACCTTCGATGCACAGTACAAAAATGATAATTGAATGCAATATATCAAATATATAGAGAAAAACAAAATTTTATCTTTCATCCTTATGCCTATATTACTATTTAATTATTAATTAATGAATATTTGTTTTTAAATTTATTTACCTCACAAGCTGCTACTTTTGTCGTTGTTGTTGTCGTTGTTGTTTTAGTTGCTATTGCTGTTGTTGTTGTTCTTGTTGTTGTTGTTTTCGTTGATAATTATTTAAAATGTTTTCACTTTTTATAATGTTCTGCACACATTTTAAAATTTTTTAATAAAGTTTTTTCTATTTCTTTTGTAAATATTTTCTATATTTACTGTTTTTGCACACTTTTTAAAATGTTTTCGCTTTTTATGTTTTGTACACTTTCTCTTTTTAATGTTCTGTGCGCTTTTATATTTAAGTTTTACACTTTTTTGTTTTAAATTTTTTTAAATGTTTTCACTTTTTATAATGTCCTGTACACTTTCTATTTATTTTTCAAAACTTTCCTTTTTATATTTAAGTTTTAGACTCTTTAAAGATTTAATGAATGATGAAGATCAAATCGAAGCACAACTGTTATATTCAGATACGGAATGAAGTTGGATTATAAATTTCAGATCTTTCATACACCAGCTGAAACCCTTATAAGATAAAAAGAAAAAAAGAACATATCAGCAAAACTGAAATTGAGATAACTAAGAGATCCGCGTAACAGTTCCGCGTAATTTTCTCACATGCTTCGAAAATGTTTACATTAATTTCATTCCTGACAAATTCGAGTCAAGGCACAATTCGAAACCAAGCATTTAAATAAAAACTACAACAACAACAACAACAACAACAAGAATAATAAGGCGAGTTTTATATTTCTTAAAATAACAACTCCGCGCTTCAGACCGTGGATGCGAACCACAGCTTGAACCGCTCCCTTAATGTTTACATTAAGTTTTACTATACGTCTGGGGCAGCGTCTCAAAAACGAAGCAAATATAAAAAATAAAAAAAACAAGAACTACTTCTGCTTTCGCAGCTTCTGCTTAGCGTGCTGCCACCGCGGCCGTCACCCGCCAGCCGCCAACCGCTAGTCTGTTAGCCGTCTGTCGTTTTCCAGACCAGGGTTGCCATCTGACCCGACCACCAGGGTTGCCACCCCAAAAAACTCACAAAAATTCCCAAAAAAAGTTTAAAAAAGTTTGAAAAAAACTTTTAAAAAAATTTTGAAAAAAAAATTAAAAAAATATTTTAAAAAAAACAAAATTTTAAAAAAAAAGTTAAAAAAAAATTTATTTAAAAAAAAATATTTAAAAAAAAATATTTAAAAAAAAATTTTTAAAAAAAAATTAAAAAAAAAATAAATTAAGAAATCGATCTGGCCACTCTGTACACCAAAATCCTCGATCTGGCCACTCTGTCCACCAAAATCCTCGATCTGGCCGCTCTGTCCACCAAAATCTTCGATCTGGCCACTCTGTGAGGTTGTTGTTGTTGTTGTGAAGATGTATGCTTTACCTGTTGTTGTTGTTGTGAGGATGTATGCTTTTACCTGTTGTTGTTGTGAGGATGTATGCTTTTACGTGTTGTTGTTGTTGTTGTTGTGAGGATTAATCCTCATTTTCAAATGAGGATGTATGTTTTGCCTGTTGTTGTTGTGAATTAGAACATACATATCGCTGCTACTAGCAAACACAAAAAGCTAAGCATACCTTCGTCATAATAGGGACAAACTCTAGCACTTTGAACACAGCTGTTGAACAATTATGCCAAGATCGAAAATCAGATTGAAAAGGGCTAAAGTTATTTGCGGTTATATATGACGATATTTATTTTGCAAGAAGTGCTTAAAAGCATTGGACAAAGGCGATAATTTTATCGTCATTTATTGGTCTGAAATCAGCAGAGGAGCAAGCATTTTTTTTTTGTATAGGTGTAATTATTGCACAATATACCCGGGTAAGCAAGTACACAAATTCACGTAATTTTTGTGTCCCTTAATACTTTTTCTTAATGAATGCCCCTTTTTACTACTTATATATTCAAAATAAGTAACAGAACATGTTTAAATTTATTTCTTAAAGATGCAAAAGTACCAGAAATACACAAAGGGTAATAAGATTGCCCATTTGCAAAATTATGCCTACTTTTGTGTGGTCTTGTAGCTTTTTTTCTACAGAAGCTTTTTGTACGTTTTTTTGAATCTTTTAAATATTGAAAGGGATAATTATTTAACGTGGCACAAAGTGATTATGTAAGTTTATGTTCAAGCGTGCCAGAAAAACAAAGGTGTGTTGTGCTACTTTCAACTTCTTATTACTCAAGAGAAGTAACGGTATATAATAAAAGAACCCACTAAATAACGGAATACAACAGGATTCAAGGTGGGGTCGACAGCATGGAGAAGATGCTGCAAGAGACGTACGCTTCGTTGACTCCTGGCCTTTTTTAACATTTTATATATTGGTGTTTTAGGTTCATATATCATATACTAAGCCAATAATACTTATATAAATCTAACTGCAAGCCGGGGAACATTTGATCATGCCCAAAGCCCAACAACTAGCAGAAAATGTGCAGGTTGCTAGATATATATCAAGCCGTAACCGAACACGAGGCTATAATAGCCTCAACTGCTATTCTGAAGAGGTCTGTGTATCGAAAATTTGGATAGCATCGTCATCATCAAAAGCAAAGATGCGTGATGAAAGTGGTCGAATCAGCAACAAAGTTAACTGTTATGCGCAAAGCACCGCTCAACTCGCAAGGCATGTGTTACCTGTAAAAACCCAGTTTATGATGAGCGCTCTATCAGCCCAACAATGTGTTACAAGTGCAAACGAATTTTTGTAATGTAAATGCTTATACTCAATATCTAAGGAAAATTTTTTGTGTAATTTGCTAGAAACTTCGATATTTTTAAAAAAATTTACAGTAATAAATATAGAGTCGTTTGTTTACTTTACATTATTTATCAAAAATTTAACTTTCTCTTTCTTTTTTACAAATATAATGACTAATCTTTGCAAGGAAACGCTGACATACCCGCGTACGCTGCAGAGGGGTAGTTGAGCAAAAATACAGCTTACCCTAACATAGGCACCCCTAATACTATATGTAGTTCCCATAACATGTGCACCAAAAAAATTTTTTCTTGGAAAATGTAATAAACTAAATTATATGAAGCATAAGGCCTTCGCGGTTTGGGATTGATTACAATCACATGTCAAAGTTTAAAAACTTACCCGGGTAAGCGGGTGCGCACACAAGGGTTAATAATATGGGCGAGGGTACTAATATGCTGAAAAATAATTTTGATAAACCTGAGGTGAACTTCATCAGAGTTTTTTTAAAGTTTTCCATCATGAGCAGTATGGATGAACTCATTTCTCAACAGGATAAAAACGCCGTCAACATTCAAAGAATCTTCGCCAATTATAAACAGACGCCACGAGGCCGTCGAAAAGCCAACCATATGGAGCGTCGAGCCAACGAACTACGTGATCCCTGGGACAAGTTCCAGCGACTTGACAACGCCATACGCAGACAATTGGAAGCTAAAGAAGATCATCCTTACTTCACTAAGGATATTCATACTTACATCGATACTCAGTTTCAAAAAATTATTACTGAGATTGAAGCTGCCATCAAAACACTAACTCTCTCTCCAGTGACCCAAGCAAGCACTGCAGGTACCACGCCAACCGTGTTACACGGTAAACTTTCCATTATGATACACAAGCAAAATGGATTAGTAAACATCGTGCAAGAAATGCAGCACTCCGTGTTGCGTCCAGCGAAATGGTACACCCACAAAGGCTAAACTCAAGGAGCACCATTGGCTTGCAGTACAGAACCTGCAGGCTAAAATTCTCGACACTGTTGATAGACTCAACTGAATTTGACATGAACAATTATTTAAAAACAGAAAATAGTCTCCATCAGCAGTTGCTAGAAGTTCAGAAGTAGGACGAAGTTAGTCAACTTCGAACTACATCTGAAACCTTTAAGCTAGGTGTAAACCGTCACTACTCCCTCTTTCCCCCTTCCCACTAATCTGTCATCCCTTCGGAACCATCAAATGCTTTGCATCGATAGGGGCATCCCCTGAGGTTGGTTTCATCTGCCATAAAAAAAAAAAAAAAAAAAAAAAAGACTTCCATCATCTGTCAACAGTCTTCCTAACATAACGTTACCAAAATTCGATGGCAATTATCTGAAGTGGAAGCAATTCTACGACATGTTTAATGAGATGATACACTCAAAACCACTTCCAACAGTACATAAGACGTGGGATTTAAAGACCAATCTCACTGGTGAAGCAGAGAGACTCGTCTTACCGCATCTCTCTCTTACCGAAGAGAATTATCAATCAGCCTGGGCTACTCTGCAAGATCGTTACGACGACAGGCGGTTAATCATTAATGCTTTTTTGGGCAAATTATTGGCTCCGCCTAAACAATCAGACACATCAGTCCAAGCATTAAAAAGTCTTCATGACACATCAAAGGAGACTCTAACCGCACTAAACAATTTAGACGTCGATACAAAGGCCTGGGGTCCAATTCTGATCCACATTCTCATAAAAAAAATGGACAGAATGACACACCTACTCTTTGAGCAATCTCTACAAAGGCCACGTGAAGTGCCACCAGTCCAGTGTTTCCTGAAATTCATCGAAACACGATTCCAATCGTTAGAGTCGATTGGCACTAAGCATCGAGTAGCACCAACTACAAGGGCGCTCACTTCCATTGTGACTCAACAGAATACCACAAACTGCAAGAACTGTGGTAAGACAAATCATCAAATCTATCGCTGCGAAGAATTCATGCATCTACCAATTCTGGACAGATCTAAAGCAATTCTGCAGCGAAAACTATGCTACAATTGTCTTCGTGATGGTCATCAAACGGCTCAGTGCAACATCCCCAGTTATCTCCAGTGCGGTAAAGAACACACTCCTTAACAACAGATCAGCACTTCATTGGAAGCTAGCAGGCAACACAAACAAGTCATCAAGTTCACCCAAGCAACCACACAACAATGGAGTAGCAACTTCATCACATAACCTGCAAGACGATCTTAGACTCGGGTTCACAGATCAACTTAATCACAGAGAGATTAGTGAAAAATTGAACTCTCGTCCGGAACCTTCCACTATCTTCATTGAGAGCATCGGAAAAGGAAAAGGATGTTCAAGGAGCCACATCCCCACTGAAATAAAGTCCTGTGTCGGCAACTTTGCAACGAAAATCACGGTTTTTTCATCCCAAAGATCGTCGCACCTCAACCTACGGAACACCTAAAAATTTACGACTGGAAGTTACCAATCGACAATTTAGCTGACCCGGAATTTTACATGCCAAGTAACATTTATCTGCTCCTTGGAGCAGAATTATATCATTCCTTAATGACATCAGGAAAACAACAATTTTCTAATGACCTTCCACTTATTATGTGTCCTCCTGGAAATGCGGATCCTCTCAATGAAAGACCCAAGTGACTTCTATTGTTCTTTATTCTTATATTCAGAGCAGCGGCGGTCTGCGCGCTGTGGGCTTATAATCAGAACTCGACTCTAAAACATTTTCTCGTTCCACTTAAGCTCGGTCGACGTAGCCGCCGGCGAAACTAAAGTGGACCGGTATGTCGGAATTCCACTTATTTTGCAATAGTAATTTCTAATATTTAATAACGATTTAATTCTTCCGCGTTTATTCTTTACTTTTTTGTTTTGTTTAATTTCATTTACTCCGAAAGCTGTTTGGTTTGAGGTGGAAAAAAGTTATTTGATGGCAATTGTCTTCCACACTTACTACCATGCAGAGTGCGATGGTTGCTAGCTTGGCTTTCGAGCTTCCCAAACAAAGTGCTTTACTTGCACTAAAAGGTTGAACTTGACCTTGACTCACTAAATGAGTTATTAATGAGTGCCAATGTTCTTGTCTTAACGGTTCCGATTACCCGGACCTTGAGGTATGAATGAGACATACAACATCCCTCCACTCTTAGGGAAAGAAAAAATTAATATCGTGAAGCGTGAGGTAATCGAAAGAATTTATGCGACTTATTGTCCCGAGATAAACTGCAGGTGTGGTCTGTTCATCGCCTTTCGGATTCGTGACGATATCCAGGAAATTAATAAGATAGTGTCGACATCCAGGAAATTAATCGGTACGCAGCGGCATTCGAATTTTGGAGTTTTCTGTCGCCTTTGTTGTTGCTGCTTTTATTACTGACGATGTTGTTGCTGCCGACGGTTTTAGTTGATATTGATGTTCTTGCGTTTTAAGCACTGTTTGTGTTGTTAAGTTATTGCACTTGCTGTCACGGCAGTTGTTGTTGTTGTTGTTTTCCTCGTGTTATTATTGTTGTTGTTGACTTAATTCTCTTTAATTACATTTCCTTAACTATTTATACTCTATGATATAAATTTATAACGTATATCCAATTCATTTTGGTTTCACCATTACTAACTGAAATTATTTTATTATCTATTGGATTCTACTAATTATCCTTAACAAAGGTGTCCCTCTCCCTCTTTCCCCCTTCCCAGTAACCTGTCATCCCTTCGGAACCAACAAATGCTGTGCATGGATAGGGGGCATCCGCTGAGCTTGGTTTCAACTGCCATAAAAAAAATGAAAATTAATTAATTAATTAATTATTTTAATTAATTATTATTTTATAATTAATTATTATTAATTTTTTAAATTTTTTTTTAATTAAATTTTTAAATTAAATAATTAATTATTATAATTTATTAATTAATTATTATTTTATAAAAAAGTAATTAATTTTTTCTTCTTTTCATTTTACCCTTATATTTTTTCTCTCATTTGAATAAGCGGATTTGTCTTGCTTGTTTAAACGTTTTTTTTTTCTTTTCTTATGTTTCAATACTTTCAAATAAATGCTTTGCAAGCATACTTTTAGTTGCTAAGTGCAATGCCCTATAGGCGGCTTGAAACAATTCTTCCTCGGGTTTTTTTCTCTCTGGTTGTGAATTTCTTTAGTTTTAAAAACCTGGGACGTTGCTCTTTTGAAGCAACGAGGTAATTTGTACCCTTTTTGGTACAAATGTTGTAATTTGCGTAAGCCTTCCTTTGCTTAGTGAAACGTACGTAATTAATATTAGTGAGTTAATGTTTAGTATAAGTTAGTTGTATTAGTAAATTTTTTCTCTTCTTTTTTTCCCCTTTTTGTTACCTATGAGTTTTGTACTCTACCTCCTTTTGTTTTAGGAGCGCAAACATTGAATCTTGGTCAATGCTGGTCCTTTAGTAAACACTTGCATATTTCTCCTGTTTGTGCAAGTTAAACAGAAAAATAAATATACATTTATTTATCTCAGTTTTATGCAGGTCTTATACATGACCCAATTCTACTCGCATATTCTTTTTTCCTAAAAGTTGTCTATATTATAGTTATATAAAAATTACCTGCTATTATCCTAATTTCATATCATAATTTTCTTATACGTTCCTACACTCTATGCCTGTTGCTATACAATTTAAGAAGATTATTGTGAAAGGGTTTATCTTTTCCCTTAATCTGTAAAAACATAGTAATAATCTGTAAAAACATAGACTCTTTATTCTTTTGACTAGGGACCTATCCATATTAGAGAAAACTTCTTTTTTCTAGCTTGATTCTTAACCCAAACGTTATCTCTTACCTTAAATTCTATTAAATTTAATTTATTATCATATTGCATTTTGCTATTTGCTTAGCCCTATCTTGGTTCTTTCTCACTATTTCATTAGCCCTCTGTATTTGAAATTTTAACACTTTATTTGGGTTTTCGGCATTGTATACCGGATTACATTTTCTTTTCAAATTTGTTGGCATCTCTATATCGAAACCGAATAGAGTGCGGAAAGGTGTTTGCTTTGTTGTAATGTGGGGTGTGTGGTTATGAACGTGCATAGCTGCAGTTAACCACATATCCCAATTCGAACCGCCTTCTTTCGCAAAGCTCCGCAAATATTCCGCCAAGGGTCTATGGCTTCTCTCCAATGAGCTATTGGCCTGTGGGTGATACGGTGTTGTGTGTAATTTTTTAATTCCTGAAAGATTACAAGTATCGGTAAATAATTTTGAATTGAAATTAGTACCATTATCCGTTACCAGAATTCGTGGAATTCCGTACCGCGTTATTACCTCGTCATAGAAAGCTCTAGCTACGGTGCTTGCTTCAGCGTCAGGAATAGCTGAGCATGTCATAAATTTTGAAAAATCATCCTGAAATGTTAGGATGTACTTATTACCGGACATAGTTTCTAGTAAGATATCTACAATGTCCATATAAACCTTATCAAAGCGCCGCACTGGTGTATCTGTTAATACTAGTGGCATTTTTGTCAATTTTGAACTTTTGATGACTTGAAATTTGGGACATGTCTTTCATCTGTTTTTGCATTCCTGGCCACCTGTACTCTTGCCTAATGCGTAAATAGGTATTCACTGCCCCCTGATGGCCTCATAACGGTGAACCGTGGAAATCTCTCATTACTGTTTCTATTTCCTTTGGATCGGATAGCAATACTGCATTTTCAGATTTCACCTTTTCTGCATCGCATGTTGTTGCATACCCTTGTTGTGAGTTTTGACATGAACTGTCTACATCATCCTGTTCCTTTGCCTTCGCTTTTGAGCGAATCTGTACTGCAACTGTTCAAATTCAGAAATTAAAAATAAATTTAATTCAACACTTAATATTGGCCAATTTTATTGCGTTCATTAACTTCATGCTTTCAAGGCTCATCACACCGAAAATGGTAACATGATGCCATCAGCCGATGCGGCTGCCGTTTTCTTGCAATCAATTTGTTAAGTTCATTGGCCAAATATTTGCCCTTGTTTTTGCTGCTAGTTAAGCATTTATTAACCTCAGGCTTCCGACACTCATCATGGTAACATGACGCTTTGGTCAAGGCGGCGACTGTTTCCTGTGCTATGAACTGCACGATAGCCAAATGCTGAGTTGAACCTTTGAATTTGAACATTGACTAAAAAATAAAAAATAAAGCCAAATGCTGAGTTGAATTTTTGAATTTGAACATTGTTTAAAAATAAGGTAATTTTTTGCACCAAATGTATGTATTATGCACCTTTGTTATTGTAAATGTATTATTGTAAAATATTCCTTCTTTTGTACATAAATAAGACAAAATTATTCAATAAATGTCATTACAACTGAGTTCAAGTGCCGCACGTAACGTCCATATTTGTGTTATTACTTTGTATCTGGTTAAAGTGCCTGATACAAGGAAGCTTTTGGGTTAATACTTTGTATCTGGTTAAAGTGCCTGATACAAGGAAGTTTACAAAGTCTGGTACAGTGCATCTGGTTTAAGAGCCAGCTGTTCTTATCAATCACCAGCAACCAACAGAGACGTTGGTTCAACCTGCGTCTTTAAATTAAAACATTGGTGACCCCGACGTGATCGTGATTACGATCCTCATCAGACCAGTTCAAAGCTTTTCATCAAACAGTCTGCAACTACAATGGAGGGCTCCACAGAAGTTTTTGATAGGTTTTTGTTGCTTACTTTCAAGAGCGTGTAAAGCGACTGCAATCAGCAAACAATTCGAGCAGGTCGATTACCAAATTCGATCTATCAGAAATCTACCAATGGACCATGAGTATTTCGTCAAAGACTACTTTGGTCAAATTCGTTCAGTCGTGGAGCAATATTCAGAAATATTTGAATCTGAAATGAAAAGGTTGCAGAAAGGATCTCAAACAAACACACAAGGCCGGGCTACAGACAACGAGCCACCAACTTCAGCTCCAATAATAGATGACAAAGCAAAACCAATCATTCGCGAGCAAAAAGCAATGATTGCATCATTACATAGGCTTCTAAATGGTAAATCAAAAGACAGCTCACCAGAATAATGCCTTCTTGCTATGAACAAATGGGATGACATGGGATGGCATAGAGAAGGCCAATTTCTTATTGTGGAAATTATACGACAATCCAGAGACTATAGGATATGACATGAACTCGTACATCGAATTAGAAGAAAGAGTTCTGGAAGTGCGAGGTCTCTTATAATCAAAGAACGCCAACTCCATAAATAATCAAAACAATCAAGCAATTGTCAATCAAGCACCAAACATTCATCTGCCCAAGATCAGCATCCCAATCTTCGACGGTGACTATTTAAAATGGAAACAGTATTTTGATCTGTTTTCAAAAATGGTTCACGATCAACCCCTGCAAAATATACAAAAGATGTGGTACCTCAAGACCACAGTTAAGGGTGAAGCTGACCAACTTATTCGACATTTACCATTAACAGAAGAAAATTATGTGACAGCCTGGAACATGCTTCAGGATCGCTACAACAACAAGAGAATCCTGCTTTCAACGTTACTGCAGAAGTTACTCAATCAGCCAAATATTCAACCAGACGCAACATCAGCAGCCATCAAGGCACTTCATGATATCACTTTAGAGTGCCTGTTGGCGATTCAAAATTTAGGTGTCGATGTGGACAACTGGAACCCACTAATAATTCATTTATTAATCAAAAAGTTAGATCGAGGAACACACATTCTTTACGAGCAGTCACTAAAAAACCCAAGAGAATTACAACCTGTAAAATCATTTCTACAGTTCTTGGAACATCGGTTTCAGTCGTTAGAAACAGTTGGACGAAAAGAAAGGACCTTTCTGGCTAAGGCAGTATCCTCGGTAGTCACTAACCCAAAGGACAATTTGAAATGTAGCATGTGCAAAGAATCCAATCACCCATTATTCGTCTGTAAAAAATTTTTGAATCTATCACCTAAGGATAGACTGCATCATATTCAACAATACAAATTATGCATAAATTGTCTCAAATCAGGGCATAAGACTAAGTTTTGCCCATCAAAAAGATGTCTTAAATGCGATAAGAGGCACAATACCTTGCTACATTTCGACATCAAGAGCACAGAGCAACCTGCGTTATCCGCTGTCCCCAATTCAATCAGCCTTACTTCTGCAGCTAACAACAAACAACAGCATATTTTACTTGGTACTGCCAGGATTAAAATTGTGTGGAATGCAGGGCAATGCAGGGCAATTCTCGACTCGGGTTCTCAAGCTAATTTCATCACCGAAAGGATTATCAGGAAATTGTCCCTGAACACAAGGCCAATGTCAATCAGAATTGAAGGCATAGGTAAAACATCGAAATCAGCAACTCAACGCGTTCATGTTACTTTGCAATCAACAACCGGCGAGTATTCGATACCATTTGAAGCATTGGTGCTACCGCAGATAATCTCCACACAACCGTCCGCACCTCTGGATACATCAAACTGGTCAATTCCCAAAAACATAGCACTAGCAGACCCACACTTCTACCGTCCAAATAAAATAGATGTACTGATAGGAGCCGAATACTATCACGCACTATTGTCGACTGGAAGGATTGTCTTGGCAGATAATCTACCCGTCTTACAAAATTCTGTATTTGGATGGATTGTAGCCGGAAAGGCTGGATGTGAACAATCAAGTACGTTGACTTGTGGAATCACTAGCTCAGATGATGAAGCGCTGGAGAGTACACTAGAAAGATTTTGGCAACTGGAGGAAGTATCAGAATCATCGCGACATTCATCTTCATCAGAAAATTCACTTTGTGAGACTCACTTCATCCAAAACACGACTAGAAATCAAGATGGAAGGTTTGTGGTGAAACTTCCCTTATCCACTAACCCGACCGCCTTAGGAGAATCTCGAGCAATAGCTTACAACAGGTTCGCATCTCTCGAAAGGAAACTCACAAAGAACAATGATTTAAAGGAAAGGTATGTCCAATTTATGAGAGAATACAACGATCTTGGACACATGACAGAAATCAAGCCAAATGACATCGCACAACCACATTACTTAATACCGCATCATTGTGTGCGCAAACCAGAGAGTAGCTCTACCAAATTAAGGGTAGTCTTCGATGCATCATGCAAAACTTCATCAGGTGTAGCCTTAAATGACATTATGTACACAGGCCCATGGGTACAAAGCGAGCTATTTTCCATTTTGCTACGGTATCGCTTGCCACGATTTGTATTCACCACAGACATCAAAAAAATGTACAGACAAATTTTAGTTCATCCAGCCGATCAAGTGCTACAATTAATTCTTTGGAGAGAAAACCCATATTCACATTTAAAATGCTATAAACTCAACACGGTCACTTATGGAACGAGAGCAACGCCATACCTTGCCACAAAGTGCCTGCAAAAGTTGTCAAAGCAAGCTGCCCATAAGTATCCACATGGAGCAGAAGCATTAGAGCGAGACTTTTACGTCGATGATGGCATTACAGGCAGCGATAATCTCACAACAGCCTAATTAATTCAGGAACAACTCCGCAAAATTTTAAACTACGCTGGGTTCAAATTACGAAAATGGTGCGCCAATCATCCACAACTATTACAAGGAATTCCGATGAAAGATCAGGAGATCAATCTCAATTTCGACGAAGGAAAGGAAGCAACAGTCAAAACATTAGGACTAACCTGGATCCCAAAAGAAGATTCGCTTTGCATAAAATCTAACACAAATACAGGCAATAAAATCACGAAACGCATAGTTGCAGCAGAATTGGCAAAAATCTTTGATCCACTAGGTCTTATGTCGCCTGTAACTGTCACAGCTAAAATCTTCCTACAAAAATTGTGGGAATTAAAGATTTCATGGGATGATCAGCTCTCGGGAGAATATTACACCACGTGGACCAATTACAGAGAAAACCTACGCCAATTAAACGATTTAAGGATTCCTCGACATATATTTTCTAAACAGACTCCTGCATCGATTCAAATGCACGTATTTGTAGACGCCTCAGAAAAGGCATACGGTGCTGCCATCTACATACGATCAATTGTAGAAAGGGACAGAATCATAGTCAGATTATTATGAGCGAAAACCAGAGTAGCGCCTATTAAAACACAAACAGTACCCAGACTCGAGCTCAGTGCTGCATTGTTGGGAGCACAATTAGCCGCGTAGGTGAAGAAAGATCTTCGTTACGAATCTAAGCCCACCTTCTATTGGTCTGATTCACAAATTGTTTTAGCATGGATCAACTCCTCAGCAGCGTCCTACCAAATCTTTGTGGCAAACAGGATTGCAAAAATGCAAGAATTAACTCTTCCTGAACAGTGGCGGCATGTTTGCACAAAGGATAATCCAGCCGATATTCTATCCAGAGGCCTATCCCCAAAAACGCTGTCAACAAGCAATCTATGGATGTATGGACCACTCTACCTACATGGACCAGAATCCATTTGGCCGAGGGAAATCACTAAGGCACTGCTGACAGCTCCATCTCTCGAAAAAAGGACCCAAAAGCCGCTAATATCATTCACAACGACAATTAGTCAAGGAGATGTAATTTATTGTGTCAACCATGGGAACTCATTCAAGCGTCTACAACGAATCATAGGGTACATGCTGCGTGGAATCAAGCGTATGAAAAACCAACATCATCGACTACAAGCCAATACCTTGGCATTGACACCTCAAGAAATGGATGATGCTTTATTCACAAGAATCAAAGCAATACAGAACTCCGACTTCAAGGAAGTCATACAATAATTAAAAAATAAACAAGGGCTCAAGCGAACAGAATCTATAAGTAGTCTGTCACCCTTTCTTGACGAATTAGGCATCCTCCGCGTAGGAGGAAGACTAGAAGCAGCCCAGTTGCCTTACGATGCTAAACATCCAATGCTTTTACCATATAATGACATTTTGGTAAAACTATTGTTAAAGACAATACACGAGGAGAATCTCCATTGTGGTGCACAAGCTCTTTTGACTAACACACATCAACGCTTCTGGCCTTTAAAAGGAAAATCGATGGCAAGAGGTGTCATTCAACGCTGCGTGAAATGCACCAATTTCGTGGGGGCCAAAAACCAACTTGCCGAACTAAAGGAATCACTCTACTCCTCTGCTGCAGAACAAGCTAAAATCCGAACATGTGCTGACAAAGAATCCAATTTCACTTTATCCCACCAAGGGCCCCTCACTTTGGGGGATTGTGGGAGGCAGCCATCAAATCTGCAAAGCATCTTTTAGTTCGCAGTGTTTCGACAGCTAATTTAACATACGAGGAGCTGGAGACAGTAGTCGTCGAAATAGAAGCAATTCTAAATTCAAGACCTTTGACACCACTGTCTAATGATCCAAATGATTTGACAGCATTAACCCCCGGCTATTTTTTGATTGGAGAGCCATTAACAGCTCAAGTGGACTCCAGAGCAACTGTCGTGAATCCTTCGTCTTTGAAACGATGGAAATTAGTCTCACATCTTAAACACGAATTTTGGAAACGCTGGTCACTCGAGTACCTAAACGAGCTGCAATATCGCCGTAAATGGAGAGAACAATCACCAAATATTCAAATAGGAACAATGGTCATCCTCAAGGAAGATGACGTACCACCCCTCTCATGGCATCTAGAAAGAATTATCAAAGTTTATAGCGGACCAGATAATGCAGTCCGAGTAGTAGATGTTAAAACTAAGAATGGAATCTTCAAACGAGCTATAAACAGATTGGCACCACTTCCTGTAGACAACAATTCATCATCAGCCATAAAATCACCAATAGACATCAGTAGTTCACAGGAGTTATTGCGTGATGACAATGAGGATATGCCTGTGACATCAAAAGACACCCAATCTTCTTCTGATACTGATAATGAAGCTCCACTTCAAAAAAAACGACAAAGAGCTTCAAAACTAACAACATTACTATTAGCCTATTCATACCAATCGTTTACTCTGCTTCAGTAGAAATTCATCTCTTTGAATCAAACCCTGGAGTATACTTTGAAAATATGGGCTCGGCTGGGATCATTAGCAGCGAATGGAATCTAGTAACATATTTTAATTTGGAACCATATTGGAAGGAGGTGAATCTACTAAATTCATACAAAAATGCACTAACGCCATTGTGCGAAAGGATCCATAATACTAGAACATGCTCAATAATCCTAGCACAATTCAATCAACTTACTGACGGAATTAACTCAAATAACGAATTATTAGAAATTAATCCCACCATGCAAGTAAAGAGAGGCGCCTTAAATGTGGTCGGATCAATCGCTCGCTCCCTATTTGGAGTTCTTGACGAAGAGTATGCAGAAAAAGCAGCAGCAACCATCCAAAAGCTAGAGCAAAATGATGACTATTTGCTATCTGCTATAGAAAATCAGACGTCGTTCCTAGATAGCACACTCTACTTAATGAAAAGAAACCAAAAGGAAAGTGAAATGCAATTTGATAAAATAGCTACTGCTCTCAAACGTACAAAAACCCAATTTGAAAATATAAAGCAGCAGCTCGACGCAGAAAAGATATCACTTACCTTCCTCGACCTTACAATTCAAGCAACATTATCAATGATGAATCTTAAAAACATTCAAGACTCACTAATTGATATATTAGCTGATACTCATCACGGAATCATAAATCCTTTGCTGATCTCACCTGCTCAACTAAAATTCGAATTACTAAAAAATAAAAATCAATCTTCCTGCAACACTCCGATTACCAGTTTCGTTAAATGACCTATTAAAACTTTACTCCTTCATGTCAATAGAAGGAAGAATCACTGCCAAATATGTAATTTTCAAAATAAACATACTACTAATCTCCACCCAAGAATTTGAAATGTACAAACTCACCGCAGTTCCTTGGAAGACAAACAACAGCTTCAAAATAATAAAGGTAATGTCGCCCTTCATGATAGTCAATTTGCATCGAGATTTGTATTATCCATTAACAAAAGCAGAATTAAGAACTTGCATCAAAGTCGAACTACAAAATCATTTATGTCGACAACACCACCCATTATACAAGAGGGGATCTAAAATAGGTGTATGCGAGATTAATATACTCAATCAACAGGAAGATTCATCCTCATGCTTTGCTACCAACGCAGGCCCAGGACCACATTGGGTTCAATTACATGACCCAAACGTATGGATATTCGCTCTCGATGGGGAAATTCGTCTAAACGCAGTTTGCAAATCAAATGTAACACATCACAGCACAAAAATCAGGATTTTTAAAAATAAGAGAAGAATGTGCTGTCAAACTTCCTTACTTGACAATCCAGGGACACCGAACCTTGGAAACTAAACGGTATCGCTCATTCTTGCCAGCAATTAATATGAGCAACATGATATCTTCAGACATCATCTGAAGACATTTCAACAACGACGACCATTATCGATCATAAATTAGTCAATACACATTATAAGGAAATAGAATCACTCAGAAATGAGATTTCTCATGTTCGATTGACGCTACCAAATGTGCGCTCCCATGATATCCATCACTACACCCTAGGATACGCATGTCTGGTCTTCATCATTTCACTTGGTCTTGCTGCAGCTATCAATCATCATAGAAGAAGGAAGAAGAAGAGAACACAAACCTTCGAAATCACGCCCAAACCTCTTCCAGCACCACGTCAACAGCCGGACCAGTTCAGCATACATATATAATCAACACTTAATCATAACTATATCATTATATAATAAATCATATTAATCAAATTATTGAGCAAGCTCAACGGGGGCAGAATGTTCAAATTCAGAAATTAAAAATAAATTTAATTCAACACTTAGGGCCTTATTTTGTATCTGCGGAACGGTAGCGACGGCTAAGCTTCTGCTTCTGTTCCCGTTGCTGTTAAAACCGTATTTTGTAACTCTTACGTTGAGCGCACTGGGCTTTACGTCTTTTGCGTTCCAGTCAGCTGGTATGGAAATGTTGTGTATTTGGTGTACACAAAGACGACATTCACACGTCTCTTTCCTTCTTATGATTAGATGCATGCAATGAATTTGTTCTTATACCTGTTTTCTTTTGCCTCGATCAACTTTTGTTTATCAAAGCCAGCTGGCAGGCAGTGTGTTTGAAAACGGGGAACAAATCGCAAATCGATGCTTAGAGCATTTTTTGAATAATAATGCAAAATTTTTATTTTGTGCTGTACTTTTATAAAGTAAAAAGAAAAATGTTATTCGATTTGTTATGAAGTGGCTCAGACCAGGAACATGAGGAGGAAACAAACATTCCAGCCAGGGTACGCAACCCAGCATTGAAAAGCAATGCATGGATTTTAGAGATCACTTCAAAGAAAATTGCAGTTACACTTTTTTCGAAATTTCCATTATATTATTTTATAATAATTATTTAAATTATTTTATTTAATTTTTTTTATTAAAAAAAAATACGTTAAATAAAAATGAAATGAAAAAATAAAAACAAATAAAAAATAACTGAACAAAAGACTCGTCGAGCTCTACACACAAACTGTGCGAACGGCAACATTTTAGCTTCCGCTTCTCTACAATGGCCACCACGAGCGCTTCTGTTGTTATAAAATACCATTTTCCAACGTAAGCACGTAAGAAGTATGCAATTGTTGTTGTAAACCCAGCTGTACAGTAGCGCCAACAGTAGCGTCAGCGGTGTGTATTTTGTGCACACATTTTGATCAGCTGTTTTACGAATATAACAAAGAGGAACGTAGAAGAGCCATAGAGAAAATGGTAACATGATGCCATCAGCCGATGCGGCTGCCGTTTTCTTGCAATCAATTTGTTAAGTTCATTGGCCAAATATTTGCACTTGTTTTTGCTGCTAGTTAAGCATTTATTAACCTCAGGCTTCCGACACTCATCATGGTAACATGACGTTTTGGTCAAGGCGGCGACTGTTTCCTGTGCAATGAACTGAACGATAGCCAAATGCTGAGTTGAACCTTTTGAATTTGAACATTGACTAAAAAATAAAAAATAAAGCCAAATGCTGAGTTGAATTTTTGAATTCGATCATTGTTTAAAAATAAGGTAATTTTTTGCACCAATTGTATGTATTATGTACCTTTGTTATTGTAAATGTATTATTGTAAAATATTCCTTCTTTTGTATATAAATAAGACAAAATTATTCAATAAATGTCATTACAACTAAGTTCGGTTCAAGTGCCGCACGTAACGTCCATATTTGTGTTATTACTTTGTATCTGGTTAAAGTGCCTGATACAAGGAAGCTTTTGGGTTAATACTTTGTATCTGGTTAAAGTGCCTGATACAAGGAAGTTTACAAAGTCTGGTACAGTGCATCTGGTTTAAGAGCCAGCTGTTCTTATCAATCACCAGCAACCAACAGAGACGTTGGTTCAACCTGCGTTTTTAAATTAAAACAGCAACAATACCATTATTTTCCTGTGGAATTCTGCTTAATGCGTCTGCATTAAAATTCTTCTTACCGGGTTTATATATAATTTCGAATTCGTATTCCGATAGTTTATGTCTAAACCTGGCTATACGAGAAGTCTGATCCTTCAAATTCGCTATACCCTTCAAGGGTTGGTGGTCTGTCACTATCTTAAAAGGCATTCCCAGAATATATGCTCTGAAATTTCGTGTAGCCCGGACAATGGCCAATAATTCCGTTTCTATAGTTAAGTATCTCTTCTCGGTGTCACTCAACGCTCTGCTAGCGAAAGCTATCGGTCTATCTTCGCCAATTTTCCCTTGCGACAACACGGCCCCTAGAGCTTCGCCACTAGCATCGGTGGTCAACAGAAATTCCCTGCTAAAATCCGGGTATGTCAATACCGGTGGTGAAATTATTGCTTCTTTCAGCTTATCGAACGCTTTCTGTCAGTCCTCCGACCATTCGAACTTGGTATCCTTTCTCAGTAATTTCTTAATTGGCAAAGCGATTTTCGTCATGCTTCCAATAAATTTTCTATAGTAGTTGACCAACCCCAAGAATGCCTGTACCTCCTTTTTATTCCTGGGAGGTTTTATATTCCTTACACACTCAATATAGCCTATCCTCATGCTGTTCTAAATTCCTACCATAAATTACTATATCATCTAAATAAACGAAACAATCTATTCCCTGCAGCCCAGTGAGAATATGGTTCATTATCCTCTGAAAAGTCGCGGGCGCCCCCGTTTAACCAAAAGGCATCCTGTTGAATTCGAAACGATCCAATCCTGAACTAAACGCGGTTTTCTCTTTGTCTTTTTCATCAACCAAAACATGGTGATACCCACTAGCAATATCTAGTGTTGAGAAATACGTACCACATGCTCTAAAATCTCATAAATTCTAGGTATAGGGAAAACCTGCTTAATCGTAACGTCATTTAATTTTCTAAAGTCAATCACCAGAGGCCATTTTCTCTGACCGTCTTTTGCGGCTTTCTTTGGTACTAGCAACAATGGCGATTTGCTGTGGGATATAATCCCTTTTGCTGGGGAATATAATCATCTATCAGCTTCCGCACCTGTTTACTGCCTCCCTATGAATTTGCGGTAACCTATACTGCTTTCGATTAATCGGTGATTGGTCTTGATATAAATATAAATCATCCCCTTCCAGCAGAAAAATATCGTGAAAAATGTGCATACTCTCTCCACTGAATCCCTTTCCTCCTTATTTAAATTGTCATCTAAATTAAGATAAATAAGAGTACTTATTCTACCCTTAACATCTGTTTGCCCTACCCTGTTTATCATACTACCACGGGGTGTTTTGTATTTATTGAAACTAGAAAGCCCCGGCCTAAAACCACTGTCTATATCCTTCATCCTACATCCTTCTCCGTTGAATTCAGTATTGGAACGTAAACTACGTCCCTATTTACCTTCGCTAAGTTTTCCCCCATATACGCCCCCGGAATAATTTCCTGCTTATGAACTATTATCTCCGTAATATTCGTCCTGATTTTAACTGGAACTAATAGTTTGCGCCATTACTTTTGAATTTTTATTATATAAAATTCTATCTAATTCCCCCTTTTACCGCGTAACCAGGGTCTCAATGTGTTTTTTCTTCTCATCAATAAATGTTACTTGATTAGTAACTGTGTTTATAATCGATCTCTTCCACTAATTGCCCCTGCCAAATATGCCATCTGCTGTCACTCCCTGCTCTGAGGATACTATATGCAGCGTAAAATCGAGGTTTTTATTTTCTTTATGTTTAACTATGAGTGACCCTTTAGTGGTCACGCATCCACCAAATGCTCCACTTAAACTCTTCGTATACTCCTGGTGTACAATTGTACCATCCTTTAACGAAACTTCTTTTATCAGGCTTGTATCCGCTCCCGTATCCACCAGTAAAACGAGTTTTTCATCTACAGCCTCCGCGCAAGGTAATTCAATGAACACGTCATTTGACTGGGTTTGAGTCCAGCTAGATACTCCTGTCTCAGTCTGTTTATTACTATTGGATAAGTTATAATTCAACATCTGCTCCAGATCATGGTTTTGCATTTCTGGATCTACTGCTCCTATAAACGTATACTTCCTCTGTAAATTATTCTTCGCTTCATCAATTGTTCTATTTGTCCTTGTACTAATTCAAAAATCTCTTGAATTTGGTAACGTATACACAATCGTTTTCGATGTCGGACTTACAGTTACTCCTTCATTTGTTGAAATTGGTAACGTATTCACAATCGTTTCTGATGTCGGACTTACAGTTACTCCTTCGTTTGGCCCTAAGTTCTTATTATTATTGGGTTCCCAGATTACTGGCCTGTTCTGGGCCCCTGCCAGTTTCCCTGGCGACTGCCTTGAAACTTTTCCTAATTTCTCTTGGCCTGGCAACCTGCTACCATATGTCCTGGTCTGTTACACCAATGACACACCGTTCGGTTAGCTCTGTCTGATATGTTCCCCGTACCCTGATTCCTTTGCAGACCGTTTGATGCATTTGATTTCGGGCTTTCGAACCTTCTCTGAGTTTGCTGCCAAATCTGTTGCATTGGATTTGGTTGCCAATTCTGCTGTGGTTGGTTCCTCTGTGGCTCTTTTTATCACTAGGTATAATTCCTCTAGATTAGCGAAACGCTGTGATCTAACAAGATCTTCATCTTCCCTTGTCTTCTGTGCGGATTCATTCGTTAATGCAGGCTCTATTGTACTTCCTGCTATATCCTTTCTATTCAATAATTTTCTCAGCTTCTCGTTTTCTGTTTCTACGTTTTTTATTAACTTCTCCTGAAATATTCTATCAACTGAATAGCTATTGGAATGGAACTGTTCCTAATTCTTCAATTATCTTTATTCGCTACTGTGCTTTTTAGAACCTCCCAAATTTTCGCTAAAAACTCCCCTAGCTCTCTTTGCAATTCCTCATGGGTTCTTTTCAAGTCTAAGTAAACTTGTTCTTGCACGGACTCTGCCATCAATTAAATTGCTTTTCGTTCTCTTTTAATTTTTTCCTCCGCACGAGAACTAGGTCAAAAAGGTATTTCATTCCTTAATTGCTTCGACGCAGACAATCCAAGCAATTAACATCCGCTTACTAAGCATTGACCGACTGAACACGGATCAAATTTACTGCATTCTCCGCTTCTGCCTTTGTACCTCCGAGTTACTCACTACGCTGCCAAGCTTGGCTCTGATTAAGTCTAGATTTTCTTTATTATTAACAGTTAAATTTAAGTTTTCCCAAATTTTTTATATTAATCTATCGATTTTCCCAACGAGATCCTTAAAATCCTTACCCCTTACCTTTCCTCCCATTCATTTACTATTTCCATTTAGTAGCATTTAACCTGACTAGTTACCAAAGCTGCAGCAATCAGCAATCCTCTTATTTGCTACTACTGAAATATTCCCCTTTTAGAATAATAAAATCAAGGCCAGCGACAGTGGCTGCATTAAAACGAGCGTAAAATTTCTTGACTTGCTTCTAAGAATCGAACGTAATAAAGTCCACAAAACAGAAGGCCACGCTTATAATTTTGCAAACGCCTTCGTTCTGATCGCCAACAAGCAAAACAATAAAAACAACAGTAACTTTTGCGCTGAAATCTGATCCCAAGCAAGCGTAAGCGCCAACGACACTTTTCAGTTTCGCTTCACGTTCAAATTGTACAATTCGTTTCGCACATCTAAAACTGCCAATGTCGGTCCACTTATTTTGCAATAGTAATTTCTTAATATTAATATCTGCCAATATTAACGTCGGCAGAATTAAATTGGGAACGAATTAATTCTTCCGCGTTTGCTCTTTACTTTTTTGTTTTGGCTAATTGAATTTACTCCGAAAGCTGTTTGGTTTGAGCTCGAGAAAAGCTTTTTGGTGGCAATTGACTTCTACACTTACTACCATGCAGACTGCGCTGGTTGCTAACTTGGCTTTCGAGAGCTTAGCCCGGAGCTTATAATTATCTAGCAATTAACTCCCACACTTGCTACCATGCAGAGTGCGATGGTTGCTAGCTTGGCTTTCGAGCTTCCCAAACAAAGTGCTTTACTTGCACTAAAATGTTGAACTTGACCTTGACTCACTAAATGAGTTATTAATAAGTGCCAATGTTCTTGTCTTGACGGTTCCGATTACCCGGACCTTGAAGTATGAATGCGACATACAACACACTCTTTCAAATCACCGTTCTTGGATGGATGTGCACAGGCAAGAACAAGGGCACCGTCCAGACCTCAGCCACCTGTGGCATATACAGCGAAGACGATGACGATCCCCTTGAGAAATCGAAGACGATCTCCTTGAGAAATTCTGACAGATCGAAGAACCATCAGTGACAGATAAACCCGAACTCGAAAGCCCAAGGCAAGAGCACTACCATGCAACCATAGACTTGGACATCCTAAGAGGGGCAGGGTATACTCAGAGGGTATATACGCTGACCATCACCCATACCAGCTTGGATCTAGAGGTCTGGTTTAACGTTGTCATAGCTTCTTCATCTCCGGCATGGGTGGTGTCGTGACCGCGATCGAAGGTGGATGCAAATTCCCGCTGCAGTTTAGTGCACGTGACGTGTGCTCGCGTAATAATAACAATAAAACCGACCTACAATCCTACAAATCCTACAAAATTACAAGAAAAATAGAACACAGTGCAACCTAAACCATACCAATAAAGAAATAAACAGAAATTAATATCGTAACATACATTACTAATAAAATAAAATAGCCAATCGAATGGAATGCAGAGAACCAAGCGAGGGGCTTATATATGCTCTCCGCGATAAGGCTCAGCATTTCGTTTGTTTCTACTCCTCCGCCTTGTTCCTGGTCCCGTTAGGTGTGCATGCGGCTGTGATTCCACCAAGGGCTAAAGCGCGGCAAGATAAAGGCATAACACTTGTCTTGTCGCGCATACATGATCACCATTGTAAAATAGTTACAATAGCGCTGAACGCAGGGCAAAGAAATAGAGATAGAGCAAGACTGAGCTATGTATAGTACGTTGTGGTGAAGAAAACGCAAGAAACGGCGAAATGCAGACGCTTCGAAACACATAAAAATAACAACACAACACATAAAACGACAGTTGCTCGTGGACCGTGACATGCGTAGGACCTAGTGGTAGGAAGCGTCCTCTACGACTAAAAAACAGCTCCGGTATTAGCAAACCCTCATCATCATTCTCCAACACATATGTCTCAGTTCTGCCATTAAAGGTAGACTTTATTAATTTTAGATTTTCCTTTATTGAGACTCAACAATTCTTTTTATGTTTATTGGTCCGAACATGATGGGCCCAATCGTTTTGTAAGACGTTTTCGTTGCAGTTGGGGCAACGAATATGAGTTAGTAACGATGATGATGCTGTTGATGTTGAAGGCTGAGGATTGGTTAGATATGCTGCTGTTGCTACTGACGATGATGATGAATGAGGGTGAAATTTAGTCTTATGCGTCTGAAGGTCATCACGTCGAGAAAATTTTATCCCAAATTCGCTGCAATCGAATGTCTGCTTCTCGTGCTTCGACACAACGTGAAGAAGAGGCGCTTCATAAGTCGTAGAGGACACTGCCAGAATTTGTACTGCGACAACGCAACCAATTTCGTGGGGGCCAAAAACCAACTTGCCGAACTAAAGGAATCACTCTACTCCTCTGCTGCAGAACAAGCTAAAATCCGAACATGTGCTGACAAAGAATCCAATTTCACTTTATCCCACCAAGGGTCCCTCACTTTGGGGGATTGTGGGAGGCAGCCATCAAATCTGCAAAGCATCTTTTAGTTCGCAGTGTTTCGACAGCTAATTTAACATACGAGGAGCTGGAGACAGTAGTCGTCGAAATAGAAGCAATTCTAAATTCAAGACCTTTGACACCACTGTCTAATGATCCAAATGATTTGACAGCATTAACCCCCGGCTATTTTTTGATTGGAGAGCCATTAACAGCTCAAGTGGACTCCAGAGCAACTGTCGTGAATCCTTCGTCTTTGAAACGATGGAAATTAGTCTCACATCTTAAACACGAATTTTGGAAACGCTGGTCACTCGAGTACCTAAACGAGCTGCAATATCGCCGTAAATGGAGAGAACAATCACCAAATATTCAAATAGGAACAATGGTCATCCTCAAGGAAGATGACGTACCACCCCTCTCATGGCATCTAGAAAGAATTATCAAAGTTTATAGCGGACCAGATAATGCAGTCCGAGTAGTAGATGTTAAAACTAAGAATGGAATCTTCAAACGAGCTATAAACAGATTGGCACCACTTCCTGTAGACAACAATTCATCATCAGCCATAAAATCACCAATAGACATCAGTAGTTCACAGGAGTTATTGCGTGATGACAATGAGGATATGCCTGTGACATCAAAAAGAGACACCCAATCTTCTTCTGATACTGATAATGAAGCTCCACTTCCAAAAAAACGACAAAGAGCTTCAAAACTTACAACATTACTATTAGCCTGCCTATTCATACCAATCGTTTACTCTGCTTCAGTAGAAATTCATCTCTTTGAATCAAACCCTGGAGTATACTTTGAAAATATGGGCTCGGCTGGGATCATTAGCAGCGAATGGAATCTAGTAACATATTTTAATTTGGAACCATATTGGAAGGAGGTGAATCTACTAAATTCATACAAAAATGCACTAACGCCATTGTGCGAAAGGATCCATAATACTAGAACATGCTCAATAATTCTAGCACAATTCAATCAACTTACTGACGGAATTAACTCAAATAACGAATTATTAGAAATTAATCCCACCATGCGAGTAAAGAGAGGCGCCTTAAATGTGGTCGGATCAATCGCTCGCTCCCTATTTGGAGTTCTTGACGAAGAGTATGCAGAAAAAGCAGCAGCAACCATCCAAAAGCTAGAGCAAAATGATGACTATTTGCTATCTGCTATAGAAAATCAGACGTCGTTCCTAGATAGCACACTCTACTTAATGAAAAGAAACCAAAAGGAAAGTGAAATGCAATTTGATAAAATAGCTACTGCTCTCAAACGTACAAAAACCCAATTTGAAAATATAAAGCAGCAGCTCGACGCAGAAAAGGTATCACTTACCTTCCTCGACCTTACAATTCAAGCAACATTATCAATGATGAATCTTAAAAACATTCAAGACTCACTAATTGATATATTAGCTGATACTCATCACGGAATCATAAATCCTTTGCTGATCTCACCTGCTCAACTAAAATTCGAATTACTAAAAAATAAAAATCAATCTTCCTGCAACACTCCGATTACCAGTTTCGTTAAATGACCTATTAATAGAAGGAAATGACCTACAATAGAAGGAAGAATCACTGCCAAATATGTAATTTTCAAAATAAACATACTACTAATCTCCACCCAAGAATTTGAAATGTACAAACTCACCGCAGTTCCTTGGAAGACAAACAACAGCTTCAAAATAATAAAGGTAATGTCGCCCTTCATGATAGTCAATTTGCATCGAGATTTGTATTATCCATTAACAAAAGCAGAATTAAGAACTTGCATCAAAGTCGAACTACAAAATCATTTATGTCGACAACACCACCCATTATACAAGAGGGGATCTAAAATAGGTGTATGCGAGATTAATATACTCAATCAACAGGAAGATTCATCCTCATGCTTTGCTACCAACGCAGGCCCAGGACCACATTGGGTTCAATTACATGACCCAAACGTATGGATATTCGCTCTCGATGGGGAAATTCGTCTAAACGCAGTTTGCAAATCAAATGTAACACATATCACAGCACGAAAATCAGGATTTTTAAAAGTAGGAGAAGAATGTGCTGTCAAACTTCCTTACTTGACAATCCAGGGACACCGAACCTTGGAAACTAAACGGTATCCCTCATTCTTGCCAGCAATTAATATGAGCAACATGATATCTTCAGACATCATCTAAAGACATTTCAACAACGACAACCATTATCGATCATAAATTAGTCAATACACATTATAAGGAAATAGAATCACTCAGAAATGAGATTTCTCATGTTCGATTGACGCTACCAAATGTGCGCTCCCATGATATCCATCACTACACCCTAGGATACGCATGTCTGGTCTTCATCATTTCACTTGGTCTTGCTGCAGCTATCAATCATCATAGAAGAAGGAAGAAGAAGAGAACACAAACCTTCGAAATCACGCCCAAACCTCTTCCAGCACCACGTCAACAGCCGGACCAGTTCAGCATACATATATAATCAACACTTAATCATAACTATATCATTATATAATAAATCATATTAATCAAATTATTGAGCAAGCTCAACGGGGGCAGAATGTTCAAATTCAGAAATTAAAAATAAATTTAATTCAACACTTAGGGCCTTATTTTGTATCTGCGGAACGGTAGCGACGGCTAAGCTTCTGCTTCTGTTCCCGTTGCTGTTAAAACCGTATTTTGTAACTCTTACGTTGAGCCCCGTTGAGCGCACTGGGCTTTACGTCTTTTGCGTTCCAGTCAGCTGGTATAGAAATGTTGTGTATTTGGTGTACACAAAGACGACATTCACACGTCTCTTTCCTTCTTATGATTAGATGCATGCAATGAATTTGTTCTTATACCTGTTTTCTTTTGCCTCGATCAACTTTTGTCTATCAAAGCCAGCTGGCAGGCAGTGTGTTTGAAAACGGGGAACAAATCGCAAATCGATGCTTAGAGCATTTTTTGAATAATAATGCAAAATTTTTATTTTGTGCTGTACTTTTATAAAGTAAAAATAAAAATGTTATTCGATTTGTTATGAAGTGGCTCAGACCAGGAACATGAGGAGGAAACAAACATTCCAGCCAGGGTACGCAACCCAGCATTGAAAAGCAATGCATGGATTTTAGAGATCACTTCAAAGAAAATTGCAGTTACACTTTCTTCGAAATTTCCATTATATTATTTTATAATAATTATTTAAATTATTTTATTTAATTGTTTTTATTAAAAAAAATACATTAAATAAAAATGAAATGAAAAAATAAAAACAAATAAAAAATAACTGAACAAAAGACTCCCTCACTCGTCGAGCTCTACACACAAACTGTGCGAACGGCAGCATTTTAGCTTCCGCTTCTCTACAATGGCCACCACGAGCGCTTCTGTTGTTACAAAATACCATTTTCCACCGTAAGCACGTAAGAAGTATGCAATTGTTGTTGTAAACCCAGCTATACAGTAGCGTCAGCGGTGTGTATTTTGTGCACACATTTTGATCAGCTGTTTTACGAATATAACAAAGAGGAACGTAGAAGAGCCATACCGTTCGCATATACAAAATAAGGCCCTTAATATTGGCCAATTTTATTGCGTTCATTGACTTCATGCTTTCAAGGCTCATCACACCGAAAATGGTAACATGATGCCATCAGCCGATGCGGCTGCCGTTTTCTTGCAATCAATTTGTTAAGTTCATTGGCCAAATATTTGCACTTGTTTTTGCTGCTAGTTAAGCATTTATTAACCTCAGGCTTCCGACACTCATCATGGTAACATGACGTTTTGGTCAAGGCGGCGACTGTTTCCTGTGCAATGAACTGAACGATAGCCAAATGCTGAGTTGAACCTTTTGAATTTGAACATTGACTAAAAAATAAAAAATAAAGCCAAATGCTGAGTTGAATTTTTGAATTTGATCATTGTTTAAAAATAAGGTAATTTTTTGCACCAATTGTATGTATTATGCACCTTTGTTATTGTAAATGTATTATTGTAAAATATTCCTTCTTTTGTATATAAATAAGACAAAATTATTCAATAAATGTCATTACAACTAAGTTCGGTTCAAGTGCCGCACGTAACGTCCATATTTGTGTTATTACTTTGTATCTGGTTAAAGTGCCTGATACAAGGAAGCTTTTGGGTTAATACTTTGTATCTGGTTAAAGTGCCTGATACAAGGAAGTTTACAAAGTCTGGTACAGTGCATCTGGTTTAAGAGCCAGCTGTTCTTATCAATCACCAGCAACCAACAGAGACGTTGGTTCAACCTGCGTCTTTAAATTAAAACAGCAACAATACCATTATTTTCCTGTGGAATTCTGCTTAATGCGTCTGCATTAAAATTCTTCTTACCGGGTTTATATATAATTTCGAATTCGTATTCCGATAGTTTATGTCTAAACCTGGCTATACGAGAAGTCTGATCCTTCAAATTCGCTATACCCTTCAAGGGTTGGTGGTCTGTCACTATCTTAAAAGGCATTCCCAGAATATATGCTCTGAAATTTCGTGTAGCCCGGACAATGGCCAATAATTCCGTTTCTATAGTTAAGTATCTCTTCTCGGTGTCACTCAACGCTCTGCTAGCGAAAGCTATCGGTCTATCTTCGCCAATTTTCCCTTGCGACAACACGGCCCCTAGAGCTTCGCCACTAGCATCGGTGGTCAACAGAAATTCCCTGCTAAAATCCGGGTATGTCAATACCGGTGGTGAAATTATTGCTTCTTTCAGCTTATCGAACGCTTTCTGTCAGTCCTCCGACCATTCGAACTTGGTATCCTTTCTCAGTAATTTCTTAATTGGCAAAGCGATTTTCGTCATGCTTCCAATAAATTTTCTATAGTAGTTGACCAACCCCAAGAATGCCTGTACCTCCTTTTTATTCCTGGGAGGTTTTATATTCCTTACACACTCAACATAGCCTATCCTCATGCTGTTCTAAATTCCTACCATAAATTACTATATCATCTAAATAAACGAAACAATCTATTCCCTGCAGCCCAGTGAGAATATGGTTCATTATCCTCTGAAAAGTCGCGGGCGCCCCCGTTTAACCAAAAGGCATCCTGTTGAATTCGAAACGATCCAATCCTGAACTAAACGCGGTTTTCTCTTTGTCTTTTTCATCAACCAAAACATGGTGATACCCACTAGCAATATCTAGTGTTGAGAAATACGTACCACATGCTCTAAAATCTCATAAATTCTAGGTATAGGGAAAACCTGCTTAATCGTAACGTCATTTAATTTTCTAAAGTCAATCACCAGAGGCCATTTTCTCTGACCGTCTTTTGCGGCTTTCTTTGGTACTAGCAACAATGGCGAATTCCAAGGCGATTTGCTGTGGGATATAATCCCTTTTGCTGGGGAATATAATCATCTATCAGCTTCCGCACCTGTTTACTGCCTCCCTATGAATTTGCGGTAACCTATACTGCTTTCGATTAATCGGTGATTGGTCTTGATATAAATATAAATCATCCCCTTCCAGCAGAAAAATATCGTGAAAAATGTGCATACTCTCTCCACGGAATCCCTTTCCTCCTTATTTAAATTGTCATCTAAATTAAGATAAATAAGAGTACTTATTCTACCCTTAACATCTTCTTGCCCTACCCTGTTTATCATACTACCACGGGGTGTTTTGTATTTATTGAAACTAGAAAGCCCCGGCCTAAAACCACTGTCTATATCCTTCATCCTACATCCTTCTCCGTTGAATTCAGTATTGGAACGTAAACTACGTCCCTATTTACCTTCGCTAAGTTTTCCCCCATATACGCCCCCGGAACAATTTCCTGCTTATGAACTATTATCTTCGGAATATTCGTCCTGATTCTAACTGGAACTAATAGTTTGCGCCATTACTTTTGAATCTTTATTATATAAAATTCTATCTAATTCCCCCTTTTACCGCGTAACCAGGGTCTCAATGTGTTTTTTCTTCTCATCAATAAATGTTACTTGATTAGTAACTGTGTTTATAATCGATCTCTTCCACTAATTGTCCCTGCCAAATATGCCATCTGCTGTCACTCCCTACTCTGAGGATACTATATGCAGCGTAAAATCGAGGTTTTTATTTTCATTATGTTTAACTATGAGTGACCCTTTAGTGGTCACGCATCCACCAAATGCTCCACTTAAACTCTTCGTATACTCCTGGTGTACAATTGTACCATCCTTTAACGAAACTTCTTTTATCAGGCTTGTATCCGCTCCCGTATCCACCAGTAAAACGAGTTTTTCATCTACAGCCTCCGCGCAAGGTAATTCAATGAACACGTCATTTGACTGGGTTTGAGTCCAGCTAGATACTCCTGTCTCAGTCTGTTTATCACTATTGGATAAGTTATAATTCAACATCTGCTACAGATCATGGTTTTGCATTTCTGGATCTACTGCTCCTATAAACGTATGCTTCCTCTGTAAATTATTCTTCCCTTCATCAATTGTTCTATTTGTCCTTGTACTAATTCAAAAATCTCTTGAATTTGGTAACGTATACACAATCGTTTTCGATGTCGGACTTACAGTTACTCCTTCATTTGTTGAAATTGGTAACGTATTCACAATCGTTTCTGATGTCGGACTTACAGTTACTCCTTCGTTTGGCCCTAAGTTCTTATTATTATTGGGTTCCCAGATTACTGGCCTGTTCTGGGCCCCTGCCAGTTTCCCTGGCGACTGCCTTGAAACTTTTCCTAATTTCTCTTGGCCTGGCAACCTGCCACCATATGTCCTGGTCTGTTACACCAATGACACACCGTTCGGTTAGCTCTGTCTGATATGTTCCCCGTACCCTGATTCCTTTGCAGACCGTTTGATGCATTTGATTTCGGGCTTTCGAACCTTCTCTGAGTTTGCTGCCAAATCTGTTGCATTGGATTTGGTTGCCAATTCTGCTGTGGTTGGTTCCTCTGTGGCTCTTTTTATCGCTAGGTATAATTCCCCTAGATTAGCGAAACGCTGTGATCTAACAAGATCTTCATCTTCCCTTGTCTTCTGTGCGGAATCATTCGTTAATGCAGGCTCTATTGTACTCCCTGCTATATCCTTTCTATTCAATAATTTTCTCAGCTTCTCGTTTTCTGTTTCTACGTTTTTTATTAACTCCTCCTGAAATATTCTATCAACTGAATAGCTATTGGAATGGAACTGTTCCTAATTCTTCAATTATCTTTATTCGCTACTGTGCTTTTTAGAACCTCCCAAATTTTCGCTAAAAACTCCCCTAGCTCTCTTTGCAATTCCTCATGGGTTCTTTTCAAGTCTAAGTAAACTTGTTCTTGCACGGACTCTGCCATCAATTAAATTGCTTTTCGTTCTCTTTTAATTTTTTCCTCCGCACGAGAACTAGGTCAAAAAGGTATTTCATTCCTTAATTGCTTCGACGCAGTCCATCCAAGCAATTAAAATCCGTTTACTAAGCATTGACCGACTGAACACGGATCAAATTTACTGCATTCTCCGCTTCTGCCTTTGTACCTCCGAGTTACTCACTACGCTGCCAAGCTTGGCTCTGATTAAGTCTAGATTTTCTTTATTATTAACAGTTAAATTTAAGTTTTCCCAAATTTTTTATATTAATCTATCGATTTTCCCAACGAGATCCTTAAAATCCTTACCCCTTACCTTTCCTCCCATTCATTTACTATTTCCATTTAAGTAGCATTTAACCTGACTAGTTACCAAAGCTGCAGCAATCAGCAATCCTCTTATTTGCTACTACTGGAATATTCCCCTTTTAGAATAATAAAATCAAGGCCAGCGACAGTGGCTGCATTAAAACGAGCGTAAAATTTCTTGACTTGCTTCTAAGAATCGAACGTAATAAAGTCCACAAAACAGAAGGCCACGCTTATAATTTTGCAAACGCCTTCGTTCTGATCGCCAACAAGCAAAAAAATAAAAACAACAGTAACTTTTGCGCTGAAATCTGATCCCAAGCAAGCGTAAGCGCCAACGACACTTTTCAGTTTCGCTTCACGTTCAAATTGTACAATTCGTTTCGCACATCTAAAACTGCCAATGTCGGTCCACTTATTTTGCAATAGTAATTTCTTAATATTAATATCTGTCAATATTAACGTCGGCAGAATTAAATTGGGAACGAATTAATTCTTCCGCGTTTGCTCTTTACTTTTTTGTTTTGGCTAATTGAATTTACTCCGAAAGCTGTTTGGTTTGAGCTCGAGAAAAGCTTTTTGGTGGCAATTGACTTCTACACTTACTACCATGCAGACTGCGCTGGTTGCTAACTTGGCTTTCGAGAGCTTAGCCCGGAACTTATAATTATCTAGCAATTAACTCCCACACTTGCTACCATGCAGAGTGCGATGGTTGCTAGCTTGGCTTTCGAACTTCCCAAACAAAGTGCTTTACTTGCACTAAAAGGTTGAACTTGACCTTGACTCACTAAATGAGTTATTAATAAGTGCCAATGTTCTTGTCTTGACGGTTCCGATTACCCGGACCTTGAAGTATGAATGCGACATACAACACACTCTTTCAAATCACCGTTCTTGGACGGATGTGCACAGACAAGAACAAGGGCACCGTCCAGACCTCAGCCACCTGTGGCATATACAGCGAAGACGATGACGATCCCCTTGAGAAATCGAAGACGATCTCCTTGAGAAATTCTGACAGATCGAAGAACCATCAGTGACAGATAAACCCGAACTCGAAAGCCCAAGGCAAGAGCACTACCATGCAACCATAGACTTGGACATCCTAAGAGGGGCAGGGTATACTCAGAGGGTATATACGCTGACCATCACCCATACCAGCTTGGATCTAGAGGTCTGGTTTAACGTCGTCATAGCTTCTTCATCTCCGGCATGGGTGGTGTCGTGACCGCGATCGAAGGTGGATGCAAATTCCCGCTGCAGTTTAGTGCACGTGACGTGTGCTCGCGTAATAATAACAATAAAACCGACCTACAATCCTACAAATCCTACAAAATTACAAGAAAAATAGAACACAGTGCAACCTAAACCATACCAATAAAGAAATAAACAGAAATTAATATCGTAACATACATTACTAATAAAATAAAATAGCCAATCGAATGGAATGCAGAGAACCAAGCGAGGGGCTTATATATGCTCTCCGCGATAAGGCTCAGCATTTCGTTTGTTTCTACTCCTCCGCCTTGTTCCTGGTCCCGTTAGGTGTGCATGGGGCTGTGATTCCACCAAGGGCTAAAGCGCGGCAAGATAAAGGCATAACACTTGTCTTGTCGCGCATACATGATCACCATTGTAAAATAGTTACAATAGCGCTGAACGCAGGGCAAAGAAATAGAGATAGAGCAAGACTGAGCTATGTATAGTACGTTGTGGTGAAGAAAACGCAAGAAACGGCGAAATGCAGACGCTTCGAAACACATAAAAAGAACAACACAACACATAAAACGACAGTTGCTCGTGGACCGTGACATGCGTAGGACCTAGTGGTAGGAAGCGTCCTCTACGACTAAAAAACAGCTCCGGTATTAGCAAACCCTCATCATCATTCTCCAACACATATGTCTCAGTTCTGCCATTAAAGGCAGACTTTATTAATTTTAGATGTTCCTTTATTGGGACTCAACAATTCTTTTTATGTTTATTGGTCCGAACATGATGGGCCCAATCGTTTTGTAAGACGTTTTCGTTGCAGTTGGGGCAACGTATATGAGTTGGTAACGATGATGATGCTGTTGATGTTGAAGGCTGAGGATTGGTTAGATATGCTGCTGTTGCTACTGACGATGATGATGAATGAGGGTGAAATTTAGTCTTATGCGTCTGAAGGTCATCACGTCGAGAAAATTTTATCCCAAATTCGCTGCAATCGAATGTCTGCTTCTCGTGCTTCGACACAACGTGAAGAAGAGGCGCTTCATAAGTCGTAGAGGACACTGCCAGAATTTGTACTGCGACAACGCAACCAATTTCGTGGGGGCCAAAAACCAACTTGCTGAACTAAAGGAATCACTCTACTCCTCTGCTGCAGAACAAGCTATAATCCGAACATGTGCTGACAAAGAATCCAATTTCACTTTATCCCACCAAGGGCCCCTCACTTTGGGGGATTGTGGGAGGCAGCCATCAAATCTGCAAAGCATCTTTTAGTTCGCAGTGTTTCGACAGCTAATTTAACATACGAGGAGCTGGAGACAGTAGTCGTCGAAATAGAAGCAATTCTAAATTCAAGACCTTTGACACCACTGTCTAATGATCCAAATGATTTGACAGCATTAACCCCCGGATATTTTTTGATTGGAGAGCCATTAACAGCTCAAGTGGACTCCAGAGCAACTGTCGTGAATCCTTCGTCTTTGAAACGATGGAAATTAGTCTCACATCTTAAACACGAATTTTGGAAACGCTGGTCACTCGAGTACCTAAACGAGCTGCAATATCGCCGTAAATGGAGAGAACAATCACCAAATATTCAAATAGGAACAATGGTCATCCTCAAGGAAGATGACGTACCACCCCTCTCATGGCATCTAGGAAGAATTATCAAAGTTTATAGCGGACCAGATAATGCAGTCCGAGTAGTAGATGTTAAAACTAAGAATGGAATCTTCAAACGAGCTATAAACAGATTGGCACCACTTCCTGTAGACAACAATTCATCATCAGCCATAAAATCACCAATAGACATCAGTAGTTCACAGGAGTTATTGCGTGATGACAATGAGGATATGCCTGTGACATCAAAAAGAGACACCCAATCTTCTTCTGATACTGATAATGAAGCTCCACTTCCAAAAAAACGACAAAGAGCTTCAAAACTAACAACATTACTATTAGCCTGCCTATTCATACCAATCGTTTACTCTGCTTCAGTAGAAATTCATCTCTTTGAATCAAACCCTGGAGTATACTTTGAAAATATGGGCTCGGCTGGGATCATTAGCAGCGAATGGAATCTAGTAACATATTTTAATTTGGAACCATATTGGAAGGAGGTGAATCTACTAAATTCATACAAAAATGCACTAACGCCATTGTGCGAAAGGATCCATAATACTAGAACATGCTCAATAATCCTAGCACAATTCAATCAACTTACTGACGGAATTAACTCAAATAACGAATTATTAGAAATTAATCCCACCATGCAAGTAAAGAGAGGCGCCTTAAATGTGGTCGGATCAATCGCTCGCTCCCTATTTGGAGTTCTTGACGAAGAGTATGCAGAAAAAGCAGCAGCAACCATCCAAAAGCTAGAGCAAAATGATGACTATTTGCTATCTGCTATAGAAAATCAGACGTCGTTCCTAGATAGCACACTCTACTTAATGAAAGAAACCAAAAGGAAAGTGAAATGCAATTTGATAAAATAGCTACTGCTCTCAAACGTACAAAAACCCAATTTGAAAATATAAAGCAGCAGCTCGACGCAGAAAAGGTATCACTTACCTTCCTCGACCTTACAATTCAAGCAACATTATCAATGATGAATCTTAAAAACATTCAAGACTCACTAATTGATATATTAGCTGATACTCATCACGGAATCATAAATCCTTTGCTGATCTCACCTGCTCAACTAAAATTCGAATTACTAAAAAATAAAAAGCAATCTTCCTGCAACACTCCGATTACCAGTTTCGTTAAATGACCTATTAAAACTTTACTCCTTCATGTCAATAGAAGGAAGAATCACTGCCAAATATGTAATTTTCAAAATAAACATACTACTAATCTCCACCCAAGAATTTGAAATGTACAAACTCACCGCAGTTCCTTGGAAGACAAACAACAGCTTCAAAATAATAAAGGTAATGTCGCCCTTCATGATAGTCAATTTGCATCGAGATTTGTATTATCCATTAACAAAAGCAGAATTAAGAACTTGCATCAAAGTCGAACTACAAAATCATTTATGTCGACAACACCACCCATTATACAAGAGGGGATCTAAAATAGGTGTATGCGAGATTAATATACTCAATCAACAGGAAGATTCATCCTCATGCTTTGCTACCAACGCAGGCCCAGGACCACATTGGGTTCAATTACATGACCCAAACGTATGGATATTCGCTCTCGATGGGGAAATTCGTCTAAACGCAGTTTGCAAATCAAATGTAACACATATCACAGCACGAAAATCAGGATTTTTAAAAATAGGAGAAGAATGTGATGTCAAACTTCCTTACTTGACAATCCAAGGACACCGAACCTTGGAAACTAAACGGTATCCCTCATTCTTGCCAGCAATTAATATGAGCAACATGATATCTTCAGACATCATCTGAAGACATTTCAACAACGACGACCATTATCGATCATAAATTAGTCAATACACATTATAAGGAAATAGAATCACTCAGAAATGAGATTTCTCATGTTCGATTGACGCTACCAAATGTGCGCTCCCATGATATCCATCACTACACCCTAGGATACGCATGTCTGGTCTTCATCATTTCACTTGGTCTTGCTGCAGCTATCAATCATCATAGAAGAAGGAAGAAGAAGAGAACACAAACCTTCGAAATCACGCCCAAACCTCTTCCAGCACCACGTCAACAGCCGGACCAGTTCAGCATACATATATAATCAACACTTAATCATAACTATATCATTACATAATAAATCATATTAATCAAATTATTGAGCAAGCTCAACGGGGGCAGAATGTTCAAATTCAGAAATTAAAAATAAATTTAATTCAACACTTAGGGCCTTATTTTGTATCTGCGGAACGGTAGCGACGGCTAAGCTTCTGCTTCTGTTTCTGTTTCTGCTTCTGTTGCTGTTAAAACCGTATTTTGTAACTCTTACGTTGAGCCCCGTTGAGCGCACTGGGCTTTACGTCTTTTGCGTTCCAGTCAGCTGGTATGGAAATGTTGTGTATTTGGTGTACACAAAGACGACATTCACACGTCTCTTTCCTTCTTATGATTAGATGCATGCAATGAATTTGTTCTTATACCTGTTTTCTTTTGCCTCGATCAACTTTTGTTTATCAAAGCCAGCTGGCAGGCAGTGTGTTTGAAAACGGGGAACAAATCGCAAATCGATGCTTAGAGCATTTTTTGAATAATAATGCAAAATTTTTATTTTGTGCTGTACTTTTATAAAGTAAAAATAAAAATGTTATTCGATTTGTTATGAAGTGGCTCAGACCAGGAACATGAGGAGGAAACAAACATTCCAGCCAGGGTACGCAACCCAGCATTGAAAAGCAATGCATGGATTTTAGAGATCACTTCAAAGAAAATTGCAGTTACACTTTCTTCGAAATTTCCATTATATTATTTTATAATAATTATTTAAATTATTTTATTTAATTTTTTTTATTAAAAAAAATACGTTAAATAAAAATGAAATGAAAAAATAAAAACAAATAAAAAATAACTGAACAAAAGACTCCCTCACTCGTCGAGCTCTACACACAAACTGTGCGAACGGCAGCATTTTAGCTTCCGCTTCTCTACAATGGCCACCACGAGCGCTTCTGTTGTTACAAAATACCATTTTCCAACGTAAGCACGTAAGAAGTATGCAATTGTTGTTGTAAACCCAGCTATACAGTAGCGTCAGCGGTGTGTATTTTGTGCACACATTTTGATCAGCTGTTTTACGAATATAACAAAGAGGAACGTAGAAGAGCCATACCGTTCGCAGATACAAAATAAGGCCCTTAATATTGGCCAATTTTATTGCGTTCATTGACTTCATGCTTTCAAGGCTCATCACACCGAAAATGGTAACATGATGCCATCAGCCGATGCGGCTGCCGTTTTCTTGCAATCAATTTGTTAAGTTCATTGGCCAAATATTTGCACTTGTTTTTGCTGCTAGTTAAGCATTTATTAACCTCAGGCTTCCGACACTCATCATGGTAACATGACGTTTTGGTCAAGGCGGCGACTGTTTCCTGTGCAATGAACTGAACGATAGCCAAATGCTGAGTTGAACCTTTTGAATTTGAACATTGACTAAAAAATAAAAAATAAAGCCAAATGCTGAGTTGAATTTTTGAATTTGATCATTGTTTAAAAATAAGGTAATTTTTTGCACCAATTGTATGTATTATGCACCTTTGTTATTGTAAATGTATTATTGTAAAATATTCCTTCTTTTGTATATAAATAAGACAAAATTATTCAATAAATGTCATTACAACTAAGTTCGGTTCAAGTGCCGCACGTAACGTCCATATTTCTGTTATTACTTTGTATCTGGTTAAAGTGCCTGATACAAGGAAGCTTTTGGGTTAATACTTTGTATCTGGTTAAAGTGCCTGATACAAGTAAGTTTACAAAGTCTGGTACAGTGCTGGTTTAAGAGCCAGCTGTTCTTATCAATCACCAGCAACCAACAGAGACGTTGGTTCAACCTGCGTCTTTAAATTAAAACAGCAACAATACCATTATTTTCCTGTGGAATTCTGCTTAATGCCTCTGCATTAAAATTCTTCTTACCGGGTTTATATATAATTTCGAATTCGTATTCCGATAGTTTATGTCTAAACCTGGCTATACGAGAAGTCTGATCCTTCAAATTCGCTATACCCTTCAAGGGTTGGTGGTCTGTCACTATCTTAAAAGGCATTCCCAGAATATATGCTCTGAAATTTCGTGTAGCCCGGACAATGGCCAATAATTCCGTTTCTATAGTTAAGTATCTCTTCTCGGTGTCACTCAACGCTCTGCTAGCGAAAGCTATCGGTCTATCTTCGCCAATTTTCCCTTGCGACAACACGGCCCCTAGAGCTTCGCCACTAGCATCGGTGGTCAACAGAAATTCCCTGCTAAAATCCGGGTATGTCAATACCGGTGGTGAAATTATTGCTTCTTTCAGCTTATCGAACGCTTTCTGTCAGTCCTCCGACCATTCGAACTTGGTATCCTTTCTCAGTAATTTCTTAATTGGCAAAGCGATTTTCGTCATGCTTCCAATAAATTTTCTATAGTAGTTGACCAACCCCAAGAATGCCTGTACCTCCTTTTTATTCCTGGGAGGTTTTATATTCCTTACACACTCAACATAGCCTATTCTCATGCTGTTCTAAATTCCTACCATAAATTACTACATCATCTAAATAAACGAAACAATCTATTCCCTGCAGCCCAGTGAGAATATGGTTCATTATCCTCTGAAAAGTCGCGGGCGCCCCCGTTTAACCAAAAGGCATCCTGTTGAATTCGAAACGATCCAATCCTGAACTAAACGCGGTTTTCTCTTTGTCTTTTTCATCAACCAAAACATGGTGATACCCACTAGCAATATCTAGTGTTGAGAAATACGTACCACATGCTCTAAAATCTCATAAATTCTAGGTATAGGGAAAACCTGCTTAATCGTAACGTCATTTAATTTTCTAAAGTCAATCACCAGAGGCCATTTTCTCTGACCGTCTTTTGCGGCTTTCTTTGGTACTAGCAACAATGGCGAATTCCAAGGCGATTTGCTGTGGGATATAATCCCTTTTGCTGGGGAATATAATCATCTATCAGCTTCCGCACCTGTTTACTGCCTCCCTATGAATTTGCGGTAACCTATACTGCTTTCGATTAATCGGTGATTGGTCTTGATATAAATATAAATCATCCCCTTCCAGCAGAAAAATATCGTGAAAAATGTGCATACTCTCTCCACGGAATCCCTTTCCTCCTTATTTAAATTGTCATCTAAATTAAGATAAATAAGAGTACTTATTCTACCCTTAACATCTGTTTGCCCTACCCTGTTTATCATACTACCACGGGGTGTTTTGTATTTATTGAAACTAGAAAGCCCCGGCCTAAAACCACTGTCTATATCCTTCATCCTACATCCTTCTCCGTTGAATTCAGTATTGGAACGTAAACTACGTCCCTATTTACCTTCGCTAAGTTTTCCCCCATATACGCCCCCGGAACAATTTCCTGCTTATGAACTATTATCTCCGGAATATTCGTCCTGATTCTAACTGGAACTAATAGTTTGCGTCATTACTTTTGAATCTTTATTATATAAAATTCTATCTAATTCCCCCTTTTACCGCGTAACCAGGGTCTCAATGTGTTTTTTCTTCTCATCAATAAATGTTACTTGATTAGTAACTGTGTTTATAATCGATCTCTTCCACTAATTGTCCCTGCCAAATATGCCATCTGCTGTCACTCCCTGCTCTGAGGATACTATATGCAGCGTAAAATCGAGGTTTTTATTTTCATTATGTTTAACTATGAGTGACCCTTTAGTGGTCACGCATCCACCAAATGCTCCACTTAAACTCTTCGTATACTCCTGGTGTACAATTGTACCATCCTTTAACGAAACTTCTTTTATCAGGCTTGTATCCGCTCCCGTATCCACCAGTAAAACGAGTTTTTCATCTACAGCCTCCGCGCAAGGTAATTCAATGAACACGTCATTTGACTGGGTTTGAGTCCAGCTAGATACTCCTGTCTCAGTCTGTTTATTACTATTGGATAAGTTATAATTCAACATCTGCTCCAGATCATGGTTTTGCATTTCTGGATCTACTGCTCCTATAAACGTATACTTCCTCTGTAAATTATTCTTCGCTTCATCAATTGTTCTATTTGTCCTTGTACTAATTCAAAAATCTCTTGAATTTGGTAACGTATACACAATCGTTTTCGATGTCGGACTTACAGTTACTCCTTCATTTGTTGAAATTGGTAACGTATTCACAATCGTTTCTGATGTCGGACTTACAGTTACTCCTTCGTTTGGCCCTAAGTTCTTATTATTATTGGGTTCCCAGATTACTGGCCTGTTCTGGGCCCCTGCCAGTTTCCCTGGCGACTGCCTTGAAACTTTTCCTAATTTCTCTTGGCCTGGCAACCTGCTACCATATGTCCTGGTCTGTTACACCAATGACACACCGTTCGGTTAGCTCTGTCTGATATGTTCCCCGTACCCTGATTCCTTTGCAGACCGTTTGATGCATTTGATTTCGGGCTTTCGAACCTTCTCTGAGTTTGCTGCCAAATCTGTTGCATTGGATTTGGTTGCCAATTCTGCTGTGGTTGGTTCCTCTGTGGCTCTTTTTATCACTAGGTATAATTCCTCTAGATTAGCGAAACGCTGTGATCTAACAAGATCTTCATCTTCCCTTGTCTTCTGTGCGGATTCATTCGTTAATGCAGGCTCTATTGTACTCCCTGCTATATCCTTTCTATTCAATAATTTTCTCAGCTTCTCGTTTTCTGTTTCTACGTTTTTTATTAACTTCTCCTGAAATATTCTATCAACTGAATAGCTATTGGAATGGAACTGTTCCTAATTCTTCAATTATCTTTATTCGCTACTGTGCTTTTTAGAACCTCCCAAATTTTCGCTAAAAACTCCCCTAGCTCTCTTTGCAATTCCTCATGGGTTCTTTTCAAGTCTAAGTAAACTTGTTCTTGCACGGACTCTGCCATCAATTAAATTGCTTTTCGTTCTCTTTTAATTTTTTCCTCCGCACGAGAACTAGGTCAAAAAGGTATTTCATTCCTTAATTGCTTCGACGCAGACAATCCAAGCAATTAACATCCGCTTACTAAGCATTGACCGACTGAACACGGATCAAATTTACTGCATTCTCCGCTTCTGCCTTTGTACCTCCGAGTTACTCACTACGCTGCCAAGCTTGGCTCTGATTAAGTCTAGATTTTCTTTATTATTAACAGTTAAATTTAAGTTTTCCCAAATTTTTTATATTAATCTATCGATTTTCCCAACGAGATCCTTAAAATCCTTACCCCTTACCTTTCCTCCCATTCATTTACTATTTCCATTTAAGTAGCATTTAACCTGACTAGTTACCAAAGCTGCAGCAATCAGCAATCCTCTTATTTGCTACTACTGAAATATTCCCCTTTTAGAATAATAAAATCAAGGCCAGCGACAGTGGCTGCATTAAAACGAGCGTAAAATTTCTTGACTTGCTTCTAAGAATCGAACGTAATAAAGTCCACAAAACAGAAGGCCACGCTTATAATTTTGCAAACGCCTTCGTTCTGATCGCCAACAAGCAAAAAAATAAAAACAACAGTAACTTTTGCGCTGAAATCTGATCCCAAGCAAGCGTAAGCGCCAACGACACTTTTCAGTTTCGCTTCACGTTCAAATTGTACAATTCGTTTCGCACATCTAAAACTGCCAATGTCGGTCCACTTATTTTGCAATAGTAATTTCTTAATATTAATATCTGCCAATATTAACGTCGGCAGAATTAAATTGGGAACGAATTAATTCTTCCGCGTTTGCTCTTTACTTTTTTGTTTTGGCTAATTGAATTTACTCCGAAAGCTGTTTGGTTTGAGATCGAGAAAAGCTTTTTGGTGGCAATTGACTTCTACACTTACTACCATGCAGACTGCGCTGGTTGCTAACTTGGCTTTCGAGAGCTTAGCCCGGAGCTTATAATTATCTAGCAATTAACTCCCACACTTGCTACCATGCAGAGTGCGATGGTTGCTAGCTTGGCTTTCGAGCTTCCCAAACAAAGTGCTTTACTTGCACTAAAAGGTTGAACTTGACCTTGACTCACTAAATGAGTTATTAATAAGTGCCAATGTTCTTGTCTTGACGGTTCCGATTACCCGGACGTTGAAGTATGAATGCGACATACAACACACTCTTTCAAATCACCGTTCTTGGATGGATGTGCACAGGCAAGAACAAGGGCACCGTCCAGACCTCAGCCACCTGTGGCATATACAGCGAAGACGATGACGATCCCCTTGAGAAATCGAAGACGATCTCCTTGAGAAATTCTGACAGATCGAAGAACCATCAGTGACAGATAAACCCGAACTCGAAAGCCCAAGGCAAGAGCACTACCATGCAACCATAGACTTGGACATCCTAAGAGGGGCAGGGTATACTCAGAGGGTATATACGCTGACCATCACCCATACCAGCTTGGATCTAGAGGTCTGGTTTAACCAGTCATAGCTTTAACTTGTCATAGCTTCTTCATCTCCGGCATGGGTGGTGTCGTGACCGCGATCGAAGGTGGATGCAAATTCCCGCTGCAGTTTAGTGCACGTGACGTGTGCTCGCGTAATAATAACAATAAAACCGACCTACAATCCTACAAATCCTACAAAATTACAAGAAAAATAGAACACAGTGCAACCTAAACCATACCAATAAAGAAATAAACAGAAATTAATATCGTAACATACATTACTAATAAAATAAAATAGCCAATCGAATGGAATGCAGAGAACCAAGCGAGGGGCTTATATATGCTCTCCGCGATAAGGCTCAGCATTTCGTTTGTTTCTACTCCTCCGCCTTGTTCCTGGTCCCGTTAGGTGTGCATGCGGCTGTGATTCCACCAAGGGCTAAAGCGCGGCAAGATAAAGGCATAACACTTGTCTTGTCGCGCATACATGATCACCATTGTAAAATAGTTACAATAGCGCTGAACGCAGGGCAAAGAAATAGAGATAGAGCAAGACTGAGCTATGTATAGTACGTTGTGGTGAAGAAAACGCAAGAAACGGCGAAATGCAGACGCTTCGAAACACATAAAAAGAACAACACAACACATAAAACGACAGTTGCTCGTGGACCGTGACATGCGTAGGACCTAGTGGTAGGAAGCGTCCTCTACGACTAAAAAACAGCTCCGGTATTAGCAAACCCTCATCATCATTCTCCAACACATATGTCTCAGTTCTGCCATTAAAGGTAGACTTTATTAATTTTAGATTTTCCTTTATTGAGACTCAACAATTCTTTTTATGTTTATTGGTCCGAACATGATGGGCCCAATCGTTTTGTAAGACGTTTTCGTTGCAGTTGGGGCAACGAATATGAGTTGGTAACGATGATGATGCTGTTGATGTTGAAGGCTGAGGATTGGTTAGATATGCTGCTGTTGCTACTGACGATGATGATGAATGAGGGTGAAATTTAGTCTTATGCGTCTGAAGGTCATCACGTCGAGAAAATTTTATCCCAAATTCGCTGCAATCGAATGTCTGCTTCTCGTGCTTCGACACAACGTGAAGAAGAGGCGCTTCATAAGTCGTAGAGGACACTGCCAAAATTTGTACTGCGACAACGCAACCAATTTCGTGGGGGCCAAAAACCAACTTGCCGAACTAAAGGAATCACTCTACTCCTCTGCTGCAGAACAAGCTAAAATCCGAACATGTGCTAACAAAGAATCCAATTTCACTTTATCCCACCAAGGGCCCCTCACTTTGGGGGATTGTGGGAGGCAGCCATCAAATCTGCAAAGCATCTTTTAGTTCGCAGTGTTTCGACAGCTAATTTAACATACGAGGAGCTGGAGACAGTAGTCGTCGAAATAGAAGCAATTCTAAATTCAAGACCTTTGACACCACTGTCTAATGATCCAAATGATTTGACAGCATTAACCCCCGGCTATTTTTTGATTGGAGAGCCATTAACAGCTCAAGTGGACTCCAGAGCAACTGTCGTGAATCCTTCGTCTTTGAAACGATGGAAATTAGTCTCACATCTTAAACACGAATTTTGGAAACGCTGGTCACTCGAGTACCTAAACGAGCTGCAATATCGCCGTAAATGGAGAGAACAATCACCAAATATTCAAATAGGAACAATGGTCATCCTCAAGGAAGATGACGTACCACCCCTCTCATGGCATCTAGGAAGAATTATCAAAGTTTATAGCGGACCAGATAATGCAGTCCGAGTAGTAGATGTTAAAACTAAGAATGGAATCTTCAAACGAGCTATAAACAGATTGGCACCACTTCCTGTAGACAACAATTCATCATCAGCCATAAAATCACCAATAGACATCAGTAGTTCACAGGAGTTATTGCGTGATGACAATGAGGATATGCCTGTGACATCAAAAAGAGACACCCAATCTTCTTCTGATACTGATAATGAAGCTCCACTTCCAAAAAAACGACAAAGAGCTTCAAAACTTACAACATTACTATTAGCCTGCCTATTCATACCAATCGTTTACTCTGCTTCAGTAGAAATTCATCTCTTTGAATCAAACCCTGGAGTATACTTTGAAAATATGGGCTCGGCTGGGATCATTAGCAGCGAATGGAATCTAGTAACATATTTTAATTTGGAACCATATTGGAAGGAGGTGAATCTACTAAATTCATACAAAAATGCACTAACGCCATTGTGCGAAAGGATCCATAATACTAGAACATGCTCAATAATCCTAGCACAATTCAATCAACTTACTGACGGAATTAACTCAAATAACGAATTATTAGAAATTAATCCCACCATGCAAGTAAAGAGAGGCGCCTTAAATGTGGTCGGATCAATCGCTCGCTCCCTATTTGGAGTTCTTGACGAAGAGTATGCAGAAAAAGCAGCAGCAACCATCCAAAAGCTAGAGCAAAATGATGACTATTTGCTATCTGCTATAGAAAATCAGACGTCGTTCCTAGATAGCACACTCTACTTAATGAAAGAAACCAAAAGGAAAGTGAAATGCAATTTGATAAAATAGCTACTGCTCTCAAACGTACAAAAACCCAATTTGAAAATATAAAGCAGCAGCTCGACGCAGAAAAGGTATCACTTACCTTCCTCGACCTTACAATTCAAGCAACATTATCAATGATGAATCTTAAAAACATTCAAGACTCACTAATTGATATATTAGCTGATACTCATCACGGAATCATAAATCCTTTGCTGATCTCACCTGCTCAACTAAAATTCGAATTACTAAAAAATAAAAAGCAATCTTCCTGCAACACTCCGATTACCAGTTTCGTTAAATGACCTATTAAAACTTTACTCCTTCATGTCAATAGAAGGAAGAATCACTGCCAAATATGTAATTTTCAAAATAAACATACTACTAATCTCCACCCAAGAATTTGAAATGTACAAACTCACCGCAGTTCCTTGGAAGACAAACAACAGCTTCAAAATAATAAAGGTAATGTCGCCCTTCATGATAGTCAATTTGCATCGAGATTTGTATTATCCATTAACAAAAGCAGAATTAAGAACTTGCATCAAAGTCGAACTACAAAATCATTTATGTCGACAACACCACCCATTATACAAGAGGGGATCTAAAATAGGTGTATGCGAGATTAATATACTCAATCAACAGGAAGATTCATCCTCATGCTTTGCTACCAACGCAGGCCCAGGACCACATTGGGTTCAATTACATGACCCAAACGTATGGATATTCGCTCTCGATGGGGAAATTCGTCTAAACGCAGTTTGCAAATCAAATGTAACACATATCACAGCACGAAAATCAGGATTTTTAAAAGTAGGAGAAGAATGTGCTGTCAAACTTCCTTACTTGACAATCCAGGGACACCGAACCTTGGAAACTAAACGGTATCCCTCATTCTTGCCAGCAATTAATATGAGCAACATGATATCTTCAGACATCATCTAAAGACATTTCAACAACGACAACCATTATCGATCATAAATTAGTCAATACACATTATAAGGAAATAGAATCACTCAGAAATGAGATTTCTCATGTTCGATTGACGCTACCAAATGTGCGCTCCCATGATATCCATCACTACACCCTAGGATACGCATGTCTGGTCTTCATCATTTCACTTGGTCTTGCTGCAGCTATCAATCATCATAGAAGAAGGAAGAAGAAGAGAACACAAACCTTCGAAATCACGCCCAAACCTCTTCCAGCACCACGTCAACAGCCGGACCAGTTCAGCATACATATATAATCAACACTTAATCATAACTATATCATTATATAATAAATCATATTAATCAAATTATTGAGCAAGCTCAACGGGGGCAGAATGTTCAAATTCAGAAATTAAAAATAAATTTAATTCAACACTTAGGGCCTTATTTTGTATCTGCGGAACGGTAGCGACGGCTAAGCTTCTGCTTCTGTTCCCGTTGCTGTTAAAACCGTATTTTGTAACTCTTACGTTGAGCCCCGTTGAGCGCACTGGGCTTTACGTCTTTTGCGTTCCAGTCAGCTGGTATAGAAATGTTGTGTATTTGGTGTACACAAAGACGACATTCACACGTCTCTTTCCTTCTTATGATTAGATGCATGCAATGAATTTGTTCTTATACCTGTTTTCTTTTGCCTCGATCAACTTTTGTCTATCAAAGCCAGCTGGCAGGCAGTGTGTTTGAAAACGGGGAACAAATCGCAAATCGATGCTTAGAGCATTTTTTGAATAATAATGCAAAATTTTTATTTTGTGCTGTACTTTTATAAAGTAAAAATAAAAATGTTATTCGATTTGTTATGAAGTGGCTCAGACCAGGAACATGAGGAGGAAACAAACATTCCAGCCAGGGTACGCAACCCAGCATTGAAAAGCAATGCATGGATTTTAGAGATCACTTCAAAGAAAATTGCAGTTACACTTTCTTCGAAATTTCCATTATATTATTTTATAATAATTATTTAAATTATTTTATTTAATTGTTTTTATTAAAAAAAATACATTAAATAAAAATGAAATGAAAAAATAAAAACAAATAAAAAATAACTGAACAAAAGACTCCCTCACTCGTCGAGCTCTACACACAAACTGTGCGAACGGCAGCATTTTAGCTTCCGCTTCTCTACAATGGCCACCACGAGCGCTTCTGTTGTTACAAAATACCATTTTCCACCGTAAGCACGTAAGAAGTATGCAATTGTTGTTGTAAACCCAGCTATACAGTAGCGTCAGCGGTGTGTATTTTGTGCACACATTTTGATCAGCTGTTTTACGAATATAACAAAGAGGAACGTAGAAGAGCCATACCGTTCGCATATACAAAATAAGGCCCTTAATATTGGCCAATTTTATTGCGTTCATTGACTTCATGCTTTCAAGGCTCATCACACCGAAAATGGTAACATGATGCCATCAGCCGATGCGGCTGCCGTTTTCTTGCAATCAATTTGTTAAGTTCATTGGCCAAATATTTGCACTTGTTTTTGCTGCTAGTTAAGCATTTATTAACCTCAGGCTTCCGACACTCATCATGGTAACATGACGTTTTGGTCAAGGCGGCGACTGTTTCCTGTGCAATGAACTGAACGATAGCCAAATGCTGAGTTGAACCTTTTGAATTTGAACATTGACTAAAAAATAAAAAATAAAGCCAAATGCTGAGTTGAATTTTTGAATTTGATCATTGTTTAAAAATAAGGTAATTTTTTGCACCAATTGTATGTATTATGCACCTTTGTTATTGTAAATGTATTATTGTAAAATATTCCTTCTTTTGTATATAAATAAGACAAAATTATTCAATAAATGTCATTACAACTAAGTTCGGTTCAAGTGCCGCACGTAACGTCCATATTTGTGTTATTACTTTGTATCTGGTTAAAGTGCCTGATACAAGGAAGCTTTTGGGTTAATACTTTGTATCTGGTTAAAGTGCCTGATACAAGGAAGTTTACAAAGTCTGGTACAGTGCATCTGGTTTAAGAGCCAGCTGTTCTTATCAATCACCAGCAACCAACAGAGACGTTGGTTCAACCTGCGTCTTTAAATTAAAACAGCAACAATACCATTATTTTCCTGTGGAATTCTGCTTAATGCGTCTGCATTAAAATTCTTCTTACCGGGTTTATATATAATTTCGAATTCGTATTCCGATAGTTTATGTCTAAACCTGGCTATACGAGAAGTCTGATCCTTCAAATTCGCTATACCCTTCAAGGGTTGGTGGTCTGTCACTATCTTAAAAGGCATTCCCAGAATATATGCTCTGAAATTTCGTGTAGCCCGGACAATGGCCAATAATTCCGTTTCTATAGTTAAGTATCTCTTCTCGGTGTCACTCAACGCTCTGCTAGCGAAAGCTATCGGTCTATCTTCGCCAATTTTCCCTTGCGACAACACGGCCCCTAGAGCTTCGCCACTAGCATCGGTGGTCAACAGAAATTCCCTGCTAAAATCCGGGTATGTCAATACCGGTGGTGAAATTATTGCTTCTTTCAGCTTATCGAACGCTTTCTGTCAGTCCTCCGACCATTCGAACTTGGTATCCTTTCTCAGTAATTTATTAATTGGCAAAGCGATTTTCGTCATGCTTCCAATAAATTTTCTATAGTAGTTGACCAACCCCAAGAATGCCTGTACCTCCTTTTTATTCCTGGGAGGTTTTATATTCCTTACACACTCAACATAGCCTATCCTCATGCTGTTCTAAATTCCTACCATAAATTACTATATCATCTAAATAAACGAAACAATCTATTCCCTGCAGCCCAGTGAGAATATGGTTCATTATCCTCTGAAAAGTCGCGGGCGCCCCCGTTTAACCAAAAGGCATCCTGTTGAATTCGAAACGATCCAATCCTGAACTAAACGCGGTTTTCTCTTTTGTTGTGGTTTTTCTGGAAGTCCTCGCTGTGGGCTACTCCAAAGACCACAGACCGTCTAAATAAAAACACTGTATCTTACTTTGGACACTTTATTGTATGGAAAACGTTTCCACGTTCACTACTCACTATTCACTAATTTACTTATGCAACTCAACTCTCCTCCACTAACTCATACCAGTCTTATTTATATTTCTGTATGAGGAAGCTTAAATACGGAAACAACAATATGCTAACTGTAGCGGAAAAGACCTGCCTCAACACCTGAGCGCAAGAAAGTGGGTCACTAGTTCCACGGTCAACAAGTGCAATAGCGCTTCACCAGCGGCTAGCGCGCGCTCGATGAATTGACCTTGGCAAGTTACAATGCGGAATTAAACGCTTAGTGCAACACCATTATGGTCGAGTGAAAATATGTTCCGCGGAAGTAGCGACTCACAACATCCCTCCACCCCCAGGGAAAGGAAAAATTAATATCGTGAAGCGATGTTAATTTTTCCTTTTATTACAATGCTTCTACTGGGTGGTATCAACTGTTTGATATTATTCTTAACGCTATTACAAATTGCTTAAGTAAATACCATAACCGCTTCTTGTCTGGCCTCCCTCGGACCTGCTGATTGGAGAAGAAGATGATGATGGTTCCGCCGAATTATGCTTTTGCTGCTACGAACTGTCATCTCGTCTTTGGGTGATGTTTTCTTGTATGACACGTTGCAGGGCACCCACATTTGAAGAAACGGTGTGTAACTATGTGACTGCACCGATTGGACATGCTCTTCGTAGTACTGATCTACCTTGAACGGAGTGATGTGGCCTTCGGTGTTTCTTTCTTTTTTTCTTGGACTGCTGGAGTTGTGTGCTACGTTGCTGACTGTCTGGTGGACCCCCTACCTTACTTGACGCTAATTGATCGAAGAAGCTCTGACTGTGGCTTCACGATTTCCTTGTCTCACTTCGGGACGTTAGCTCTAATTTGCGACTATAGTAAGATGTTAATTTGCGGGGAGTGCCCAAAAGAAAAATGTTTTAGCACGTCCACCCTGTTGACTAGTGTAAGCGAGAAAACATCGCCATGGCCGTCTTTGTCGAACAATGCTGTCTCTCACTTCTGTGATGGTGCCGTACAACGTGATGATTCGGAGAAGCAACTTCGATGTACCGCTCGTATCTTGGAGTCCATAACCAAATTGAAGCTACCATAGGTGTTGATGTTGTTGGTGGCTTATCATATTTATTTTCTAAGATTTATACTACGAAATTATTTAATGTTATTTCATGAGTATCTTATGCTTATTCCTTAATATTTATGCTGCAATAAATGCGAGTATATACATACTTATGACTATGTACAATTTGCATGCGTATTCGACTATCAACTAAAATCAATACATTTATTGAGTGAAATCATTAAATCTTAGGTTAAAAAAAATTTTTTACAGTTTTCGTTATGTGTCCTTAAAAATATTTTTCTAGTGCCTCTTATCTAGTTTCTCTTGTTTTTTTATACATATTCTCATTTCCTTTTCCCTTTATTTTAAAATTTATGTACTTTATTTTCATACATTTTTCAGAATGTTTTTTCTTTCTTATTTTTTTCCCTTTCATATATTTATTTTTCCTTTGTTTTCTTTCTTTTGTTTTTTGATACTTATTATTTATTTATTTATTTCTTTTTTGTTTTCCTTTTCTCTTCTTTTTTCTTCTCTTCTCTCTTTTTCGTTCTTTTTTCTTTCAATCAAGAGTTTTGTCAGTTTGTTTTTTTCCCCTATGTACAATTACTTCAACTATTTTTCTCTTATTGCTATCCACAACTAAAAGCTCTATTAGTTTGTGACTTCTATATTACCATTAAAATTATTTAATTAATGAAATTTTACAATTATTTAATTTACTTAATTTAATTTAACTCTTTAGCAAGTTGAAAAGTAACCTTTAAATTCTATTTTACTTGCCCCCTTTTTTTTAATATTTTTATTCTTATAATTTCCCGAGTAATTTTCAATCTTCCGTATTTACAATTTTCTATTTCAACCATTATTCATTGCTATTATTCATTCGAACCTCTGTGTAATTACTTCATTTAAAATACTCTTCTAGTTGCTTCCTCCTTACTAGACGCTTCCGTGTGCATTTAACATTATCTATATACAAGTAACGGTAACCAATTCGTGATGCCACATAATGTCATGGCGCCCTGACACCATGTGACAAAACCGTCTCCGAATTTTCTACCCCAAAATTATTGCAACTTGGACTTCTGATAAATAGGATTAGGTCCAAGTAAAAATTGAAGTAAAACTAAGTTTATATTGTTTCTACCATATGCATGCACTTGGAAACAACATAAAATTAATATACTGCCTTAACCAAACCTAGATATATGGTTAAGACAAATTCGATAATCACTTAATACATTCTGTTAGTAAGCAAAGTTAGTAAGTGTCCGGTTAATTATAACAAAATTTTCTCTAAAACTACATACTAAAACCAAAACCGTTTTGTGTTAATAAGGACATTCCTGACGTACTCACTCAAGCGCACTGAGCAATTATTTGCGGCGTCGCAGTTAATGGGATCCAGTCCTCTCTTCTTTTCCACCTATGACCGCCTTGAAATACAAAAATATATGTTATTTTACGTTCTTTATTTTTCCCTATTTACTAAATTTTTTGTTGAATTGTATGTGTTGAGCGTGGTTTTCCGGTTCCGATTTACTGCATCCGTAGCTGTTCCTATTTTAATTGAATTGTTGTAATGTTTAAGCAAATTGTTATGGAATGGCTTATCCCTGTTCTTAATTTTTAGAACTGTCGTGACTGGGCTTCTAATGCCTATCACCTCATATGGGCCTAACCAAATCGGTGAAAATTTATTTTTCCTCGTTTGATTTTTCAGCATTACTTTATCTCCAGCTTTAAAAATTATTGGGTTTAGCCTGTCATCGTACTGTTTTTTGGCCGCTTCCTTTGCACGTTCCTGATTCTGCCTAACCATCCCATGGGCCCTTTGTATTTGGAATTTCTGCACCTTGACGGGATCGTCCGCATTATAGAGTGGGCCACATTTTTTCTTCAAATTTGTTGGTATCTGCGCGTCGAATCCATACAGTGTGCGAAAAGGGGTTTGTTTGGTGGTTGTATGCGGAGTGTGATTATGCACGTGCATTGCCGCTGATAACCACTGGTCCCAATTGGATCCGTCCTCTTTCGCAAAACTACGCAAATATTCTGCCAAGGGTCTATGGCTTCGTTCTAAGGAACCATTGGCCTGTGGGTGGTACGGTGTTGTGTGTAATTTTTTAATTCCTAACAACTTACATGTGTCACTGAATAATTTTGAAGTGAAGTTGGTACCGTTATCTGTTACTAAAATTCGTGGAATTCCGTATCGCGTTACCACTTCGTCGTAGAAGGCTCTGGCTACGGTACTCGCCTCTGCGTCGGGAATAGCTGTGCAAGCCATAAATTTTGAGAAATCGTCTTGGAATGTGAGGATGTATTTATTACCAGATACAGTCTCCGGTAAAATGCCTACAATGTCCATATAAACCTTATCGAAGGGCCGCACTGGCGTGTCTGTTAATACTAGGGGCATTTTCGTTAATTTTGAACTTTTGTTCACTTGACATTTGGGACATGCTCTAACGTATTCTTTTATCTGCTTTTGCATGCCTGGCCACCTGTATTCTTGCCTAAAGCGTAAATAGGTTTTTACCGCCCCTTGATGACCTCCTTGGTTTATCATGGAAATCCTTTATTATTGTCTTAATTTCCTTTGGGTCTTCCAGAAGAATTGTGCTATTACCCTGTTCCGCCTTTCCGGTTCCACTGATGCGGAGATTTCCTGCGGCCTGTCGTTTTCTTGGTTCTTTTGTTCTTTTGCCTTAGAGCGCGTTTGGACTGCCGCCACCTCGCTGCTATTTTGGGGTATTCTACTCAGAGCGTCCGCATTTAAATTTTTCTTCCCAGGTTTATATATAATTTCGAAATCGTACTCCGATAGTTTATGTCTAAACCTGGCTAGACGAGAGGTCTGATCCCTTAAATTTGCTATACCCTTTAAGGGCTGGTGGTCTGTAAATACTTTGAACGGCCTCCCCAAAAGATATGCTCTAAAATTCTTCGTTGCCCACACTATGGCCAAGAATTCCTTTTCGATTGTGGAGTACCGTTTCTCGGCTCCACTCAACGCCCTACTGGCGAAAGCTATTGGCCTGTCCTTGCCTACCTCCCCTTGGGACAATACCGCTCCCAGAGCTTCGTTGCTAGCATCGGTGGTCAAGAGAAATTCTCTGCTAAAATCTGGATATGTCAATACCGGTGGTGAAATTATCGCTTGCTTCAACGTCTCGAAAGCCTTTTGGCAATCCTCGGACCATTTAAAAACTACATTCTTCCTCAACAGCTTATTAATAGGTAAAGCTATCTTTGCCATATTGTCTATGAATTTCCTATAATAATTTACTAAACCCAAAAATGCTTGCACCTCCTTCTTATTCCTAGGTGGCAAAATATTCTTGACACATTCTACCTTCTGTGGGTCCGGAAGTGCACCATTTTCCGAGCACTTATGACCTAAATACACGACTTCGCGCCGCAAAAACTGGCATTTCCTAATTTTTAACTTAAGATTATTGATTCTTAAGGCTTCTAACACTTTCGCTAATCTAACCTCGTGCTGCTCTAAATTACTACCATAAACTACAATATCATCTAAATATACAAAACAATCTATTCCTTGGAGACCTGTGAGGATGTGATTCATGATCCTCTGAAAGGTAGCAGGCGCGCCCGTTAACCCAAACGGCATTCTCTTAAACTCAAAATGTCCCAATCCTGTACTAAACGCAGTTTTTCCTCTATCACTCTTATCTACTAACACCTGATGATACCCACTTGCTAAATCTAAGGTCGTGAAGTATCTACTATTACCTAACTGATCTAGAATCTCATCAATTCTAGGAATTGGAAAAACTTGTCTGATTGTGACTTCGTTTAGTTTCCTGTAATCCACTACTAGTCTCCACTTCTTTTCTCCGTCTTCACCAGCTTTCTTGGGAACTATCAACAATGGAGAGTTCCACGGAGAAGTACTTGGTCTCACTATTCCGTCATGTAAAAGCTTAGCAACCTGTCTGTTCACTTCCTCCCTATGAGCCTGTGGGAGTCTATACTGCCTCTGATTTATCGGAGCCTGTTCAGCCCCCGTTGGAATTGTATGTTTCAACACCGCTGTGCACGTTAAACTGTCACCCTCTAGCAGAAATACATCATGAAACGTGGAAATTATTCTTTCCATAGATTCCATTTCCTCCGGATTCAGGGTGGGGTCGAGTATTATTTCTTTCCTCAAGGTCTCTAACCTTTTCTCCACATTTATACCTTCCATCTCTCCCACTCTATTCATCATACTAGGACGGGGTGTTTCAAACTCATTGAAATTAGAAAACCCTGGCCTAAAATTACTGTCTATCTCTATATCCTTTTCCGTTGAATTTAGTACCGGAACGTAAATTACGCCCCTCTTTACTTTTGCTAAAGTTTCCCCCATATACACTCCTGGAACAATTTCCTGTTTGTGAACTACTATTTCCGGAATATTGGTTTTAACCCTAACTGGAACTACTCTAATAGTTCTCGCCATTACTCTTGAATCTTCAATATGTAAAACTCGATCTATTTCTCCCATTGAACGCATAACCAGCGTCTTAATATGTTTCTTATTCGCATCCATAAACGTTACTCGTTTTTTAATTGAGTTTATAATTGACCGATTCCATAAATTGTCCCTACCAATTATGCCATCCGCTGACACTCCCTGTCCAAGTGGCACCACTTGTAGCTTTAAACAAAGGTGATTCATATCGTTAGGTGTGATCAGTATGGAACCCTTCGTTGTTACACATCCACCGAAAGCTCCATTAAGGGTTTTTACGTCTTTCATATTTACCGGCAATGATCCCCTCAACGCGTTCTCCTTTACCAGGCTCGTGTCTGCTCCAGTATCTACTAATAGGATGAGTTTTCCATTTTTTGCACCTTCATAAGATATTTCAATGAACACGTCATCTATAGTGTCTGGGCGACCCTTCAGCCAGTTCACTCCTGAATTTATTTGTCCCCTTCTCTCCGTTGTATTCAGTTTTATATTATTGCTCTTACTTGTACTATTTACCTTTGAGAAAATATTTTCTAACATTTTCGTTGCGTCTTTTTGCCATGAATTCACGTTTGTCATGTTGTTGTTTAAAAATTGCTCAGCATAATTAACAACTTTAATTTTTGTCTCTTTTACTACTTCTTTTATTATACCCAGAAACAATATAATTAAAACGAAAATTTGTGCAATGCTTGCACTTAAGCATGAAGTCAAAACTCCAAACGTATCCACTGACTCAACGGCCGTCGGCTTTACTGTTTGTTTGTTATTGACTGCTTGCTTAACTCCAATTTCGCTCACCTCCTCACAACTGTAAACTTCTTCTGGGACTGATTTAACACTTTCAATGCTCCCGTCTGCACTATCGACCCGCCCGTGATCGACTTTCTCGCAACGATCAGAGGAGGACGGTTCAACAATCGTTTTCGATGTATGACTCGTCACTCCCATGATGTGTGGCCTCGAGTTACTTTTCTTTTCGGGTTCCCAGCTTAGTGGCCTTGGCTGGGCCCTCGATAGTTTCCCTGCACTGTTCCTTGATTTCTCTTGGTGGGGCAATTTATTGCTATGTGTCCTGTTTTTTCACAACGGAAACACTTAATATCATCTCCCCTGCTTCTGCTTTCCCTATTACTCGTATTCCATCTACCCTCATTAGATTGTGGCTGGTGTCTACCGCTACTCATGTGGTCGCTACTATTTCTTCTCTGATAACTTACCTGACGTTCGGGTAAATTTCCTCTCGTTGGCTGCCCTCGTGACTGACATCTCCAACTTAGTTCATGCCCATACATCATGCATTTCTCACAGAATGGACTATTTTTCCTTACGAGACACTCGTCCCTAGTATGGCCCTTTCTTCCGCAGAAACTACATACTATTCGCGCTTTGGCACTGGCTTCCCCACCTTGTGGACGTCCCATCCTTTTTCCGTCCCGCGTGATACTTGGGTTTTGCATGAAGTTCTCGCCATGCTGTGTATTTATTTTCCTTGGGGCATCCACAGGTGTATGGCATGCAGTCCTTTGGTTCATTTCTGCCGTCCAGACCGGATTCATGCTCGCTAAAAGGTTTGGTTGGGCCCCGAGAGATCTGCTGATGATCTCGTCTAGCTGTATTGCTTCTGCGATCAGCCTTTCCATCTCGATCACGTTGGTGCCCAACATCTTCATCCTTATCGTTGGGTCTCTTAACCCCAACACGAATGTCCTTGCTAATGATTTATTAATCTCAAGTCGCAGTCCATGATCCTGGGCCTCATTATAATGGGATTTCGTAATATCCTCTGCCTGTGTCCTTAGATTTATTAACCTTTCTCCGAACTCCACTATTTCTTCCCCTGGGAGTTGGGATACTGTCTGTATTTCCGATATTATTGTATCTAAAGATCTACACTTCAGATAGGACAGCTTTAAGGTACTGTATAGCTCTTCTACGCTTGCTATTTTCTTTCCTCTAATTAACCCGTATGCGTTCCCATGAAATCTTTGTTTTACGCACGCCAAGAAGTCACCTATTTCGGAATCCGATATACCTCTTCTCGCAAGTTCACATCCCTCAATAAATTTATACACTTCATTTCTCAAATCTGGTGAACGGGTACCTGAGAAAAAAGGTACTAATCTGTTTACATTCTTCGCAATTGCTTCTATACTCATTTTTAACCCTTTGTTACTCCTGATGCTTTTTAAACCTGTTGCAGGTAGTGAAGGACGGCCAGTCGGATCTTTGTGTGGCAGGGTCTTATCTGCTAACAATTCTTCCTGTCGCAGGAGTCTATTTTCTTCTTTTAACTCCTCTATTCTCCTATGCGCCTCTTCTAAAGATTCAAAACTTTCCCTGCTTTTTTGGTTTAAAACTGTTGAGAGCAAATTTCCCGAAACTCGTTTTTTCTCAATCAACTTTCTCAATCTGATATTTTCCTCTTCTACTTCCTTTATTAAAATTGCCTCTAATTCTCTGTCCGTCAAGTAGTTGTCGTATCTATTCTTTAAGGCGTGAAATTCAGCTTTCCACCTTTCTAATTCCTTTAGTGCACTTTTATTTTTATTTGATACAAAATTGAGCAATTCTTCTAAAATTGCATCCGCCTTCTCTACCTTGGAGAGATTACCTAGATCTTTAATTTTTTTCCTTTATTAAAACCAAATTCTCTTTATTGTTAACAGTAGACGAAAGATTATCCCAAATTTTTTCAATGAACCTATCTAACTGTCCAGCCAAATCTTTATAATCCCTTCCTAAATCCCTTAATCGTGCCTCCAAATCGAATGAAATATCCATAAAAGAGTAACAAAAAACCACAAGAATAAAAAGACAACGCTTGCAATTTTGCCAACACTTTAGGTCTGACGAGCAAATGAGCAAAAACAATCAAAACCTCCGCAATGTTTTGCGCTGAAATCCAACCTCAAGCGTAAGCGCCACCGCCACTCTCGAGTTTCGCGTTACTTTTTAATTACAGCTACACTTCGCGAATTTTCTTTCAAAATTTTTTTTTTTTTTTCCTCGTAGCATTCGCAAAACTGCTAAATCAGAAAATATTCAATTTTCGATTCTTCTGATAATTTTTAAATTGCTCGACAAATTAATATAATAATCCCCCTATAGCCACACTCAGCCACAGGATTACGGGTAAGGGAGTCTTGCCCAGGATTATTTATGTGTGTTAGTATTATTATCTATTCGCTACAAATTCCTCCCTTTAAAATTTTTCTTTTAATACAAACTCACCTGAGCGAACGATTTTCGGTACTTAATTACCGGCTGCGCCAAATATGTTGTGGTTTTTCTGGAAGTCCTCGCTGTGGGCTACTCCAAAGACCACAGACCGTCTAAATAAAAACACTGTATCTTACTTTGGACACTTTATTGTATGGAAAACGTTTCCACGTTCACTACTCACTATTCACTAATTGACTTATGCAACTCAACTCTCCTCCACTAACTCATACCAGTCTTATTTATATTTCTGTATGAGGAAGCTTAAATACGGAAACAACAATATGCTAACTGTAGCGGAAAAGACCTGCCTCAACACCTGAGCGCAAGAAAGTGGGTCACTAGTTCCACGGTCAACAAGTGCAATAGCGCTTCACCAGCGGCTAGCGCGCGCTCGATGAATTGACCTTGGCAAGTTACAATGCGGAATTAAACGCTTAGTGCGACACCATTATGGTCGCACTAAGCGTAAGCAAGATCTAGTGTTGAGAAATACGTACCACATGCTCTAAAATCTCATAAATTCTAGGTATAGGGAAAACCTGCTTAATCGTAACGTCATTTAATTTTCTAAAGTCAATCACCAGAGGCCATTTTTTCTGACCGTCTTTTGCGGCTTTCTTTGGTACTAGCAACAATGGCGAATTCCAAGGCGATTTGCTGTAGGGATTCCAGCACAAGGGATATAATCCGTTTTGCTGGGGAATATAATCATCTATCAGCTTCCGCACCTGTTTACTGCCTCCCTATGAATTTGCGGTAACCTATACTGCTTTTGATTAATCGGTGATTGGTCTTGATATAAATATAAATCATCCCCTTCCAGCAGAAAAATATCGTGAAAAATGTGCATACTCTCTCCACTGAATCCCTTTCCTCCTTATTTAAATTGTCATCTAAATTAAGATAAATAAGAGTACTTATTCTACCCTTAACATCTGTTTGCCCTACCCTGTTTATCATACTACCACGGGGTGTTTTGTATTTATTGAAACTAGAAAGCCCCGGCCTAAAACCACTGTCTATATCCTTCATCCTACATCCTTCTCCGTTGAATTCAGTATTGGAACGTAAACTACGTCCCTATTTACCTTCGCTAAGTTTTCCCCCATATACGCCCCCGGAACAATTTCCTGATTATGAACTATTATCTCCGGAATATTCGTCCTGATTCTAACTGGAACTAATAGTTTGCGCCATTACTTTTGAATCTTTATTATATAAAATTCTATCTAATTCCCCCTTTTACCGCGTAACCAGGGTCTCAATGTGTTTTTTCTTCTCATCTATAAATGTTACTTGATTAGTAACTGTGTTTATAATCGATCTCTTCCACTAATTGTCCCTGCCAAATATGCCATCTGCTGTCACTCCCTGCTCTGAGGATACTATATGCAGCGTAAAATCGAGGTTTTTATTTTCATTATGTTTAACTATGAGTGACCCTTTAGCGGTCACGCATCCATCAAATGCTCCACTTAAACTCTTCGTATACTCCTGGTGTACAATTGTACCATCCTTTAACGAAACTTCCTTTATCAGGCTTGTATCCGCCCCCGTATCCACCAGTAAAACGAGTTTTTCATCTACAGCCTCCGCGCAAGATAATTCAATGAACACGTCATTTGACTGGGTTTGAGTCCAGCTAGATACTCTTGTCTCAGTCTGTTTATCACTATTGGATAAGTTATAATTCAACATCTGCTCCAGATCATGGTTTTGCATTTCTGGATCTACTGCTCCTATAAACGTATGCTTCCTCTGTAAATTATTCTTCCCTTCATCAATTGTTCTATTTGTCCTTGTACTAATTCAAAAATCTCTTGAATTTGGTAACGTATACACAATCGTTTTCGATGTCGGACTTACAGTTACTCCTTCATTTGTTGAAATTGGTAACGTATTCACAATCGTTTCTGATGTCGGACTTACAGTTACTCCTTCGTTTGGCCCTAAGTTCTTATTATTATTGGGTTCCCAGATTACTGGCCTGTTCTGGGCCCCTGCCAGTTTCCCTGGCGACTGCCTTGAAACTTTTCCTAATTTCTCTTGGCCTGGCAACCTGCCACCATATGTCCTGGTCTGTTACACCAATGACACACCGTTCGGTTAGCTCTGTCTGATATGTTCCCCGTACCCTGATTCCTTTGCAGACCGTTTGATGCATTTGATTTCGGGCTTTCGAACCTTCTCTGAGTTTGCTGCCAAATCTGTTGCATTGGATTTGGTTGCCAATTCTGCTGTGGTTGGTTCCTCTGTGGCTCTTTTTATCACTAGGTATAATTCCTCTAGATTAGCGAAACGCTGTGATCTAACAAGATCTTCATCTTCCCTTGTCTTCTGTGCGGATTCATTCGTTAATGCAGGCCCTATTGTACTCCCTGCTATATCCTTTCTATTCAATAATTTTCTCAGCTTCTCGTTTTCTGTTTCTACGTTTTTTATTAACTCCTCCTTAAATATTATATCAACTGAATAGCTATTGGAATGGAACTGTTCCTAATTCTTCAATTATCTTTATTCGCTACTGTGCTTTTTAGAACCTCCCAAATTTTCGCTAAAAACTCCCCTAGCTCTCTTTGCAATTCCTCATGGGTTCTTTTAAAGTCTAAGTAAACTTGTTCTTGCACGGACTCTGCCATCAATTAAATTGCTTTTCGTTCTCTTTTAATTTTTTCCTCCGCACGAGAACTAGGTCAAAAAGGTATTTCATTCCTTAATTGCTTCGACGCAGTCCATCCAAGCAATTAAAATCCGCTTACTAAGCATTGACCGACTGAATCAAATTTACTGCATTCTCCGCTTCTGCCTTTGTACCTCCGAGTTACTCACTACGCTGCCAAGCTTGGCTCTGATTAAGTCTAGGCTCTGATTTTCTTTATTATTAACAGTTAAATTTAAGTTTTCCCAAATATTTTATATTAATCTATCGATTTTCCCAACGAGATCCTTAAAATCCTTACCCCTTACCTTTCCTCCCATTCATTTACTATTTCCATTTAAGTAGCATTTAACCTGACTAGTTACTAAAGCTGCAGCAATCAGCAATCCTCTTATTTGCCACTACTGAAATATTTCCCTTTTAGAATAATAAAATCAAGGCCAGCGACAGTGGCTGCATTAAAACGAGCGTAAAATTTCTTGACTTGCTTCTAAGAATCGAACGTAATAAAGTCCACAAAACAGAAGGCCACGCTTATAATTTTGCAAACGCCTTCGTTCTGATCGCCAACAAGCAAAACAATAAAAACAACAGTAACTTTTGCGCTGAAATCTGATCCCAAGCAAGCGTAAGCGCCAACGACACTTTTCAGTTTCAATTTGTACAAATTGTACAATTCGTTTCGCACATCTAAAACTGCCAATGTCGGTCCACTTATTTTGCAATAGTAATTTCTTAATATTAATATCTGCCAATATTAACGTCGGCAGAATTAAATTGGGAACGAATTAATTCTTCCGCGTTTGCTCTTTACTTTTTTGTTTTGGCTAATTGAATTTACTCCGAAAGCTGTTTGGTTTGAGCTCGAGATAAGCTTTTTGGTGGCAATTGACTTCTACACTTGCTACCATGCAGAGTGCGATGGTTGCTAGCTTGGCTTTCGAGCTTCCCAAACAAAGTGCTTTACTTGCACTAAAAGGTTGAACTTGACCTTGACTCACTAAATTAGTTATTAATAAGTGCCAATGTTCTTGTCTTAACGGTTCCGATTACCCGGACCTTGAAGTATGAATGCGACATACAACGCACTCTTTCAAATCACCGTTCTTGGATGGATGTGCACAGGCAAGAACAAGGGCACCGTCCAGACCTCAGCCACCTGTGGCATATACAGCGAAGACGATGACGATCCCCTGGAGAAATCGAAGACGATCTCCTTGAGAAATTCTGACAGATCGAAGAACCATCAGTGACAGATAAACCCGAACTCGAAAGCCCAAGGCAAGAGCACTACCATGCAACCATAGACTTGGACATCCTAAGAGGGGCAGGGTATACTCAGAGGGTATATACGCTGACCATCACCCATACCAGCTTGGATCTAGAGGTCTGGTTTAACGTCGTCATAGCTTCTTCATCTCCGGCATGGGTGGTGTCGTGACCGCGATCGAAGGTGGATGCAAATTCCCACCGCAGTTTAGTGCACGTGACGTGTGCTCGCGTAATAATAACAATAAAACCGACCTACAATCCTACAAATCCTACAAAATTACAAGAAAAATAGAACACAGTGCAACCTAAACCATACCAATAAAGAAATAAACAGAAATTAATATCGTAACATACATTACTAATAAAATAAAATAGCCAATCGAATGGAATGCAGAGAACCAAGCGAGGGGCTTATATATGCTCTCCGCGATAAGGCTCAGCATTTCGTTTGTTTCTACTCCTCCGCCTTGTTCCTGGTCCCGTTAGGTGTGCATGCGGCTGTGATTCCACCAAGGGCTAAAGCGCGGCAAGATAAAGGCATAACACTTGTCTTGTCGCGCATACATGATCACCATTGTAAAATAGTTACAATAGCGCTGAACGCAGTGCAAAGAAATAGAGATAGAGCAAGACTGAGCTATGTATAGTACGTTGTGGTGAAGAAAACGCAAGAAACGGCGAAATGCAGACGCTTCGAAACATAAAAAGAACAACACAACACATAAAACGCCAGTTGCTCGTGGACCGTGACACGCGTAGGACGCGTAGGACGTGGTAGGAGGTGGCTCTCTTGCCTCTAGCAGCTGCACGGGTGATCCAGAGGGATCGCTCGTGCCGTGGTTGGAGACGGGAGGAAGATTCTCCGTTGCCTCTCTGCAGCCGCTCTCGTTGCCGAGGTTCCAAGCGGATGGCCCAGTGAATCTTTTTATTGGAGCCGAAGCGACGGACCTGAGAGTGCAAAATGCTGGTCCAGTGGATCGGCATTTTGCTCTGACGGGAATGCGGTTGCGTTCTCTCCTCTCTGCAGCCGCTCTCGTTGCCGAGGTTTCAAAGGTATGGTCCAGTGGATCGTTTCGTTGGAGCCGAAGTGACGAAGCTGAGAGTGCAAAATGCTGGTCCAGTGGATCGGCATTTTGCTCTCACGGGAATGCGGTTGCGTCCTCCCCTCTCTGCAGCTGCTCTCGTTGCCGAGGTTTCAAAGGGATGCTCCAGTGGATCGTTTCGTTGGAGCCGATGCGACGAACCTGAGAATGCAGAATGCCGGTCCAGTGATCGGCATTTTGCTCTCACGGGAATGCGGTTGCGTTCTCTCCTCTCTGCAGCCGCTCTTGTTGCCGAGGTTTCGAAGGGATGGTCCAGTGGATCGTTTCGTTGGAGCCGATGCGACGAACCTTAGAGTGCAAAATGACGGTCCAGTGAATCGGCATTTTGGTCTCACGGGAATGTGGTTGCGTTCTCTCCTCTCTGCAGTCGCTCTCGTGGCCGAGGTTTCAAAGGGATGCTCCAGTGGATCATTTCGTTCGAGCCGATGCGACGAACCTGAGAGTGCAGAATGCCGGTCCAGTGGATCGTTACGTTGGAGCCAAAGCGACGAACCTGAAAGTGCAAAATGCTGGTCCAGTGGATCGGCATTTTGCACTCACGGGAATACGGGAATACGAATACGGTTGCGTTCTCTCCTCTCTGCAGCCGCTCTTGTTGTCGAGGTTTCAAAGGGATGGTCCAGTAGATCGTTTGGTTGAGACCGAAGCGACGAACCTGAGAGTGCAATATGCTGGTCCAGTTGATCGGCGTTTTGCTCTCACGAGATCGCTCTCACGAGAGTGCTCTCAAAAGCGAAGCAATTAAATAAACAACAACAACTACAGCACTACTTCTGCTTAGGCAGCCTCTGCTTAACAAGCTACCACCCGCGAGCACACATTCCCATAGTCGCTTGGCTCATAAAAATCCTACCCTCACCCATTCACACCTCAGCAATAAAAAATCTTAATATGATATCCTACAAAAACAATTCCAAAGGCAAGTATCTTGCCGCTGCTGGTCTTCCAATACTCACATATCACAACACACGTCTCTCCCCTCCCTCTCCCTGCGTTACGCATCTTGTCACATATGATCTCCCAGTACTCACATACCATAACACACGTCTCTCCCCCCTCTCCCCCTCTTCATCACCATCTCCCCTATCAACCGACTGATCGTCTGTCCGTCCGCCAGGCGTCAGGGTTGCCACCTGACAAAATCGCTCGAAAAAAAATCTCCGGAAAATTACACGGAAAGTCTCCAAATCCCGACAAAAAATCCCACAAAAAGTCCTCAAATCCCCACAAAAAATCCATGACAAAATCCCTCGATCTGCCAACTCCGTCATATAGTCTTTCTCACTCTTACACACACACACACAGCGCCCCTTAGGTTGAGGCTCAGCCGAAATACACGTGTGGAGCCCTTTGCAT